>CABFPE010000158.1:92187-125915 GCA_900660155.1 Hofstenia miamia | reverse complement strand
AATTCCGAACTTTACATTGTTATATATTTGTTATGTTTAACTAGCTTAATGTTAACATTATATATATATATATATATATATATATATATATATAATGTTAACATTAAGCTAGTTAAACATAACAAATATATAACAATGTAAAGTTCGGAATTTTAACAATAAATAAAACGAAATTGTAGTATTGAATAGTTTTGTTGCAAAGAAAGAAAATGAGCTAAAAGTTGAATTTGATAAAGACGCTTATCTTGGTAGTAGCAACCGTGCCTATTATATTATTGATAAATATCAAGAACCACGGAGCTTACACTACTTGTTGCATACTGTCAGTGAAATAGAAAGTCAAATGGGTTGACTTCTATCCTCTAATATTTTCTATGACCACGAGTAATTTAGGAAACAATTTAAGCATATCAAATTAGGCTCTAGATGTTATCATTCAATATATCACTCACTTTTTAAACGAAACCTTTATAACCTGAGTATTAATAGCTTAACAGTATAATATTCAAATTGCAATTGAGAAGAATTGGTTTGCAAACCATGAAAATTCGAAATTTTGAATTGTAGATTAAGCTCACATAAGCCTTCTACATTTGCACAGTTAATCTATTTAAATAACTTACGATCTTTTCTATTAGGAAGTTCAACAGTTAGATAGGGCATCTCTGTAAAAATTCCCATTCTTTCCAAGTCATTTTGATAGTCCAATTTTCTCTTAATCTTCATATTTTATTGTTAACTTAACTTTTTATTATTTTTTAACCTATTTTACGAAAGAGGGAAAATATTTTATGAATAATTAATCTTATTGTTCATGCAATGAATATTAAAAAATTTTCAGTTGTAAAATACAAGAATCACATATTTAATTGAATGATATTTTCGACAAATATTTCATTATGGACTAAATCGTACATCAACTCAGCAATTTCGCTAACATACTTATTTCAAACTAAATAATTTTTAATGAACTCACAAAATGAAAAATTTTAAGCGAACTCGAAAGCAAAACTGCTAAGCCTAGTGCTTTCTTTCTTCGGATGGTTGTTTTTGTACTTATTTTAAAGTAATATTAAACTCCTTGCAGTGAACTACCATCACATAAATAATTTTCAATTTTCTTAGACTTTTTTTAGCAATTTTTGGAAGCAACTTTACTCTTTTCTTTTACATATTTGTATGCTTTTATAGTTTTTAAAAAGGTCACTATTATTTGCTCTTGTTCAGTCAGTCAATATTCAGTCATTACATCTCTGTAAATTTTTTTCATGATAATATTTAAATTCAAATATGTTACAATTACTACAATTCTACAATGCTACATTATCCATGCATTTAAAATCACTTATCACGTCGCAAAAATTTAATAACAAGCAGCAATATAAAAGCCTGTAAAACACACAAGGCTTTACTTACTTGGAGATAACAATGGTTCGAAATAAGTAAATCCAACATGACCTATCGCAAATCTACTTTTTTGCATCTTTTCGCGAGCACTTTCGGGTACCCACTTCGTACAGATACAGAGGCCCCTAATCCAACCCACAAACGCAATTTAATTGCTACCATGCATTATTAAATATACTAATGTACAAAAATAAATAAAGTTCTATAACTTCTGTAGAGCTAAATCATTAATGAATAGAAAACGAAACCAGCTTGAACGAAGTTGTATTAAAAAGTTATTGTAAAATTACAAAACTTATTTGTACATATGAATCTTGTACTTATCTACATTCCTGTTTCTTCTGAATCCATTAAACAATCATAGTTCTTCACCTTTGTTTAAAAGTGATTTTGTATTGTAATGAACAAGTTAATTTTAAAACAATAAATTTAAATCATAAACTGATGTTGACATTAAATCATTCAAGGTTGACATTACAAAATAATATGAAATGTTTGCTAAGCATTTTAACCATATTTTTATTTTTTACATTCGTCGTTTATTGCGTGTGCTATACCCCGACATATTTTTCTTAATAATAATCCAATCGCTTTGAAATGTGGTATGTAGCTTATCATAACATTGAATACATACAAAGATTTTGAATATTGTTAGCATATTTTTTGTTGATATCAGAATTTTTTAACACTAGGTCAGCAACATTTTTATAAGATGACACAGATAAAATGAAATGATGCAATTTTGTCCTATTCTTCTTACCTGTGATCAAATTGTACTTTGGCAAACATTTAATTCCCATGTGTTTCGTTACCTCTAAATCATTGCTTCCGATTACCTAAGAACATGCAAAAAAAGAACTACACTGAATAAGATGCCTTGATCGAATCAAACACTTAAGAAAGCACGATATCTGACTTTTTGCAGTCAATAATGCATTAATAATCATCTACAGTAATCTACTCTACATGAACTATCATGTTTATGTTGAGAAATTTCGCCAGTTTTCTTTTACTTTACATCAGTTGATGAAAACCTTTTTCATGATACAAGTTGAATTTCTGAAAGAAGGTTATGTTTTTGCATATGCTCACATTCACATAATTGGTTAATGGTTGCCATCGAAATCGGTCTTGTAATGCAGTGACATGTGTTTCCTCAAACAGTCTGGGAAGGTCTCAGTTTTATTGCACCCCGTGAAGATGCAGTTAATGCAATATAATTATTGAGTTCTTGCTAATTGTTCTTCTTATTGGAGAGGCAACTGAGATTGGGCAACAATTTTTCGGACAATGGAAAATTAAGATAAAGTATGAAAGCTTCTATGCATCATTCAATGTGATACTTAAAGTGTTTCAATAAATTTAGCTCAGTTGCCATGAAATGTTTTGTGGTTCAATGGCTGAAGGATTTATGCAATAATTAAAAGACTTAGTTAAAAACCAAAAATCATATTACAATTAGTTTAAAGAGGGATATTGATTTTTGTATTTTAGGTTAGTCACTGTTATTTTTGCAATTGTATTAAAAGCATTGCTTAGAAAATTTTATTGTTCAACTCTGATAGTATCTATTGGAGTGGAAGATTTTTACTATTAGTAAACAAATAATTTTACACATCGATTTGAAATTAACATTTACATCTCATTCCTTCCTGTATTAAATTATTGAGAGGTTCCCAGCCTTTAATATAAAAGAAAAGTTTTGTTTTCTATACTTAACAGTTTTATTTACATGTTTGAAACTTGAATGGCATTTGCAAGTATGATTTAAAATGTATTCTCATTCAAGTTTTATAACGTATATGCAAATATTGACAAGAAATCCAATGTAATTGAGGAAATTCAATGGTGATCTGCAACTAAATAGAAACAAGTGCACGTAATACAAAGCTCGGCTTTATTTTAATAGTCCAATGATAACTGTATATTTATATAAAAGATTCATGGTCACTGAGGATAGAAATATCCTACTAAATATGCATTATTTAATTAAAAGATATTATTATGCAATTAAACGTTGATTAGAGGTAATTTGTGCTGAGATATGTAATCTACTTTTGTGTTAAGAATATTGAACTCAGTTACTGTACTTCCACTTCCATTCAAAACAAATGTTAAAATTGATTTGTTTAAACATTAATTTGACATATATGCGGAGTTTAGAAATATAAGTAATGTATTGAAAAAAGGAATAAATATTTTCAAAAATATCTAATTGCAGGATTTCAACAAAAGAAGCATAAAATATGTAATATATGAATAGCAAGAAAAATATATAGAAAAGGACTTTCTTTGCAAAAGAACATTTCTTCAGCAAAGTATATTTTCCCAAACAGTTACATAATTATCAATCATAAACGCTCTTGGCCTTAGCATAACTTAGCTGTCAGAAAATTAAGTCCTCAATAAGTTTGCAAATCAAATGCCACCTTTTCAAATTCAGGTAACTCAAATTTAGCGAAAATTTTTCTTTATTAGAAGAGGATTTCCATTACAAGCTCCGGCTAAAATGTATTAAATTATATTCATCATGCATACATTGCACAAACTGATACATTTTGATTCCTACTTGCTCAGAAGAGACAAATTAACGTTAGACAATCCAAATGAATGCTTATCGCATTAAAAAACAAAAATACTTCAATAAAAAACCATGCAATATGTATGTATTTCTTAACTAAACCGCATTAGTTGTTTAGTATTTATATTCCCAACTAACTTTTTTTTAAAAATTCCAGCATTTTTCCCAAACAAGTATGTAAAGCCAAGTTACATAGAATTGTATATTGTTGAAAAAATCTTGAAATATAAATTCAAAAATCAAGTCTAAGAATTGTAATCAAGTAGGAATTGCATTTGACAGATATTTGATTTCATGCTATTTGTATTACAGTATAAAGATGTCAATGAAAATTTTCTAAAGAATATATACAATTAAAATGATAAATGAAACTAGCAAAACAATCTGTTCAAAATAATATTGAATGCAGAACTCTAAGTGAACACTTCTTATATAATCAATAACTCATGCATGTAAATATATTTTGGACATAGATTAGAATAAAACAATATTAGCTTTAATTTTTAAATCAATTTTTTGTAAAAAGGAAAATTTTATGCATTAAGACCTCTTCCTTATTTAGAGAAATTAAGCAAATGAATAAATTGAAATATTTAATATCAACATTATTTTTATAATTTTAGGAAACAAGTAATTGGATTAAAATGAAGTGACTTCGAATTTCAAGATTCATTTAATCGAAATTATTACATCTTTGCTCAAATGAGAAATATCTTATTTCTAATGTTTTCGTGGTTTGTGGCCACTTTCAAAGTTACTATCAGTATCATTACATACTAATTTCTAAATAACCTTTATTGTTAAACACCTATTAAATCATCTCAAAAATTCAAACGTTCTTGAACTACACATAAGAACGATAAATTGAATGGCATCTAGATATGATTGATAAATCGCACATTTCTATTAGGCTTAGGGTACCCCAAGTCAAGCCTAATGCTAAGCTTGCCTCTCAATACAAAAACAGTGTATATAGAATAAAGCTTAAGAAAATTTTCCCCTGAAATTCAAAATAAAATATATTTAAAATTATATGACAGGCTAAACCCATCATATCATGAAAATAATTGTAGCACCATAAATTGACAAAATTCACACTAAAGAAAAAGTAATGTGTAACTATAAATTTGTATTTGTTTATTCACTAGTATAAATTAAAACATTTATTTAATCATGCAGAATTGTTTAGTTATAATTGGGGACTTTGACTTTGTACATTCTGAGAATTAATTGGGAGTGAACTGGGTTGCGGAGGAGGAGCACCACCCATGTAACCTGAAAGTTGCTGTCCTGGAAATTGAGCGGGCGGTATGGACCTAAAACGATATTTTGTTAATTGATTAATTCAATTCAAGCAAAAATTGGTCACAACTGTAGATAATATAACTGCATATATATTTTTATAACCAGAGTCAAGAAGAAGTCAATACAAGTATGAAAATCACTCTTAGCGGAAAATTAAGGTGGAATTGGCGAGTGATGTATAAGTATTTGGTGACTCAAATTGTGGAAAACGCGATTTCTCCATAAATAGATTCCAATACATGTTGACAAGTTATTCAGCAAGCATCGGAAATAGACTGCTAATGTATGCAACCTTCTAGCATTTTGGCAGAAGGACTGTTTTGAGGTGAATTAAGCTTGAAATACTACATTGAGCAATTGAACGGTGTGTTACATGTAACTGTTTTGTCACATTATAACCAATACATAGTAAAGAATTAACATTTCACACTACTGGCTGGCTGGTTGTTATATATTTTTGTTTGTCTTAGTGCTGTCGGGTCAAATTTAGGAAAGCGGATCGGGCCTACATATCATTCGAATCGGACCCAAAAAGTCTGACCCGTTTTCAGGCCCGATTTCGACCAGCTCTTAAGAGTATTGCATATTAAATATATAAATGGAAATGGAAGAATCTTCGCCTATAAAATGTGACTTACATGGGTTGAGTTTGCATTTGATAATTGGTTGGTTGCGACGGTAATGAAGGTGGAGGAAATTGGTTCGGATATGTCATCTAAAAATGAACATGAACTCGACTGTTAATTATCAAAAATATAACACAACGAAATCGTATATATTCGAAATTTACGGGCATTGGTTGCGCCTGAGTTCCATATGATGCAGGAGGAGAAAAGGTTGCCATGGACGTGTCCGTCATGAGTTTGTTGTAGAGTGAAAAAGCGTCCATTAATTTCTTATTCAATTCTGATAACTCTAGATGTTGCCGATCGGTTTTTTCCAGAACTTGGTCGATCAAAGGACCCATTCGGTAACATTCCCCTAAGTAAGCGATTGAAAAATCAGAAATTCAGAAATGAAGTAAATTTCCAAATAATTTTAAAATTAAAAATGAGATTTGACAAATATCTTTACTCATACACTTGAATTAAGATTCATTGAAATAAGAAATCGCCTAAATGCAGAAAGAAATGGTTAAATTATTTTGCAAATAATTACATTGCTCTATTATCGATGTGAATTTGAATAAAAACCTGAACAATTTTTTACAATTTGGCGATAACTAGGAGGTATTATTTTTTAATTATTTTGATGCATTGTCGTGATTTTGTACGTGCATATAATTTGTCGGATAAATTTTTAATATTGTTCTGTTGGTTAATTATTGACCACTTAATAACAAAATGCGATCGGTTACTTTTGCGATTTTTCAGACCAACCAAAATGTAAATGGCATTCTACACACAGATGATCTAAAATATATAAAAACAGACGCCCCGAATGTAAAAGCTATGTGTAAATCGAAAGTTTTGATTAACAAATGAAATGAAGGCAAATAAAAAAATCCTACTGAAATGTGTAGATTCCGTCCAACCCAATAATGACCAGAACTATCAAAGATGGTAATTTAACTATTTGAATTATCGTTCTCCTTAGTTCGCGGAATTTTACATGAAAAATCTGGAAAATTACATTTTTGGTGACGAAATGAATTGGCTGATGATTTTTTATTCAACAACACATATATTTAGGATAAATTGTTGACTGTCCCCAGGGTTGATAAAAAATGTTTTAAACGTTTAAAACAATGTTTTTTGCTCTTAGATAGCACCATCTCAAGATACAAATTTTGCTGAAAACACAAACTTTGAATTATAATAAACTTATCAACATTTATTCATTTTTAGTTTCATATACGTAAAAAACTTAAGTTTTCGATTTTTTCAGTAGTCAATATTTAAATATTCACGACTAAATAAGCTTAAAGTAATTTAAGAATGACTAAATAGTAAAAAATCAAGAACCTTCTAGATTTAGCATTTGTTGGGGATCTTCTGTCTCGCCAGATTGATCAGCACTTTGAAGAAAATTAAGAGCATCATCGATTTTTGACTAAAAAACTCACTCGTGAAACACACGGGAACAAATCACTATTAGAATGATTGGCGCAAAAATATCCATTCATATCATCATTTGTTATTGAAAAGGTTGCGCTGAATGGAAGTGTAGTTAAGTAAAAATTGCGGATTTTAGAAGATTATCATAAAAAAGGTTGAATTAAAGATTAAAAGTGATTCCAACGATAAAGTTTGAAAAATTGATGCTAATATTCTGTTTAATAAGTGCGCTTCCTACACTGACGAAAAGCCAACCATGAAAACAAAAGGCCCTTCCTGTTTGTAGAAATCCACAAAATTCTCGAATTATGTCTAAGAACTTAAGAAATTTTTGTTTTAAGTAAAATTACTATTTTATTATCCGAATATTTTTAACTATATAGATGCATATGTGACAAACATCATAGGGAAGTTTCACAAAGATGCTTTGGCGTGACTTGAATACTCACGCAATACTAGTAATCGAAGGTGGATTAGAAGTGCTATCATTAAAGGACATTGGAACCTAAATACAAACCATCTGTAAAACAGTGACAACATTCCTCAACACGCTAATGCTGAATGGAATCACATGGTTACAACTATAATGAATCAGACTTCATATAAGTCAAGATGATAGTGGTACTTTTAGGATGTTTCTCAGTTAAACAGAATTTGACTTGTTGGTCATGATTACCTTCCAGAAGAGACCAAAAAAATCAGTGGGTGCAGACAATAGATACTTAATAACACGTGGCAGGTAACACAAACGTTCCTCTTTAGGACATTTCATTCAAAGAAACTAATGCTTACATGAAAGACACCTCTATTTTGTGGACAGATTTCCAAAAGATTTTTGCAATTTTACTATCAAAAAATTTCCGTTAAGATAAATATCGAACAACAATGCGTTATTTGTTTCCAATAAAATAATGACATTCACGTACAACTAGACTATTGATAATCACGAGTAGGATTGCGCAATCAATTGTAATATTGAATCACATTGAAACAAATTTTAATCAATAACTTGTAGACCCGTATATAGAATGAATCCATGGCATGGCACGCACACAAATTCAACGATCAATAATACATTTATTCTGAAAATTGCCAATGACAGAATGTTTATAAAAAACAATGTACTTCTTCCAATCCGGAAATTCCATCATTAAGTTTGGGTCTGGTTTGCAAAGCATTTAGGAAACGCATATAATATACAAAACATGTACATGTATTAGTATAATTAACCAAAAAATTCGTAATTTTTTTAAAATTGAATTGAGTAGCAATAAATTTGTCAAAACTGAAGAAATAATTAATGAATATCAATTACATGCATTGCATTTGAGAAGTTAAAATCTAGTTTATTCGTACACGTATTCAATAGCGTATCGTTTACAAACACATTTCCTTAAGCTTATAAGTCTATTTGCTAAAGAAAAATAAACGTATTGTGTTTTACTACGATAACATCTTGCGCTTTGAATTTTATGCAAGAAATGAACCATGCAATATTGCCTTATAAACTTCATATTACAAAATGATCCATAACGTACATGGAGCTAAGGGCATTTACTTAATATCCAATTTTATTATTCCTAAGAATTAATTTGATATTATGTGCACTGAGAACCTTGCCATATAGTCTCAAAGATGAATGATGATGTATTTGCGCATTTGATCAACTCGCTTTTCAATATCGTTACTGTTAATCGCGAAGCTAAATATTAAACGTTTATGTGTAGCGACAAGTGTCAATGTAAATGGGAAACATACTTCATCGATCCTTAGTTCTGATTCAGGAAGTTGCACTACGTCAACATTTTCTTGAAAATTCACTTTTTTCGAAGTTGGTACATACTCTAAAAAGGTAATACATCATTGGAATGGAATAGAAATTACCTGGTTCAATGACAGCGCTTAAATCTGAAGTGACAAAGTTGGCAGGGAACAATCCTACACCATTGTGATTTTCTCCTCGCCACCAATTAGCATCTCTAAATCAAAACTTAAAAATGCGGTAAAATATATGGTTTATTACAGATTTGAAATGAAATGGTCATTGGCTCATATTTAGAGATAAACCCAATACTGTGAAAATTTTTTGATCGTATTCTATTACACCGTATTCCTACGATATTGTGCACAACTTTATGTTCACGTCCCAAAAAATCACTTGACACCAGATAAAAACGCGTCTCAACAACTAATGGAAATTGCATTCAACGTATTTCTATGGAAATGTACTCGAACGTACTTTAAAACGAATATGCCGCTACAACCAAATTCTAGACAAAAGAACACTCAAGTGTGTAAAAAAATCAATTAAAAGAGAAATGAAAACAAACTCTATTTGAGATTTTTTCACTGAAAATTAGTATCAGGCATTTCAAAAAATGATGATGCAAACCTATTGCTATTGCAAACAAGAAATAGAACATTATTAACATTTAAATCATGAATGGCATTTACCAATTATATATCGGTATATAGTTGTCGCACTAGATGGCGTACATGATATATTTTTATTCTATTAAACAAAAGAAAGCAAAACGTCTGTTTCTTTATGCAACTGAAATTATAACAAATTGACCCCCACGTGCGTATTTACAAGTAATAGAGTAATGATTTTGACAAAAATTTAAAAATAAGAAATCATATATCATTACAAACAGCTTCGCATTGCTTATGAAATCTCCTACAACCAATATGAAATCAGCTTAAATGCTTAAGAACGTATAATGTAACATTTCTGGCGAAGAGAATGCTGTCCTTCGACTGCTATATATTTTTTCGAATTAAAAAATGCCTTTACCAATGCATATTTGAAAGGGATTAGAAATTTAGAAGAATGTTTACATTTGCATTTGGCTGGATAGCAGGGTAAGTAACAATTGGTAATGTACTCTAATACATAGCCACGGCTAAAGAAAAAGGCTTAGTCATTAAACACTACAGCAACCTCTAACTCAGCATTCATTGAATAATACAATTAGTACTTTTACATGTATTTCAATGACAATATCAAAGCTAATGAATGAACAACCTTCTCCTTATACTTTCAACTATGTTTAGTTACAGCTTTTTATAATGAAAAATCATGCATGAATACGGAGTATTTTCAGTATGAAAGAAAAACGACTTTCAGTAAGCGTACCTGTCATCAGTAACAAAAATGATTTCTCCAGCTTTAAACGTCAATTCATTATCTTCGGCAGCCTCGAAGTCATAGAGTGCTCGCACTTTCTTAGCATCTGCTTCTTTCTTAGGCGAAGCTGTGAGGTTTGGAAGCGTGGAGAGGGATGGGTAATGTGAAGCATTGTTAGTCGCTGAATTGAAAACAGGGGCAGCTCCCGCATTTTTATTTGATTCCAAAAGTGAAAGTTCAATAGCTAAAAAATCCCGGGTGATGCACACAAATATCACATTCACACGATTACACAATGTCACAAGAAATCGTGTTGACATCGCATAAATATGGAATCGGGACTTCACTCTTGTCGAGCCAAATCCTAGATCATAGATTGCAGCTGCAGCAGTTGCAAAAATATCTTAAGTTTAAATTTGGGTTCTACTGTCAAGAAATTCAAATAAATTGTTATGCTAAGCTATTAAACAGAATAATATATGTATTGAAACAAACCACTTTACAATTATAAACATGTATGAGTTACTGCAATTGTATTTTAATACTAAACAGCTTCAAATCAAGAGTGGGTAAATCGATAATTGCGACGGATGACTGCAAGCAATTCTCGTTTAGCTACTAGTTAAACATCAAAGATTTCAAATTTCATATAAATCCAACATCTAGGTGCTCTGTACATGAATCAATTGAGAATAACCAATGGATGTTTTCTACAAAATGCATGCGTAGTTTACATTAATTAAATCTTATACACATGGTTTACAATAACCAAATATTACAATCTGCTGCAAACTTTAAACATTAACTGAAGCTTATAGAGTTTACCTTAAAACAAATTTATATTATAGCAAATTTTCATTTTATAATAATTGGTTTGGATGTTTCCCTTATTCTTGATACACACCTAGAATACGTTATTATCTAACTAAAATTGCAAGCTCAAAAATTTCAAAGTTGTTCACTGTACTCCCCCTTAAGCAACATGTAAACATGGCACAAAGTCATTAAAAAATTAGTTTAAAACTAGATTAATCCATGGAACTCCAAAATCAGCATATTTCTATATATTGTGAAAAAGGCCTTTCCCATAATCTGCATTAATATAGATGACAAATGTCTAGGTAAGCTAACCATATTCATCATATCTATTTCAAAATGAATATGCATAACGGAAAATACTGAACATGACTAAACCATCGGTGAACGCCAATTTATCGAAAAACGCAACAACTGCTAGCAAATGAAGTTTAAATTTAAATGAACTTTATTACCTTTTGCCAGATCATCGTCTTCTCTATTTTGAGGCGTTGTGACTGTGGTGGTTGTTGTTGTTTTTCCAGTACCTTTATGCTAAAAAAGTCAAAATCAATTGTGCATTCAATATATAGAGAGGATTAAACGGATAGAGTGAGAAAACCTTTCGAATTACTCTCGTTACTTTCAACTTTCGTCTTCGAATGTCCTGCATCTATATTAAAATTCAGTGAAATTTGGAGTTTGCTGCATTGACTATGCATAAAAATGAGTAAATTATATCATGCATTAGCTAGACACCCAAAAATTGGAAACTTGGCACTTCGGAGATCATTTGGATGGTGTCATGACAAAATGATCTATTTGATTTTTAGTAAATGCTATTGAAATCTTCCAGCATTATTCTATTTATTCGATTATGCAGGACCAACGGCTGTAAATTGCACATTGCCTGAAATCATCAATTTTCAATATTACAAATCTTTAAGTACTATTGCGGACCGAACAACCATTGTACTGAAATTCCTGTTTGGTTCACAACATATGCTACCACAACTAAAAATGCTATTTGATTAACAAAAAACTCATAATACTGATTGTAATCGCAAAACTCCATATACATATATATCTATCTATATATATATATATATATGAAAAAATGTCATTCACCAATTTAATTCATGGGACACTCCACAGATTTGATTTTTATTGTACGAAGGTAATCATAGATTGTAAAATATTCAAGGTCACCTTTTACCTTGTCAAGACTTTATATGTCGCTCAAGTTTGTTCAAATTTACATAGATTCAGCAACGTCGAAAAAGCAATGACAAAACCCAACTGAATACAGCTGGGCGAATGACAGTCCTTGAATACATAAATGATGTTCAAGAAATCTCGAACAGCCCTTTTTGCCGGAATAATGAGAACTTAAATATTCTGTGCAGAAGAAATCATGTCTGTTAAATTACTGTACTTAGAAGAAAGATTTTAATCCATTTGTGATACAATGTTTTCTATGCACATCAGAAAACATTCTAACTTTGCAAGTAGTGGTATTGGGATTAAACGATATTATCATATACATAATTTGCAGATACAGTCTCCTTTGCTTTTCTGATGATAGAATACGTTGTTTGCTCAAAACCTCCTAGCTTTAAAAATGCTTCTACAACGAATCATGGGTCAGGGTTAGGGTCAGAAAACATCATGATACAATTATATCACTTGAATGGTAAAATATAGTTTTTCACAAGTCACACTGACTACTTAACAGCTTTATTCAGAAATATTTTGATAATTTGAAGATATTAACAAATATTGCAGACATCTTCAAATTTCCACTTTATAGAAATGGTAATTTTTCAGCTTAGTAAAATATAGTTATTTATTATTTAGCAAACAAACCCTTTTAATTACAACATATGACGGGGTTTGTACACAGATAAAAACCATTGTTATTGCTGCAAGCATTTACTGGTACAAATTTTGAGAAGAATAAAATCAATGATAACGATTTATAAAATGAATAGTAAAAACATGAAGTACGTACATTCGGAAACTCGATGCCTTCAGCCAACAGTTCATTGTAGAGATTAGGAATCATACTGAGCTGAGGATCATTTTCAAACATCTTACTCCATTCAATAAGGTACTTTTTTGTTCTCTCTTGCAAAGGTACAGGAACACTCTATGAAAAATGAGCGCATAAAATATGAAACAATTAATTACCCGGGCATTTTTCTAAAATTAAACAACAACGTAACAAACATTTATTGAAAGAGCTTGTATATCTACATAGATACTAAATTTCCTAAGCTAGGCTAGAAATTTCAATGAAATAGTGATTTGAAAATTAACTTGGTCATGCTGGTACTTTATATAATTGTATTATTAACAACATAAAACTAACTTTATTTGATAGAAGAGTGCGAATCTCTTGACAAAATTCTCTTCTGCACATCTCCAATTGAAATTCTTTGTTAGTGTTCTGTACACAGGCATTTATCAGCTAAAGCAACAATTAGAGAAATACACGAAATTCTCGAGAAACAAAATTTTAACTACCCTTATAATTGCCTCTTATTTTCAGGCATTTAATGCTACATCGAATTTCCAATAGGATATGGGATGAAACGGTCAAATTCTTAAGAAAAATAGTGTTTTATGGACGATGAAATTCTTGTGTATATTTATGCAATTTGGCCAATTTTTTCCCTTTAGTATACTGACAGTGGCGCCTCTAAGGGTGGTGAAGGACCCTTGCTCACCCTTAAGCAATCAGAAAAATAAAAAATGCTATTTACAAATATCGATTACTAATTGGTTATGAAAATATGCTGAATTGATGTTGTACAAACATTGCAATTAAGAATAAAATACAATTTATTTAGCCGCCAAATCAACAACATTATATACATATTACTTTGCTTTGCTAAACACGTTCACTCTATTATATATGTATACTAACTTTGGGAGGTATATTTTTTAGACTATTTTAGCCTCTGAAACAGTTACTAGCAGTAAACCAGACAAGCTATTACTGTGTCGTCTGCACAATTGTTGTTAATGTTATTAGAGTAATTCAATTTAATGCAAACGCAAAAAAATTTCTAAAATATTTTTTATTGTATTTCAAAATTCCTAAATTAGAACGAATTTCATGATTTAGATATTTAATATTATTAAAATCAATAAATAAATAAATATTTTTTAAAATTTCTTAATTGTATGTGCAATATATTTCTTAGATATGGATATCAGGAATTTTATAAAGCCTAAGTACTTAAATCTTGTGAAATGGATTTGCCTTTAGATTTAACTGATCTAGAATACACATCAAAACTGATGAGGATGAAATTGAGCTACAACCTTAACTAGAAAACCAGATGACATTTTCTGGCTGTAGAGTACCAGGTGGACCACTCGATATAAGCCCAAAATCATTTCCAGGACTAAGTCAGTCACGACTACAAAAATTCCCTCAATCATTAATGGAATACAACAACAGTGTTTTAGCAATGAATATTATGTTATTCTTGCTGCTTGGAATATAGCATATCAGAAAACAGTGCCTATTGTCTATTTTGCTGCTTGCTCAAAGAATCTTTTTGAGACAACCTTGACACAAAAAGGGTTTAGAGACTGGAAACGTGCAGCTGTATCAAAAGGGGCTTTAAGTAAGCACCAGAATTAAGATGTGCACAAACATTCTGTTGTTGGTTAGGAAGATTTTAAAAACTTAAGGAGTTATCTGTCGTATCTATTCTTAAAGAATCCCCTGCTCAGTTATTCAAAAAATAAACATTATCTTTCTACCCTTTAAAGGTTTCGCCTTACAGCAAATATCTCAAAGATGTCATCGTGAAATTAGTTCATCAGGAGGAAATGCTCGAGAGATATTGAAACTTATTGGAGAGCCAGATGCTGTTATCAAAAATAGAATTGAGCGAGGTCCCAAAATGCGAAGCACTTTCAAAGTGATAATCAAAATGAATTTCAATCATTTAGGCGCAATATCTAAGAAAAGAAATGACAAACAAGGTTATCAAAATGGTTATCTTGCCCTATGGTGTATGGAACCAAAGATATTTCAAAAACGGAACAGCTTTCACTTATCCGATATTCTTATGAAGGTGTTATTTATGAAAAATTCCTTGGCTTTAATGCTGCTGAAGGTCTTATTGCAGAATCCTTATTGAATGTCATTCTGAAGGTATTAGAATCATCCGGTATACATTTGACTTGTTGCATAGCACAATGTTATGAGAGGTAATGTGAGCGGTGCACAGGCAAGATTTCGTTCGCTTGTTCCGTCAGCTGTCTACGTTCATTGTCATACACACCGACTAAATGTGGATATTGTTGATTGCCTCAAATCTTTAAAATTTTGGAGAAATTTTATGATTTTGTTTCTAGATCAGATGTCAATGTGAAAATGTAAACAGCCGCAGAGTGAAAGCAACCTACTTCGGTCGTAAGAACTGAAGAGTATAAGTGAGACAAGATGGGCCTGTTAATACTGGAAGGAAACTCGACCCAAATTGGAGCTTTCAGAAAACAAAGCTTGATGTAGAATCACATTTGCAACAGTGTCTTCAAGGATGAAGATGCATTTTAAGAGAAAACTCTCCAAGCCAAGCACAATTTCAATCGCGAATATTCCAGGGCCAAATACTTATAATTAACCAACTGTGAAGCAGGCGAAAATTACACATTATACATTGGCGTCGTCGTTTAAAGACCGGGAGAATTTTGATGAACTGAATATTTTCTTTGCATGCAATATTCTATTCCGAGTTGAGACAACGCATATTGGAAAGAACTCGTGACAAAGTTACACCCAGACTAATAGAAAAAGAATAGGAAATGAGATTCTGGATAAGTAAATGAAAAACAATGAAGATCACAGCAAAACAATTATCTGGGCATTGGTTGCCCATTGTTATATCAGTTCAGAATGATAACAAAGTGTGCATTGTAGAATCTTTCGATACATCTGGAAATGCACAGACATCAGAATACCTTGATTCTCTGGTTCTAACGGGAATTGCCACAGCTAAGCCGAATTTGGGGCTGAAGTTGAAGCAATTGTTACGGATAATGAACATGATGAAAATGACAAAGTTAGCTGCCGAAGGATCTACAATTGCGGAGTACGGATGCGTACTCACATCCTCAACTTGGTTACTAAAGAAATAATAGAAGCGTTTATACGAGGCGAATAATCCGTTAAAAAGCGAATGATGCGGCTAGCCGCACTAAGGGCGTCTACGCGAGCTCCGCTTTAGCAGCCGCATTATCTCAATTTAATTGCTCCTCCGGAGCAGAATTTACTCCTCCGCATCAAGCCGTGTTAGTGATAGATAAACAACTTGTCAATCATTTTTCAATTGTGATTGGCATTCTACCGTGTATGTAACCAATTAGAATTCACCAAAATAAATATATTTTACTAAAGCGGAGCACGTATAAACCCGGATTAATAAAATCTATAAAAAACAATTTTGATCAACAAATGGTTCCGTATTGGCTACTACGCCGAATTTAGCTGCTCCGCATCTCGTGTAAACGGGGTAATATATAGCTAATCTGTAAGATTTCTGAGATTTACCAAATTCGAAAATTACCTGATGAATACCGCGAATAATGCAATCAATCATTCAAAATATAATGAAAAAACTTAATCACAAAAATATTCATAATGATGTAGTTATTATGAGAAGCAATTAATACTTACAGACAATGTATGCATTACAACGTGAGGATTTTTATGAGATAATCTTTTCATCATGGATTTAATTGCATCCTTCGAGCTAAAATTTGGAAATGAATAACACGGTTTTTTGTTGCGCGAACCTACCTACTGGGCGCTTGTTTTATACGATCGCAAATTTCGAAGAAAACAGTCCAATTTTCAGATATTGCTGTTTCAGCTGTTGCCTTTTCTAAATTACAGCAGTTAAAATCCATTAGCTGAAAATTAAGACAAATACTTTGCCAAGCACTAATTTAACTTAAGCTCATTTGCAGTGCTTTTTGGTAAATGATTGAACCATTCACTAAATTATATAACTACGCAAATTAATAGGATAAAAATTCGAGGGCTTAATAAACGATTTCCAATTGAACACAACGTTAGGTGAAAATCGATGCTAAAAAACCACAAAACTAATAACAATAATAACAATATAAAAAAATAATAATAATAAATGACTTTGTTACCGCTGAAGGCAAACACTACAAAAATATAAAAACAAGTCAAGTTTTACGGCAGCGACACAGGGGATAAAGTAGGAGCAGATGGAAGAGTAGGTGACGTTGAAGAAGGGCTCAGCAAAAGGAAAGACAACAAAGATTTCTTGAAGCTCGGCAGTGGGGAAAAGAAATCAATGGCTGTCGGAGAGTTAAGATGAATTGGAAAACGAGTGTAGAGTGCGATGCTTCTTGGGACGACGAATAGAGAAAGTGATAACATCATCAGAGCGAGTGGAACGGGAATTAGAGAATCTTATGAAATCAAAAGGATCAAGGTCCAATTTGCGAGTGAGCATGTGAGTGAGATCACAGGCATGGAAGTAGAGCGCCTTTTTATGGCAAGAGAGAGATCTATTTGAAAGCACACTTCTGGAACTTTTCTATGGAATGGAACAAAGCACGAGAAATAGTTCGACACGATTTTTACAAGGAACATGAAACAAGATCCTTTCTTCTTGAAAGCTCAAATGTCTTAAGGGCATGTCTCACAATGAGCTTTTTGCCACTTAAGTCCTCGTACAAGATACATGAAATAAAAAAACTATTCTATTTAAAATGGACAAATGACACAAAACTCTCCGTGTAACAGCTTGCACCAAGCATTCATTCCTTATTGCTTATTTATAGAAATAAGTTTTTCCACGACGATTTTAATATTTTAATTATTGAAACCAGATATCCCAGATGCCAAATACCGAGAAAAATATATGAATAGCTAACTACACAGAAATTGAGCGATTTAAAGAATAATGATTCAAAATATTGATATTCAAAAAATTAGAAAATGATATAATACAAAATGTGGCTATTGATTAAACACTATTTTGTACAAGAACTTTAGCAATTGAACTATATTTACCCAATTTTTAATAATTTTCTAGTAGAGTATTACTATAATTTTGCAAAAACAAATCGTGAGAAATTGTTTTAAAAATGTAATTTTCCTTAAAGCCAGGAGTGTGAAAAATATTATGCTTGAAAAGGGAACAATAAGGGCTTTGCCTAAAGCGTCCCAAAGAGTACCTCCTAGCAGTGGTTTGTGGGTAATCCTAACACTCAGCGGGTACGTCGGTATGCGGACGCCTGGACCCACATTAGACGTTAAACCCAAAGTATAAGAAGGTGTCACCATTGTACTTAGTACATGTGTGGGCGGCAACGGTCGGGAAGCCTGTGTGTTCTAGTGTTGTGGAGACAGACGGCGACACAGTGGAAACGCTGTTAACAAGACTGCTACTGGCACCATCGGGTGCGTCTCATGATCCAACATCATTACCATCTATTAGGGGGTTGAGACGAGGCCTCTAAACTAGCTAGAATGCTATACATTTTAGTAAATACTGTTTCGATGTTATTTGCGCGGATCTATATAGTAGCCAGCAGGCACACTCTAAAGTTGCCACCGTTAGCAGACTTGGTTGAGAAAACGGGAGATGCGCAATCCTCTCAACTGAAATTCGGCTTTCGGCTTCACTCTGCTGATCAGACTCAACACAGATCAGCAATCTGCGTGGCGGGGGTAGCCAGAGGATTCATAAGATCAAACCGGCCAGGCACATTTCTAGGGATATGGTCCAGACCCGGACCTTGGTTTCACCCTCATAAAAAATGCTTGAAAAATATGTAGAATAAACTAAGGTCAATAAGTTTGAAATACGATTTTTTTCAAACAATGATACAAACACTTTTTGTCGCTTCACTGTACTAAATAATGTCTTAAAATGCAATCTGCACTATGCGATAGGACTAAATTGAATAATTAATGTTACTTAGCCAAATTACACATGTCAAACTACAAATGATTTAGCAGCAGTAAAACTAACGAAGAAGAGTCAGCTACATAATTAAATATTGTACAAACTGCATTCAAATATATACAGAAGGGAATTAAAAACTATCAAAAAATTTAAAGCCACATTGTCTTAATAATCTGTTTGTAACACTAGCTTAATATAATTTTTTTGTGTAATGAGCATTTAGCGGTTATAATTTAGAAGCTAAGATGACACAAACAATATTGCAACTTGTAATTGAAACTCGAATATCACTTCACCAAAAATTGCTTTGCTTTTTCACCAACACCTCACTGCTTAAAAAACGGCAATACCCATTTTACGATAATGGCAGAAATATTTGTTTATGGGCATAGTGTAAATCACAAACAGTGCAATGCGTAAAATGTTCAACATATTTACATAATTTTGTATTCGGAATTTGAATGTTGTATTTTTACTATATGCATAGTACTATAAAGCTGCCTCATGTTGATAAATATTAAAAAATTAAATCTAAAGCTGATTTTATGCATACTTGACAAAAAAATTTATTACAAAAATTTAAATAAATGCTACTCACCAACATCTGCATCATAAGGGCTACTGTTTTTAAAAATCGGCATTTTACGTTCACTAAAACACATAATATCATTAGAATTAAAATAATTGCAAGTTTTCTATCATATACGTCAATTGAATAATGCATAGAATATAAAAATAGGGTCATATAATTGGTTCTTTCACAAATACTAATAAGATTGCCGATGAATATATGTGTGCTCCTGGGGCATTTGGTTGGGTTATGAAAACTAGTTGGCAGTTTCACAAAGGAGGCTTGTTGATAACATGATAACTCCCAGAATGGACATTTCGTGCATTAGCCTATAAGCAAGCATCGAGCAATAAAAAAATAATTATTACATCTAGTACTTTTAACAATAGGAATAAGACAGCATCAATTAATACATTTATATATCAATAGCCAGAAATTAAAGAAATTATGTCTTTCTCATCGGGAGAATGAAGAGTTTAAATGAATATATACCAAAGAAAATCGATCACACGATTATGAAGTTCTGCCATAGATGAGTGTAGGCTCTTCCCTGATGGACCAAATAATTTTTATTAACATGTTTAAGCTTTGAAATTCCGTGCAAGGACATCTATCATCAACTTAACGATCAGTCGAAGTTGATCATTTATGAAAAATGACATTTTTGCCGCAATACTCAAATGCTAGTGTGGGCTGAGCCTTCGTCAGACGAGGTGTTCCATCTCAATTTTTTTGAAATTCATTTATTGTAAATATTCAATGTAAATCACAATCTAAAAAAATTGTATTTTTGAAATTACGTCATTTACATTGGAATGACATACATATTTTCCATCCATGTATCAAATATTCAAAAATGGAAAGATTGTATGAAAAACTTTGTGCTATTAGTGCAAGCATAGCAGATCCATTACCTAGTGCAAGAAAGATATGCTGCAGTCTGTATGATGCTGCCAGCACTGTCCAGGAACTACATTGCTACCGATTAGCCTTATATATGTAATATACAGCACAGCAGCAAGCATTGTTTCCTCTATGGCTGAAGATATTCCTGCCTACGCGAAGATTTTAGTCATGGATAATAATCATGAGTTTATTGCTCTATGCCCCATTTCTAACTATTAACTGAAAAATATGGTTAATCAATTAAAATCTAAATCATCTGCAGGTGTTCATGGTAAATCCAGTAAAATGGTAAAACCCGGCTTCCCAGCAATTTTAAATCACTTAACTGCAATACTAAATCTCTGTATTCAAACGTCTGTTTTCCGGAAAAATAAAAATAGCTAAAATAATACCTGTTCATAAATCTGGGGACAAAAATGATTCAAAACTAAAAGAGATAACATGTGGTGTGCCACAAAGCTCAATTCTTGGACCATTACTTTTTTTAATGTACATACATGACATTCCTAAATTCTAAACTGCATCGGTCTACCTGTTTGCTGATGATACAAACATCTAAGAAAGTTCACCTGACAGGTAAGACGCTTCAATATAACATAAATGTTCTACAAAATTGCCTATGTTTTAATAGTCTTTCCTCAAATTGTAATAAAATCACTCAAATAAATTTTTTTCAAAATTAGACCTAAGCTGCAAGTAGCGAAAACAGAGCTTAACATAAAATATTCTTATAAATATTTACGGATAATAGATAAAACATTTTTGCAGAGCATATATCTTATATTTGTAAAAAAGTCTCCAAACTATGTGGCATTTTGATGAAAACAAGACACTGGTATCTCAAACAACACATTATTGCCTATTTTGAAAATTCAAAAAAGATAATAATGATCATAAACGTTAAAAATTCTACTAATGCATAGAAGCAAGTATGATGACTATTTATGAAATATACATTTTAGAACTCCTTAAGCATGTTATAAAGGTTAAAAGAGCAGCACATCAAACACTTTTAATTAGATATGATACAATTATACAACGAAATTCAATTGAAGTGAGAGGTATAAAACTACTAATTTTTTATACTCAAGAAGAGTTAATAATATTATTGCACTAACGAAAAACCAATGGAACAACCTAATAAAGAATATTATGCGTACAGCAACAATTCGCAACAATAATTTAATTAATAGAAAGAAATAAAGCCATTAATAATTTGAATTAATAAATTAATTAATTTATATTAAGTTACTTACTAGCAAAAGTAAGGGGTTGCAATTGAAAAAAATACGCGCTTGGATTAAAGACAGTTTGTTTATTCTGATCATGTTGTTTACTTCTAAACCTGTCTTCAAGATTTCTCCCTGATAATGAGGAAATTAATCTGTTTTCGCAAAATCTAATTCGTTCAAAAGCATTCAACAATTCATCTGCTGTAACTTTATTTGATTGTTTACTATAGTTTTCAAAAGATATCACGTTGTCAATATTGTCCACTTTTGTTTCATTTTCTTACGTCATCACTCGATCTCCATGCGATTGGTATTGAATGCAAGAGTACTCTTTATCATATGATCAATTCACAGGTAATCATGAATTTCATGGCTACAAATGATAATCTACTTGTGCAAATTCGTGATATTCATTGACACATTGACAATCCATCTCGCTGCTTCATTTTATTACCGTGTAGCAATAAAGATCATATGACACTGGTTGACAGTATGTCAACCATTTTCAAACAATTTAGTTCTAAATTTGTATTTTATTTTGTATTAAGTATTTGTTGTTTTGTTTGAAATAAATTGTAATATCGCCATATTAGAAGATAATTCTAACCATATGTGAAGCCCAATGTAAAAAAAATTACACAATGCTATGATGTGAGATTCATTACCACATTGTGTACTTTGGTTCATGCCGAAAGCTAACACCTTTATATTGTTGGAAAAATTTGCCCGTTCATGGATATTGTAAATACTTTCAAAATGATTGAGACAATTGAGCCTTGACCGCGAAATACACATTATTTTAGTCTCACAGAACATTATAATCTCTTTGTGGCACCAGTGCAATGCATCATTGCTGTTGTTGCTAAATAGGGAAGCACCGCAAATGTCTAAATCTACTACCTAAGAATATGTAACACTTCTATTTGAAAATGAATTAACTGCTTTAGAAAAGAAAGTCAATATTGCAAAACAATTAATACAAGAAATGTGAATGGTTATCTAGAACTCAAAACATTAAAATACAATTTTGCATGTTAAAATATATTTGCAGTTTTATAAAAAATAGTGGGAAAATGGGCAAAATTTAAAAGAAAATTCTGTAAATAAAAATTGAAATTTAGTTAGACTTTATTAATCCTGGTAATCAGAAACACAATTAATATAAAACAATAAAGATAAATCAAACTTATTAAACTTAAATAAATTAAGGTATCCGTCTATATACTGCCTTTCTCGTTTCGTCCACCTTTAATAATGGGCACGTGAAGCGAATTCAGTTTTTCCTTTTGTACTTCCTAAAAATCTCAAATTTTGCAAATTTATCTCAAATCCTTTCAAGATTATTATTTAATAGACACATTTGAAATTTTAGAGAATGAGAATAATTACCAACCCAGTTATTCGTTGAAGGAAATTCATAGAAAACAACACATAGTAAGCAACCAAGTATATTTGGGACAAATGATAAATATTTTTAGTATTTGAAATTCAAAAACTCAAAAATGGATTCATTATTTGAACTTAATTTGAAGACTCTGATTTTAAGATCAATTTTAGGGCATTATGAACAAGTTTTTCAATCAGGCATTTTGCATAATATGAATTTAAATAATTTGAACCGAAATGAGTTTGCAAAACTTGATTGAATAAAATCAGTAGAGAAATCATTGATGTTCATTGGGCAGCTCTGTTTCATCCTTTGAGTAACCCCATCAATTTAGAGTTAAAGTTTTACATTATTAAATATTTGTCATGGAAACATGGTGGTTCTATTGTCTTATGCAACTGATGAATTATTGTATCACAAAGTTTAAAGTGTATATATAGCAAAAATTGATTGTTCTAAGAAAATTGAATCATTATGATCTTTTTGTCAGTATTAAAATCTTTTCTTGATAAATTTTCATAACAATGTATTTATAATTGATTTGCTTACTATACTACTGTATTTGTCCCATTATTGACACTGCATCTACTAGCTTCTGAAATCTGTAAGAGCAAAGTTAACATTTTTTAACATAACATATTGCTTGAAGGAGGGGATTTAATATTGAGGTAGTTGCAATGCCACATTCCCATAACATATGGAAAAATGTGTACTGAGGAACCTTATTAAAAGCTTTGCTAAAGACTAATGTGAATATTTCATTATTAATATCAATAGACTTATATATTTAAGAAAGGATTAGACAGTTGAAACTGACAATATCTTTTTTACAATGTCAAGTTTATATGAAGAAAATTTACCTGAAAAAAAAGTATAAAGTATTCTTGTAGAGGTCACTAAAAATGAATGAATGTGCTTATAGCATGCTAGTAGATCAGTCAGGGTTTTTGAATGCAATGTATTTTAAGAACTTAAACATGAATGAGCCAAAAACTTGATTTGAAGTGAAACCATCAATACTTAAGCTTGATCAAAGACCCACTCAAAAATACCATAAAAATTGAAATATTTTAAATTTCAGGTTTTTCATCAATTGAAAATGATTGAAATATTTGTAGACTAAATTATATTTTACTTTAAGAAACACTGAATTAGAAAAAAAATCAAACTCAGAATTTTCTCCAGAAAATATGTGAACCTGAACTCAGGAGGCAAAAACTTTAATTTCAAACTAAACTAAAAAATCCCTGAGGTCAGTAGAACTTAGTGTCTGAAATATCACTTTACATATTGCTATTGTAGAATTGTGGGGGAGCTCTAACTACTCCAGCAGTACTAGGTAATTCAAATAACAGGTAGAAGGTCTCAAAGGCTGCCATTGTAGAGAGCAACCCACATTCCAACAGAAAACAGAACATTGGTAGCTCACCAGTTCAATAAAGACACAGAAAAATAGTTCTCTGAGAATTATTTTCCAATAGTGACCAATTTGCATGGTATAACTCCAAAACAGCATCCTTGAATTGCTCTAAGCTCACCAAAGTGCTAATAGTGGGTCTCTAGTTGTTAATTTCTAGCTCAATTAAAACAGATCTCAAGTGTTCTTATTTCCTCAGCCTATGTAAATAAATAATAAATATCACATGTAATTACCACACACTCACATTCACCAGAGGTATTGTAGAGTCACTCAGGACTGCTATTTTGATTATTTTTATTACTTTGATTATCTGGCACTCTAATTTAGTGTTATGTCATGATGACATATTGCTTTGTTGCTATCAATTTATCAATATCAATTTCTCTTATTTTCAAGTTCAGTATTTCAATTAATTTGTTATTTGTCCCTTTGATTTGATCTGATGTGTTATTCATGTGAAGTTTTGTAAACATGTACCAGGTAATAATTCAGGAAATTGTTATAAATACATAAGGAACTTGTAGCAAATGCACAATAAAATTTATTCTCACTTCAACATCATTTGCTTTTTGAATTTTATTAACTTTGCCAACCCCTTTTAGATTTGTTATGGATTTAAACTTAATAATTTTTGCTTAAGATCTGGAGATGATTTGGGAGTTACTCTGCTGTGTCTGGGGCAACAACTAGCTCTTTAACAGATGGCAGCCCAAATCATAGTTACTTTAAGTTACAGCTACATGTGCATGTAGGGATTTACAACTTTTATTTTGATCATTTCATTTTCATACATGCACTTAAGTAACACACTGCAAATATAATAAGCCATTGGTGAATGTGAATGCATGGTTTAGTTTTATTATTTACATGAGCTGAGATAATAGAACACTGAGCTAAATTGTTTATTTGAGCTAGAAATTAATACTTGAGACACACAATTAGCACCTTGGTGAGTAAGCATGGCTTCATAGACATGGCTTTGGCATGATGCCATGTGAATTGGTTGCCACAGGAAGCATATTCTTAGTGGATAGTTTCTGTTTTTCTTTACTGAATTGGTGAACTACCAATTTTCTCTCTTTTGTTAGAATGCAGGTTGCTCTCTACAATGGTAGCCTTTGCAACCTTTGATTTAACCTTTGAGTTTCTTAGTACTGCTGAAGTAACCAGAGCTTCCCTGTGATTCTACAGTATGTTATCATTACAGTGTAAATTATTAGGTGAAATATATGAGTAGAAATGATCAAATAAAAGTTGTTATTTCCCTATATGTAATCACAGCCATAACCTAATGTGGTACCATAATTTAGGCTGCCAACTGGTAGAGAGTGTGGGGGCGCCCTAGGAACAGCAGAGTAACTCCCAAATTGTCACCAGAGCTTAAACAATTATTATTTCTCTACAATCCATAGATGAATCTAAAAGGGTTAGCTTAATAAATAAATCAAAAGATCAAACATGATTGAAGAAAGACACATTATATTGTGCTCTTCACTACAGGTTCCTCAAGTATTTATAACAATTGAGTAATTATTACCTGTTCAGGTTTTATAAATTTCACATTTGATTTCCCTCACAAAATTAAAGAGCAATTACATGTTCAACTAAAACAAGGGGACAAATAATTCTAATCTTGTATAACTGCCCTAGAAAATCTGATAGTGAAAATCACTGTCATGATGATGTAAATAACTAATCTAACTAATTATAAGGCAGTATTTAGCACTAATAAAATTGACAATACGATAAAATCAAAAAGGGGCCCTGAGTGACTCTACATGCCTCTTGCTTGACTAAGTTTGCAGCAGTAACTGGACTGTGGGACTTGAGAGTAGCTTTTGGGCCTCCTCCACCTTTTTTAGCAGCTAAAATGTCATCATAACTCATGATTTGGCATAGCATGGCTGTTTTGGGATTTGCATAAGAGCCTCTCATTGTGTCACTGTCTTGCTACAGAGCAAAAGAACTGGATTTCAGGTAAATGAGCACTGATCAGACAATGTTGCTGAAGATTGTTGAGCCTTCTCATACACATATAAAAAAATCTTTTGTACAAAGATAGACCTTTCAAAGTAATCATCAAAGTCATGAGAGCATCCATGTTAGACATGTGGGCATTGTCTGCACTAATTCTGGTGTCAGGGTAAAAGTGTATGGGCTCTTGAGAGCCCATTCTAGTGGTGTGGTCTATAAATAGCAAGCAATATTCATTAACTTGTTGTAGTGCCATAGCTTCAGGATCAGAAACTTTAGCTCACAGCATTGTAATGATCTCAATTCTTTTCATAACATCATAGTAGCAGGTAATATTCTCAACATTGTCTATCCACATAAGGTCACTTGCTGCTTGAAACAAAATAAGGACTTTTGGGTCCAATTGGGAGATCTTTTTATGAATTTTCTTAAGTTTAATAGCTAGAGGCTGGCCCCTCTGAAAAATATCCTTTATGGTTAGCTTTCTATTGATGAAGACTCTGCCATCTGCATAGACTTGTTGATTTTGACTGATGTGGAAATATAGTTCATCTTATCAGAGAAGTGAGAGGACACCTTCTTGTGACCTTTCCATATCCTCTATGAGGGCAAAATAAGAGGTGTCATCAGACAAGGTGGCAGCATACAAAGTAGATTGTTCTTCTACACATTGTTCTTGACTTGACTAAACTCAACCCTCTAGCTAAGAGTGGTAGTGCTGATGGTTATGGGATAGTTTATCTTGGCTTCCTTGATTGTATCCCAGAAGGTGTTGTGGAGGCTATGACTGTGCATTTGTCAATCTGAGAGTAGGATACTCAAACACAAGCTGTAGTGCATTCTATGTCCAGGGCAAGTTGGTGCCCTGATGATAGTAGAAGCACAAGCTCTTCCTTTAAAAATATTTTGGTGAGGCACCATTTCATCAATCCAAGGATGTCATAGTCTTTATTCATTTCAGTGATGTGCTCCATGATAGCTAACTTTTCATTGAATTCCTCAGGCTGGTGCTTGATGGTTAAAATTCTCTTGGTATCAGTAATTGACCAGGCAGGAGTGGGCTGATTGGAGGTGGCTGTGCATGAGAACCAGTTGCAGAAGATCCACAACAAGATTGCAACACTTGATCCTCAAGTCCTCATATTATTCCAGGCACCAGGAGACCTTATGTGGGTTAACAATGTTGAAACCCTGACAAGATATTATGACATCATGAAAAGGATTGAAATAATTACAATGATATGGGCTGTGGTTACTGATCCAGAGGAGATGACTCTCCAACAGGTAAACAAATACTGCTTGCTATTTATGGACCATGCCACTCACATGGGGTCACTTAGAGAATTGTTCACATACTTCTACCCAAACACTAGGATTAGCACAGAAGATGCCCACACTTCAGATACCAATGTGCTAATGACTTTGATGGTTGCCTTAAAAGGTCTATGGCTCTATGAGAATTTTTATGATACATTTACAAGAAGATTGAACAACCTATGTTGTAACTGTCCTATTAGCTCCTGAATACCAGAGATAGATTTCTTTCACCTAAGGAATGAGGCTGTAACTCAGAGAGAGACTTTGATGCAAATTACCCAGTGACCCAGATATGCTGAAGTATTGTCTTGGGATGACATCCTAGTTATTGAGATGGTAGAGGAAACTCAGAAACTCTTGTCAGGTCTTACAGTCCAACTCCTACTGCAAACTTAACCGTGCAACGGGGGTGTGTAGAGTCACTATCTTTCATTTTTAATTATTTAGCACTCTGAAAATAGTGTTACATCTTTTTGACGTCCTGATTTGATGATTTGGTGCTATCAATTTATTTTAATTTCTTTTAAATCACTTTATTCATATTTTCAAGTGCAGTTATTTGATAAAATTATTATTTGTCCCATTGGTTAATATTATGTCTGATTGCTTGTTTTAAATTTGTGAGGGAAATCATGTTTAAACTGTAAACAGTAACCAGGTAACAATTTACAGAATTTTGTAATAAATATCTGAGAGAACTGTAGCAAAGCACACAATAAATTTGTCTTCCTTCAACTGCATTTGATCTTTTCTCACTTTTATTATCTAGTATCCCCTTTTAGATTTGTCATTGAGGATTTGGTTATGATAATCATTGCTTAAGATCCGGCAACAATTTGGGAGGAAACTGCACTAGGTCTGGGGCCTTAACAGTGACAACCTGATTCATGGTCACTTTAGGTTATGGTTAAGCATAGGGAAAAAGAACTTTTTATTCAATCAATTCATCCATGCACTATAACATCACACTTCAAATATAATAAGCCATTGGCAAATGAGAATGCATGGCAATCATGTGCTTGTTATTCTATTATATATATTTACATGAGCTGAGTTAACAGAACTCTGAGATAAGTTGTTTTATTGAGCTAGAAATTAATACTTGAGACACACAATTAGCACCTTGGTGAGTAGAGATGGCTTTGTAGATATGGCTTCAGTGTGATGCCATGTGAATTGGTCTGTTCTCTATGGAATTTCTGTTTTTCTTAAGTGAATGAGTGAACCACCAATGCTTTGTTCTTTTGTTGGAATGCAGGTCTCTCTCTACAATGGTAAACTATGCAACCTTCAATATTAACTCTTGAGTTTAAAAGTACCACTAGAGTATCCAGAGCTCCCCCCATGATTCTACATTATGATTGAGTGTTGCTCACCCACAGCCTCACCCACACTGATGGATCCATAGTTTAACACCTCATTCTGTTACTAAAACTGTTGAATCAATGACCCATGTTCCTTGAGGCTGAGGTGGGGATGCGTCTCATCAGAGATGGTGGGTATCCTCACAGAGTTAGAAGGCTCTTGCCATGAAGATTAGCAGGCATGCAGTGGTGTGCTCTTCCAACTAGACAGGCATAGCACTAATAGTTAAATTTGATTGGTCCATTCAGACTACAGAAGTGGAACCATTGAGGATGGTAATGCTACTCCTACCACCAGAGATGTGGCAGAAATTGGGGGAGAAGTTGATGCCTTTATAACACTTCCCCTTTTGCCCAGAGATCATAACATCGCCATTGTAACTAGACTTGGTAGAGATGGCGACCCTTTGCCAATATTGCAGCTTGATGACTACTTCCTCAGTAAAATGTAGAGGAACTTCCTCCTCAGGGACAGTAGCCAATTCTTACTGATGTTCACTTTAACAAATGGAAATGGTGTTTTTTCCATAGTTGATAATGCAAGAGTTTTTCTCTAAAAAGTCATTACCCAAGGTGATGTCATAGGGTAAAGGCTGATCATGGGTGTCAACAATGATTAAGTCCACATAAAACAACTCTTAATGAATTCATAATTCAAGGTTGGGCCCTTGAGTGAGATCATATTGTCTGAGGCATCCAATAGGTGAACAGTTGATGGATGTAAATCATTCCTTTTTAAACATAGTTTCTGACAGCACTCATTGCTTATGATCAATTGGAGGCTTCAGTGTCTACTGCAGCACTGATAAGAATTCCTTTAATATCCACAGGGATAATGTTAGTATGCATCAGTGAGGTAACTACCAAAACGTCCTGTGCACATTTGTTGGGAGGTGGTGCTCCCATTAGTTTAACAAATCTGTTAGTTCAATAGGTGAAGCAGGTAAGGGCTCTTCTGCCTTTTCAATGACAAAAGTGTTCCCATCAGCAACTAAGCAGATAACAGCAGTACATTGCAGGTTCATAGGGCCTTTCTGACCACAATAGTAACAGAGAGTTTGATCAGTGTCTAATTTCTTCTTTAATACAGAAGTGTCTGCTGATGACGACACTTTCAGAGCAGCATGACCAGCTTTCAGCTTGCCAAGATCTTTGTTGAATCAAATGGTATTGCACATCATGTAAATGATGCTGATTGCCTTTTTGATAACTAAATTAAGATTGTCTTCAGGGTCACATTATAATTCAAGATAGCTGCAAATTTTTGGTGGGAAACCCTAACAAATTTATGAAAAAAGATCATGCTTCAAGTATTCCAGAGTTAACTTACTCAGATGGAATAGCATTTCAACCTGGGTAATGTAGGTCCAAAAATTATCTCCTTTCTTGAAGGAGAGATCACATAAGAGAGTCTTGTATTGGTGCTTGATGTGAATGTAACATCCTCTACCAGGCATTATTACTGTTTGTCCTTTGTTACTCTATAACATCAGTTGTATATTTGTGAGTAGGGATTTACTAACTAGATACTGTTTAGCTTTTGTACATTTCTGCTAATGTAACATAACTAGATTTAACTATTCACTATTTAGGTGATGAAGCCACACAGCACTTTCTTCAATGATCAATAGTGGGCATCTGCCCAAAGCTGATCTCCACATCCAGTTTCATTTGTTCACCAAGGATCCATTTGATTGAGTTCCACCTCTCAGCTCAACAATGTAACATATGTGTATCCTATCCTAGCTCAGTGTATACTTAAGACAAGACAAAATTCAACTTAGTCTCTGTTTTGTAAAAGTGTTTCATGATAGCGCAACAGACTCCTTACTAGCTGCTTTATTAATATTACATGTAGCCATTAGCAAAATATATTGGCTTTAATAACTAGTTTAATAATTGGCTGCTTCCTAACCTACACTTAATAATTAATAAATGCTTGGTCACTTTATTGGTCATGTTATAGTCAATAATTTGGATCTAAAATATTATAGATATAATTCCTAGGTTTTGGTCATCCAACCATATTTCAAATCTATTATAATTTATACATGTATTAAATGATTGATAGTCAACTAAACAAGATAAAAACCCCTATACCTAGCATAAGTGCACTTTCATGATCTGGCACAAAGTCCCTAGAATCAATCTTGTGATGGATCCAGACCACTACTAAACACAACTTCTTTAGCTTGACATTGTACTAAATAATCAAACCATATCAACAGAACAATGTAAGAATTCTGAATAAAATTCTTTATCAATTTCTTACAGTGAGTTTAATCTATTTAGAGTAATTATAGAAAAGTAGCTGTTGATTTCAAATTTAAACTCGTTGTCCGCCAAAATGGTGGCTAAAAATAATGGAAGCAACTTTGCCCCCTCAGTTTTGCCAAAAAGTATTATTATTGACCAATACTAATCTCTCATAGTGACACTTGATTTTACATGGTTGCATAACACAAATTAATCTAAACTGATCATATAATTTTACAATATTTACAATCACAATTTGTTTCTGATTTCCCTCCCCCTCCAAACCAACGTCAGCAGCTTAATTAATTTGAATGATGCTACATGAGGAGCATGATAGTGGTCTTCAAAGTGACCAATTAGTAACTGGTAATTAGTCTTGACTTCCCAGTCCACCATCATATACTGATTGTAGGCAAGGCCTTGCAAGTACATTGGCAACTGGGCAACAGAGTAGTCCTGTGTGGTGTTATACTGCTTCATAGTTAGCTTGAATAAGAACAGCTACTCATTGAATGACTGGGAAATCTCATTTATTTTTCTTGTAAATTTCAGTAACACAGAGTGTTGGTTGAATAAATTTGCTTGTCTAGTTCCAGTTGCTTCAAGAGGAAGGATTGACTGGGTGTACCATGACCAATGTGTTGTTGCAGACCTGATAGGATCACCTGAATGCGAAGGAGTCACAGATACTGAAATGGTAGGCATTACTGAGGTGTTTACTGGTAAGACGGTGAAATGGTCACACTCAGAATATATGGACTTGGAGTAGCAACTGTGGTTAAAGTGGATACCTGCATCAAAGCAGACTGTGTAAAAGTAGGAGCTCCAGTTGTAAACAAAGTAGCTGGAGTTATGAATAGGGGCATCAATGGAGGCAGGAGGTAAGGTTGGGGCACTTGGAAGGTGTGCCAAAATCATTTGTTCAATGACTTCTGTAAATCAGGCAGAAAAAGCATTCAAAGCATTGTCTAACACATCATGAGTTACATACTTGGGGTTCACAGAGGGGGTGAGGTAAGATGAAGTGGGGTGGTCTCCAATGGAATTGGCTGCAGAGGTGCAGGCAGTGATGGTGTAGTGATATTTTGAACTTGTAGTTCTAGAGAAGTAATGGCATCAATTAGCTGTCTTTCTCACAGCAAAGCATTGTTGGCTTGTTGCCATAACTCAGATTGCAGATAATTTTGCTGTTCACAATCAAGTCACATAGAGGTTTGCTGGGCAAGAGCCTCTCTAAGTCTTTCAACATCTGTTGTTTGCTGTTCAGGGGGTAGTGACATATCACAAAAGAGAAACAGATTGGGTGTAGCAGTAGTGGTATTGAGTACTCTTCAGGATATCACAGGGGGTGATTGAGTAAGTGGAAGATGTGAAGTAGTATTAGCAAGAGTTCCATCAGTACAAGGGGTAGCATCCAGGCTACCAATGCTTGCACAGGGGAGGCTCCAAGAGGGACTCCCATTATGAGATAAACTACACTGTACAACACCCAAAAAAATTCATTTTATGGATTAGTTGTTTCTTACTAATTCAACTATGCTGATTTGAAATCTGAAGTCTGTTTTAGTCCATCACCCTCCAGTTTTTTGAAAATTTGAATTTTCAAATTTCAAAATCAAGTGAAAAACAGCCATTTTGTAATAAATTCGTCACTTCCAACTAAGAAATTCAAAATCAAAAGATGCGTAAGGAATAATTATAGTAGTATTAAGAGCCCAAGACCCTGTTCCACTTTTTTCTGATTGGTCGAGATGTTGGGTCATAGCCCGTGCCACTTTTTTCAGATTGGTCGAGAGGGGGAGTCCAGCCTGTGCCACTTTTCGCTGATTGGTTGAGAGGGGTGGCCTTTGACCTGAGATGCCATGGATATTGGCAGGGGTGTTTTACTGACGTCATGCATGTACTTTTACTAGTTTTTGTATTATTTATGTGACCTAATTTCCCACATTACCTTACATTTTTTTAGTTTTACTTTTCCCACATTAACTAACTTTACATTTTTTACTTTTCTCACATTACCTTACATTTTTTTACTAGTTTCTGTGATATTTAT
>CABFPE010000158.1:78423-89168 GCA_900660155.1 Hofstenia miamia | reverse complement strand
GTGAAACAGGTATTTTTCTCAATAAACACATAAGATTGAAGATTAACATTATCTCTGTAATCACAATACACTGCACGTTGGATTGATTTTGTCTGCATATCAAGTGAAGCCTCTTTGATTTATTACCTTGTCTCACACAGCAATCCAATTGATGATGTGTTTTGTTTGTACACCACGCTTGAAAAACAGTTCAACGTAATCTCAAATAAAATTTCACATTGCTGAAACAAAGACAGCTACTCTGAAAGATTTCAAACTTTTTGGTAAGCTATTTTATAATTAAATCTCAGATATTGTTTTGATTCTTAACACTTTTTACAATATGATCTCTAGTTAGTTTTACTGATATTTCTTTTGAAACAGATTCAATTTTATTTTAATAAATTTCAGCCAGATGCTAAATTTATTATAGACTTTATCATAAATAGAAACATTGTTTGTTTGTTAATTTTTAATTGAATTTGTTTAAATGAGTAATTTTCATGTGTTTTTTATTGTAAATGTCATCTTGTTTTTAGTAACAACTTGTTTATTAACCATTAATTTAGATGCAACCATGTGAAATGTGTAAATACACATTGTGTTTGTTATGATAAACTGACACAATAGACAAATTTAATAGTATGATATATATGGTCATTATAAGCAAAGTGTAGAATAAATTAAATTTTGGTCTTGTCTTAAACATGTATGTGGGTTTTACCATGTATGTTTGTTAAATATTAGAAATTGTGAGTTTTTTGCATAAAGTAGTTTTTGATTTTCTCTGAAAAATTATTTTGCATTATTACTGAAATAAGACAATATGCTTTTACCAAGTATTATTATAATGCTTAACTTCATCACTCAGAGCCATTGTGTAATGCATACTTTTACATTTACCACAAATTATACACAATTGATGAATATAGATCTATATTCTGTCCTTTGCATACTAAATCTTTGATTAATATTAATATATGTTGAAATATATGTCTGTATAAAATATAAAATGTTATAACCAAGTGTTGGGTTTTATATCTATGAATTATTTTCCTTAATACAGAGTGTTGCATAATTAAAAACATTGTTACAATGAACATGTCATAACTATATTAAGAGAAGCAAATATGTCACTGTACCTAAAAAATAAAAACCTCATCAAAAAATTAATTTGCTCAATTTAGTTTTGTCAAAACATTTCTTGTCATCAATTATATCACTTTGCCAAGATCTTGAAATCAAAAAATAAAAACTGCATCAAAAAATCAATTTGTTCAATTTAGTTTTGTCAAAACGTTTCTTGTCATCAATTTTATCACTTTGCCCAAATCCTAGAAATAAAAAATAAAATTTTTGTCATAAAATTATTATGCTCAATTTAATATTGTCAAAACATTTCGTCACTAGATGGCGTCCAATATAATCACTTCATTTCCATGTGGCAAATAGTCATGGGGTGTTACAAGAACTTCAGGGTGTCCCAATGTATCCTCCTCTCCCCACCATATACTACTTGTTTCAATATTAACATTGATTAATAATCCATTCACATCCATAGGGATGACATTAGTTCACAGTAACAAAGTTACCACCAAGACATCATGTGCACGTTTTTTGTGAGGCAGTGCTCCATCCAATTTAAATGATGGACAGACTTGACCAGGGTGTTGGGAGTACACACTTCACCTAACAGCTCTTCAATGATGAAGCCATCTCCATGTGCAATTAAACAAATAACTGCCCCACTCTGTGTGTGAATGTGAGCTGATTGTCATTCATTGTCTTATTTCTTCTGCCGTACAGCAGAACTTGAGGAGATCAATGTTTTGGAGGCAGTTTGACCTGTCTTTAGATCACCAGCATCTTTCTTGATGTGCATTGTGATCTGTAGCATATAGACAATACTGATCACCTTCTTGATAATAGAGTTTAAATCATCCTCCAGATAACATTTAAGCTTGAGGCAGTTCCTAATGGTAGAGGTGAATCCCCAGCAAATATACAAAAAGAGATCATGTCACAAGTACTCTGGAATTAACTTGCTGAGGTGAAAGAGTCTATTGACCTGAGTAATATAGGTTCTAACATCATCTCCCTTTTTAAAGGAGAGATCACATAAAAGCATCTTGTACTGCTGTTTTATGTGAGCCATTTTGTAATGGTCCTCAAAGTTACCAACAAGTAATTGATAATTTGTTTTGACTTCTCTATCCAGCATCATGTACTGATTGTATGCAAGGCCTTGAAGATACATGGGGAATTGTGTGGCAGTGGCGTCTTGTGTAGTTTTATATTGGTTCATTGTAAGCTTGAAAAGAAAGAGCCACTCTTTAAATGATTGTGAAATTTCGTCTATCTTTCCAGTAAATTTGGGCAACACTGAGTGCTGATTGAAAAGTTTTGCTGATTCTCTTCCAGATTCTTCTGTAGGTAGAATCAATTTGGTAAAGCATGGTCCACAAGTTGTCATAGACCTGATAGGGTTACTCAGAGGAGGAGGTGGAACAATTGTAGCAGTTGAAATAACTGTGACATTCACAGGTGCTGAGGGCACTACTGTTTCACTTGGGGTACAAGAGCCTGATGTGGCTATGGTAGTTAGTGTTGAAACTTGAAGAGAGCAGACTGAGTAAATGTAGGTGCTCCACTTGTAAAGGAGGTAATGGGGGTAACAAATGGTGGCGTCACAGGAGATGTTGTAGATGCTGGTGGAACACGTGAAAAGTGGGCAGACATTGTCTGTGAGATACTCATTGAAAATCTTTCAGAGAGAGTGTTGAGAGCTTGTCCAAAAGAGCATGAGTTACATACTCAGGTTCCTCTGGTGATATCAGTGGGGAACATGGGGTCAATTCCTGAATCTGCATCTCTAAGGCAGAGATCAAGTCAAGCAAGCTTCTCTCACATTGCCAAACTGCAGTGGCTTGTTGTCTCAGTTCTGCCTGCAAGGCATCAAACAGGCTTTGCAGGAACAGTGCAGAGAGATCTGCTTGAAAAGTGCTTCTCTAAGCTGTTGAACTTTGGTTGTTGGTGACTCAGGAGGAGGTGACAGTAGTGTATATGAAAGAAACAGGCTCAACAAGGTAGCAGGAGTAGGAATTTCATTCAGAAAAACTTTGGAGGGTGTAGACATGGCAGAAACAGGTTTGGTGGGGGTAGGAGTAGGTAAAGCAACAATAGAATTAAATCCAGTGGTGTGAGGGACAGTGTCCAAGCTGCCTGAGCTCACACAGAGAAACCCTGAGTGGGAGTCCCATTATGAGAAATAGACAAATCCATATCCATAGTAAACAAGAATAGGTAAACAAGTAAACAAGTAAAGTAGGAGAAAAGGTTCCAATAACAATTCCAATAATGTAGGAGAAACATCCAACTGTGTAGGAGAAAATAAAATCAACTGACAGATGGTAGCAAGGCATAGGTACAACCATCATTCCAAATTCTAGAACAACAAGACAATGCCAATACAGCACTACAAATAGGTAAGAATAGAACTGGGGTTTGGTAATGGCATCATATTACAGAATTGAAACTGTAGAATTATGTATGAAGTAAAGTTTACATCAATGGGTGGTGAAATAGATTGTGGTCAGGGGAAATCCATCCCAGCTGACTCATACCCAGTAGAAAAACAAAACCAAATACAATAAGAAAACACTAGAACAGTTCTGTATCATGTCAGGGTCACCATATAGAATCAAAGGCCATCTAGAAGCTTGAGCAGTACAAGGTTGTGAAGAATTGCCATTGCTGAGAGTGGCCCATACTCTAACAAAACAAATGAAGATTGGTACTTTGCCAATTTCACTGTAGAAAAAAGAACTGATACCATTTCCAAGAAGGCATTCCAGCTAGTGACCCATTTACATGGCATCTTGCCAAACCCAAATCATTAGAAACCATCCTTACCAGCCAAGGTGCTAATTGTGTGTCTCAAGTTTAATTTCTAGCTCAATAAAACAAATTTAGCTCAGAGTTCTTTTTATCTGAGTTCATGTAATAAGATAGTAATAACTTGTAATTACCACATATTCACGCATGCCAACAGCATAATATATTTACACAGTGTGATGTTATTTGCATGTACAATTGATTGAATTTGTAGTTCCTTTATTCCCTATGCCTACACATAGCCATAAAGTGACCAAAATATGGGCTCACATCTGTCAAGGAGCAAGTTATCACCCCAGGCACAGTGGAGTTCCTCCCACATTATCACTGGATCTTACAGATTCATCATTATTATTTTAGTACAAAACCTAAAAGGGTTAGAAATATTATAAGAAAAAATAAAGCAAATGTTATGCAGTGAGAATGAAATTTATTTGATGCTTGATTACAATAAATTCCCTATTTTATACAGAGAAAAGGTAAATATTTACTGTTTTACAAAATTCACTTCTTTCCCTTGCAAATTAAACAAGCAATTACACATACTCTTTTATCAAGGGGACAATTACATTAACTTCGAAAATTAAGTTCGAAAACCGAAAATTAATAAAAATCACTAAACAATTGATGGTAATAGCACTGAATTAATTAAGGAGAGTGCCAATAAGTAAAAATAAAATAAACAAAAGGCCTGAGTGACTCTACACTTGAAATTGTTTTTTTGGAGTGAGCAAAACCCATTATCCATATTTCAGATATAACATTGGCTATTTCCATTAACTGCAAACAATAGAGATATGGGGTTTTGCCTGCAAAGGGTAGTATAGATTTAAGAGATATATTTAATTTATAAATAAGTGCTCTAAATTAAGGTTTAATGAAGCTTTGCAATAATTTTAGTATAGTTATGAGAAAAGCAACATTAATATATTTGCTTATGATGAATGACTTAATGCTTGAATCATTTTTTTACAAATCTGTGATTTATAGCCAAACAGGGTCACAAACACTAAACAATTGAGTATGCCCAAATTACAGAGAGGGGGCAATCAGTCTTGGAAAGATGAAAGACATTTGTAGATATTGTCTGTGATGTGTAAAGGGTGTGTTGTCCATGCAGGAAATGTAAACATGTAGTTTCATTTATTATGTGGTTGTATTGCTAAAATGTTGAATCCTCTACAACAGATGTCAAATGCTATGGGAGAAAATCACGCCTGTCTTTTTCAAAGCCTTATTTTATCAAATAAACTGTTTTTTGGTTAATTTCCACTAAAGCATCAGATTTTTCACATTGATTGAGTTTCTCAAACTTTGCTATAAATTTACAAAATTCTGCATTTATTGATGGTAAGTACTAAAACTAAATTATTATATGCAGATAAATTTATAGCTATACATAAATTTACATGAAAATTATATGCAGCTTAATCATCATTATTTTAGATTAACAAATGTGATTTATATTTGCATAAAATATACCCACTGATGGGATTTCACTTGACTATGTTATTGAAGTAAAGTGTCCTTAAAAGAGCATTAGAGTGATCTATTATGATGATACTTTTAAGTTAACCCTCAGTTACAGATGCTGATGACTCAAATAGAGAATCCTGGAATATTTTGTTTTGGCATTCCAAACAAGGATGCCACTGATTTTCAATTGACTACCATTAAGGTTGAATTTAATGAAGATTTTATATATCCAATAATTATTAAAGCAATTTTGAAAAATTTCATCAAATGACTTCATTTATTGCATTTCCACATTATGTTTGACTGTTGTCATTTGACTATTATATGAATACCTTAAATAGCAACATTGCCTTAAAATGCGTGACAAATCACATGTTTGTTTTTAAGTATTTTAAATTTGTATTTTTTGGTAATATCTACTTGATACATTTCTAATAACGGCTGTTTGTTTAAAATCCTACGTGCCTATGTGTTAAAAACATTTTCTTTGGTTGGTACTGTATTTAATTTCGTAAAATCTTTAATAGCGATTAAAGGAGGGAACGCATATCGATTGGAAAAATATAAAGTACAAATTGAGGATTGTTTTACTAATATTTCATTAATCAGATAAAATTATTAGAAATGTTTCATTTTTTTGAGAATGTTATTGAAATTGTTCGCTGCCTAAGAAGCAAATAATTACTAAACAAGCTTTTTGATATAGATTATTACTATTGAAAGGAATGCCCGTTGATACAGATTTATCTTAATTTAAGTATGATATTTATTATATGTTTGTCGTTATGTTTAAGTTTCACGGAAATTTTAATGAATATGTAATATGTCAGAGTTTTAAGATTTAGTGCTCATTATTTTCAACAGATATAATATGGGGATGTCATGTATTGCCACCGCTACCTATCTTGTCCGATATTTATATTTAATTATTATTTATAAATTTTTTTAAGCGTTATGTATTACAATTTTTGAGATACCTCTATTGATTTTTATTAACACGTTCGCTACCAGTAACCCACCGGTGGGCTCTGTCTGACATTGATTATAAACCAGTGACCCACCGGTTGTGACGATATGAATACTAATGTAGAATCACTGGGGTGATTCTAGCGAACAAGAGAACATGGTTAAACTATTTCTCTATTTACAGATGCTTGGGTGTCTTATATACAATGCGCATATACAATATGTACAAACATGAAATAACAATAACTACCGACTGCTGTTACACTAATATGTAGGTATTCAATTATGTATGGTTTTTATCAAATGTCTAGTAGATGCGGGGTTTATAGGGCTAAGTTAGTAGTATCATACACACACTAGACATTTGTTATGTCTACCACAGAAATTTGAAATATTTTTTCAAAAAATACAAATAAAGACAGTAATCAAAATGATTAAAATATAATATGTATTTCATTCAAACATTGCTTCGACTCTAGTGCAACACGTCATCAACTTTTTGCAGATTTATTGTTCTGAAATTTCGATAATTCATCGTAGCAGCGAACACGCCTTTTTCGGTTTTCCCTAGCAGATTCAGGATATCAGCTTTGTGCATGTTTCGCTTCCTTTTCTTTGGTTTCGGCGATACATTCATCTGGCGTTTTGCAACTCTGTGAGTTATTTTAAAGACGAAATTTTCTTAGCTGCGAAATATCTATTGAGGTTCCCAACGAATTGTTGACGCACACCAAATCCAATCCAACTTTTTGTATCATATATAGCGACGATGAGGACTGTTATAAGAAGTTAATTGATCTACATTAATTCCCTTTTTGGCATTGTTATAATCGAGAATAACTTGTGGCTTCATTACTTCGTTGCATTGGCGATTATAATGGCCAGTGGTAACCGTGCCACCTACATGATCAGGCCGAGTTGACAGCATAATGATATCATGTTTGTCCTTCCATTTCAGGAGCTTTACGCTTTTTTCAGAACCGTGTTGCGAATAGCAGTTGGAATGTGCCTTCTGTTGGCTCGCAATGTTTCACATAGATACATGCCATTATCGAGGAGATGCAATGCTAATGGTAAACTTGTATACACACTGTTTCACGTTATTATGCACACACACACAAATTTCGTTGTTATAGCAAGCTACCAATGTATTAAAATGCTTGCATCAATGCCTGCTATCTATACCGATATGCAATGAATAATCACAAATACGCGTGAAAATAATTTAAAGTAATTTCTTTTCTTTAATTCTCAAGAAGAAGATCGTCAACTAAATGAAGAACAGCAGCACCCAAATGGCCCCATTCGTCGGCGTTCTGTTCAACCGGAGTACCTGTATAATGCATCAAATTTCTGCGTACGAATTCACCGTAGTTAGCTTGTACACCTTCACGCCATATTTCTGTGTATTTCTGGGAATATAATGTTGAAAGAGAAGCCTACCACGCCAAGGCACCATTTTCTCATCGATTACTAGATCGTATGGGAGAATGTTGTCTCAAATTGGGATGTGACCCAATATACTGATCGGCATATCGATTAGTTTCCGCAACCAATATATCAAGTAACGGATTGTCTCTGAATAGAAGATAGCAATGTTCCGAATCAACTGGTGCTTGGATTTGAACTAGCAACTGAAGAGTATCATGAAAGTTCGCACTCCTACCAATCCTGAAATTATGCCAACCACTTGAATTGAATGGTAAATCATCGCAATCGCTAGCCACATTTTCATCAGTTCTGGTATGATCATCGCCAGAAATTGCATCTTCCTCGTTGTTTGAAGATTATTCATAATCCGCGAAATGCGGGTCTCCAACGGAATCATCTCCTGAAGATTCACCAAATGAGTCATCACTGGAGTCGTACATCAGTGGGTCAAGTTGATCCCGAAGTCTAGTTGGTGGACGAACTTGTGAAGGCCGCCCAGCATCCATCGTAAAGCTAAAACGACAAGGGAACCGTCAGTTTCAATGACAAATCGCAAACATCTGCAAAATGAAGTAACATAGTAGTGTCCCACCAGTGGGTCATCATGGCTTATAACTATGCATAAACCAAAATATGTCCACCGGTGTGTCACGGACGTAAACACAAAAAGAAGCAATTTACCAAAACTATGTTTCTGCCGGTTTTACATGTGTACTGTACAACCAAAAATTTAAAAAAAACAAAAATGGTTTTAATATAATTTACTCCGAAATCTCCACGGTAACGAATGTGTTAATTTGTTTTATTTTTTGCTACCGAATATTCTGATGAAATTCTAATTTATGCCGAGTAAAATCTATGGAGTGTGAGAATTCCGATTTGAAAAATATACTAGCATTAATTCAAATTATTATTGTATTGATGTTTGTATGTTGTTTACAAGCAATATGTGTTGAATTGCTTAGCTTTATAAAAAATATACACATTCCGTGCTATTTTGGCTGTACGATTACAAACTGTTCAACAATTTTCACAAATTATGGAAATGTAATTTCCAGGGGGGGTAAATTTACCCCGCGAATTTTTTATGTCACATTTGAAAGGTTGGCTGAACTTTTCACTGTATAAAATTTAGTTTTACACATTCTTTGACAATTTTAGGGTGAAATCATTTTTCAAGGATTTATGATTTATTTTAATATAGAAATATAAAATCTGCACTAGCTACAAAAAAAGCTGACATCAACGTTAATAACTACAAATTCATATGCCTAATGTTATTACTAGAGCCTATAATTTGTGTTTTGAATACAAAAATTAAAATTTGTCTAAAAATAATAGCCGTTTTGGCATTTCTTAGCTTTTTTCCATATTTTTTCAAAACAAGCTGATATCAGCAAAAATGTTTTGATAGTTTTTTGGGATTTTTTCAAAATTTCTATTCCTTGGTATCTTTCTGCCAAATCATCAAAATAAGCCAGGGGTATTTTTATCCCCACCCCTTCCTTGTGAAAATGTTTGTGAGGATTAGAGTTAATGGAGATTTCGAGTGATTATTCACAAATGTTTTCTAACAGACAAACAGAAAAATCTCACATAATTGCAAAAGGCGAAATGCAAAAAAAAAGAATTTTTAAGGAAGTGTATTTTAGTGAAAAATGGAAAAATATATTTAGAATATTTACAAAAACAAAGTGCGGAATATATGTATATATGTCGTAGAGAAAAACAAATTTTTAAAAAGTATCTTTTGATCACTTTTCTGATTTTCTACCCCCTGTACCATTAAATGAAAAATTCTAGATCCGTATTAAAATTGTTGAATTATGCTTACGCCGAGTATATATATATATATATATATATATATACCGGCGCTGAATATCTTCAATAGCTTTATTCGTTTGCACAATACAAACACCTAAACATATATATGGGCTACAAACTAAGCTAAACAATTAAAATTAAAACACTAAAAATACAATTAAAAACATCAATACACCACCCGAAGTTTATTATGGCGCTTAAACAATATTTTTCGGCATTTTTACACCACAATTATTATATGGCGATCAATATTTGAAATTCAGACTTTTGTATTGGCATTGGAATGATTGCGAGCTATATTGTATTGATAAATATGCCTATAAATATGTTCTTTTGACAAGAATTTTTTAAGATATTGGCAATAAATGGACAATAATAGTAGAGGCCTTGTTCGGACTGGTTTAGCCTTTTATTGCGTAAGATATTACTTTAATTATGTTCTACTGTTTTCGACAAGTATGGTGTATTTGACAGATTTCTGAATGAATAGAAATATTGTGATAATTCAATTTATTTTAGATTTAAGATATTAGTATTAAAAATATTCGCATGAAATATTTTTTAGAAAAATTGTGTGTAATGAAATACGATAGTATGTATCCAGCGCCTGAACAATATATTAACGGTAAGCTATGATTATCAGTAAAAATATTGACACATTTTTCATATGAAAGCAATTTTTTAAAACGTAAATTTTCTATGTGAAACAACAAAATTTCAAAATTTTCGGCGTATGTGTCTTTAGCATACCAAACAACATATGTATTTAAAAAATCTCACTTTTAACATTTTTACCCTCAAAGTTCAATTAACGCTAAGTACTGTGGGAGAAAAGTTCTTAAACGCTAACCTGCTCACTCTAATCGAAAACTGCTCCTTTCACTCTGATAGTAATGATCCTGGTTGTATTATCTTTCTTGACATCTCAAAAGCGTTTGATCGCCTCCCTCATTCCATTCTGCTTGACAAGTTACGTTTATTTGGTTTTGATGTGGATTTCATCGAACTGTTCGTCTTACCTGACCAATCGCCACCAGTGTGTCAAAATCAACTCGTCTATCTCTTCTCCTGTCCCCGTTACTAGTGGTGCCCCTCAAGGCTCAGTGTTTGCTGTTCTTTTCTTCCTCGTTGCCATTAACGACCTCCCTCATTCTGTTCTCAACTCGTCTTGCCTG
>CABFPE010000158.1:59942-77727 GCA_900660155.1 Hofstenia miamia | reverse complement strand
CGTACAAAGAAACATCGCACCCTTCACTCGTTTTTCAATCGTACTTGTACTGCTGCTAATTACATCTTGACTCGCAACCCTCCAACAGCGATTGATTTCTTTTCCCCGCCACCGAGCTTCAAGAAATCTTTGATGGCTTTCCTCTTTGCTGAGCCCTTCTCCAACTTCGCCTACTCTTCCATTTGCTCCTATTTCATCACCTGTGACTGTCCTCGCTGCCGTAAAACTTGACTTTTTTATTTTTTTGTTGTGTATGCCTTCAGCGGCTAAATAAAGTCATTGATTATTATTATTATTATTATTATTATTCACTCTGCCATAGTATATATATATATATATATATATATATGTATATGTTATATATATATGGGCGCCTTTTGAAACATAATAATTTTGAGAAAAATTGCAAAGGTCCCAAAATCTTCATTTTGACAAATTTGAGTTACTTGTCAAAAATTATTATTTAGGCGAGAATTTTTTCCAATCGGGCCCTTTGTAACACTTCACTTATGTGGGCCCTTTGTAACAACCTAAACTTAATTATGATGTTGCATTCATTTAAGTTAAAAATTCACTATCAAGTTTTCCCACACACTCCGAATCTTAATTTTGAATAAATTAAGCTCAATTAAACTGGCGATTTCGAACCTCCAATATCTCTATATTTGTGGTGCGATGGAACTAAGCAATTTAAAAACTCAATTTACATAATTTCAATAAGCTGCGGGTAATTATACAAGCAAGTTGCAACACTTGTGGGGTTATTCAAACAATAGCAAATATCCGACTTTTCAACGAGTCGAGCTTCTAACAATCCGAGCTGAACCGAGCTTAAGCACCGCATTGGATATACAACGAGGCCAAAACGAGCCTTTATTAAACCGGCAAATTTATAGTTTTGTATGTTAATTTGATAATACAGATTTTTCGTATTTATTCATTCAATTTAACTTTAATATAATTTTCTTTTTTTTATTAAATAATTGGATATAAGCTATGTAAAAATTCATTCAGTGCAATATTTTTTTTAAAAATTATCGAGCTAAAAACACCCTCATTGAAAAGTTCTCTGTAGCGAGCCAGAAATACTCAAAGGTAAAACGAGCCGTCTAATCCGGATTTCACTTTCAGTTGCTATTTGTAACAGGATTTCAAAGTTTTATATTTTACTAGAGATCCAAATCAAATAATTAGGTGAATGAATATCATAGTACACAAGTATGTGCGAAAATAACCACAAAGAATTCCAAGCTGTCTATTCCGGACAATGTAAAGCACCAATGTTTACATTTTCTAATATTTGTACTAAGAAGTATGCTCTGGAATAATTATTTAACTTCTTTATCTTCAAGAAATTGTGCTGATTGGAATTGGTCACTGTCATTACAATCAACAAGTAGAATTGACTGCGAAAAATTGAGGTTTTTTATTAATAAATTGACGTTGGCAACTATGCGCTGGATACAAACTCTATAGTATCCACTGCGAGTATATATATATATATATATATATATATATATACAGGGTGGCCCATAAGTTTGTATACAGTTAATACAAACATTTAAATAACAAGAAATAGTGAATTAAACACAGCTTAAACAACAAAAAGACATAAAAAACAAACAGTATGTACATGTATTCAAAGATTAAGACAAATGTTCAAATTGCTTTCCTTCATTGTTTTTTATGTTTTTTCTGTTGTTTATGCTGTGTTTAATTCACTATTTCTTGTTATTTAAATGTTTGTATTAACTGTATACAAACTTATGGGCCACCCTGTATATATATATATATATATCGGGCGCTCTTTCCATATACAAAAATGTATATGCGGCGTTCTGTCTTTTTTGCAATTGTTATGCGGGAAAAGGTTTTCTTTTATAAAAGTATAATATAACAATCCTAATTTTATCAAATATCGACCAATTTTTATCAAATGGTTGGTGCTTTCACATTTTTTATACGAGTCCTGATATGATCCCGAATTTGCTTTTGTTTTGGAATTTAAGAACCACATTTTTCGTATTAACGTCTACTATGGGATCTTTTTTATGTTACATCTTTTCTAAGTAATGTGCGTAATCGTATCTTTAATTTTGAATGAGCCAGTTTCAAATGAATTTGCATTTTCTGGTCAAGTAGTCCGTGTTTGAAAGGTCATAGCTCCGTCAATTTTGATTCAATTTTTAAAATTTTTACACCATTCACTGCGTAATCGGTTGAAATATGTGAATCGATTACTGTTTTTTGTACTTTCTAAAAAATGGGGTTTCGTAACTGAAATATAAATTTTGAAAAATTTCGAAAAAATAGTGGTCCTTAGCGCAAGAACTACATTACATAACTTTTCCTGATTCAGTCTGATTCAGTGATAATTTGATGCAAGGCAATTTTGTATGTCCGCATACCACATGGTTTAAGAATTCGACAAACACTTTTCTTTGGAATTATAGTGGTTACAGCAATAGAAGAAGAACTTGTATGGCCATGCACATTTGTATCTTGCAGAGTTTTCAGCGCACTCCTTATCATTGGTTTCCGGTCTTCTTGGAGCAATGGCTCCCTGATTTAGCGGCATTGTGCAAGGATTTTGTCTTTTCAAATTTTCTTATCACGTTAGTGACAACTTTAATAGAAAAATGTCTTTGTGAAGGTGGTCTGCTGTTTTGTATGCACGTAATGCCGCTGTTGCACTGTTTCCATTTTTGTAGTAAAATTTTTAATATTTCCAGTCTAGTGTCTAAATCCAAGTCTAAAGTTAAAAAGTACTGGAAAAGTAACAAAATGGTTATGCATAACATAAACTCCCTTTATATAGTTATAAAATGACGAAGTATTTCATCATCTTTTCTGTGATTGGTTCAATTTTTTTAGTTAGTTTAAATGTCAAGTTACTTTTCACACACCCTGTATATGTATGCGTTTTAGGCAATGTGCTTTTTTGAAATGATTAGAAGAGGATATTTCTATATATTTTTTTTAGATTAAGAATTTTTTGATCATGTTTTTATATGTACAATTTTAGGCATTACATCATATACGTGTACTTAAGACAAATGAACATTCATGTGCGTGAATTAGACATTTTGATGAGGACAAAATAACTGCAATATTGTAATATTAGAGAGGAATTAGTGTACTAGGAGATGCTATTGCACTTCCTTCCACATAATTTGATGTAGTATACAGTTTATCAAGGCAATCGCGTGTTGCAATTGACTAAATCCGATCGGTGGGAAAATTATCATAGCTGAAGCCTGGTAGGCAGAAATCGAGCAAGTTTAACTATTAACAAAACATGAGAGACACATATATGTATGAAAAATCTTGAGCCTACATGTCTGAATTTATATAAGAGTAATTAAAATTCATACTATGTGAAACTCCATTACAACAATATCTTCAATGAAATATCATCCAAGTCGTAGGATTTTGAAGATATTTGAATTTTAATAATTTTGAAACTTCTGACTTTGTTAAATTGTGTCTTGGGACATTTGTTTGAAAATTATAATCATTGAAATTGTAAAATTTAAATGCTTTTACTTCGTATATACACTATTCTATTTCTGTTGTATACGGAATACCTATGGTTTGATCATTACTACAGTTGATATAAGGCCACATTTTAATGTTAAACCTAATTTAAAATACATAAATATTTAGCTATTTTGTGATTTTCCCATTTTTATTCGTTGTAAATGAAAAGGCTTAAATATTGTACTTCCATTTTGCCAAATTATAATAAAAACTGACTGTTTATGCTGCAAATAATTTCAATAATATGAAAATTTTGTAATTTGGACAAGACTTTGTTTTCTCTTTTAGAAACTTCAGCTAAATTCATTTCATGCCTTTTATGGAAAATTTCCAAGTTTTTAGCAGAATTCTAATGTGTAATAGAAAATATAAACTTTCAGTTTTATATTGAAACTGTTTTGATCGTATTCAATTTAAAAAATGCTTTCACTTTAATACTCCATGTCAAATAACTTAGGAACATTTCATATGCTTTTTTAAGATCATATAAATATATGTGCAATTACCTAAATGGTCATATCTGAATATAGGTTATGTGGATCTTAAATAATTTAAATACGACTAATTTATTAGTACTGATTTTGTTTAATATTAATTTTTTAACTTAGTGTCAAGTTTCCCCTGTCTTGAAGGCATATCATTTCTGTTATTTTTAGTGCTGTTATATATCCAATTGCTGTCAAAGACTCTTTCGTTGACTGTTTTCATTGTAAATGCTAAGATTCCTATTAGATTGATTTATTCTAGAAATTGTAATTCAAGTTGAACTACTGAATAATCCCACTCAAGGCAAAGCAAGCAATGCCTATTTCTACAAAACTAAAAAGAAGAAGAGATTGTAGTTCTGATTACAGTGATTATGAACAAAGGAAAACAAAAATGAACGTAAAAACTGTGAACTCTAAACCTTCGAAAAAATTAATTTTGTCTAAAGATAGTAGTTCTGATAGTGATGCACATGTTCAATTACCCAATAAAACTAAGTCATTAATTATTTCTAAAAGTGACGCAATCAATTTTAAGTCAAAGAAGATAAGTGACTCTAGTTCTGCAAGTAGTGATTATGATCTTAACAAAGTTGTTAAATCCACCCTTCAAAAAATTAAAAATGTTCAGGATTCTGGGTCAGATAGTAGTGATACGGATCCGCAAAAATCTAAGCTATTCAAGATTTCTAATAAAGAAACTTCTAAACTAAAGTTAAAGACGACCAAACATTCTAGCTCAAACAGAAGTGATTCTGAACCTGAAAAGATAAGTAAATCCAACCCATCTATTAAAATGAAGCCAGTGACAAAACTAGTAAAAAATACTCGAGATTCTAGCTCAGATAGTAGTGATTCTGAACCTAAAAAGGTAACTAAATCCAAACCATCTATTAAAATGAAGCCAGTGACAAAACTAATAAAACTTGCTCGAGATTCTAGCTCAGATAGTAGTGATTCTGAACCTAAAAAGGTAAGTAAATCCAAACCATCTATTAAAACTCCCAAAAAAGTGTCGAAGAAAGTGAATGATTCTGGTTCGGACAGTAGTGATGCTGAAACTTGGAAAGTGTCTAAATCTGCTCCATCCATGAAAATGAGGCCAATTGCTAAACAAGTTAAGAATGCTCGAGATTCTAGTTCAGAAAGTAGTGATTGTGAGCCACAAAAACCTAAACAAATCAAACTTTCCAAAGAAACTCCCAAAATAAAATCAAAGAAAGTGAAAGATTCTAGTTCGGACAGTATTGATGCTGAACCTCTGAAAGTGGTTAAATCTACTCCATCCATGAAAATGAAGCCATTTGCTAAACAAGTTAAGAATGCTCAAGATTCTAGTTCAGATACTGGCGATTCTGAGCCACAAAAACCTAAACAAACCAAACATTCCAAATCCAAAGAAACTCTTGAGTCAAAGAAAGCGAATGATTCTAGCTCTGACAGTAGTGATTCTGAGCCTCAGAAAGTTGCTAAATCTACTCCATCCATGAAAATGAGGCCAATTGCTAAACAAGTTAAGAATACTCGAGATTCTAGTTCAGATAGTAGTAATTCTGAGCCACAAAAACCTAAACAAATCAAACTTTCCAAAGAAACTCCCAAAATAAAATCAAAGAAAGTGAAAGATTCTAGTTCGGACAGTAGTGATGCTGAACCTCAGAAAGTGGATAAATCTACTCCAACTCCATCCATGAAAATGATTCCAATTGCTAAACAAGTTAAGAACGCTTCTAGTTCAGGTTCAGATAGCTCTGAGCCACAAAAACCTAAACAAACCAAACATTCCAAAGAAACTCTTAAAACAGAGTCAAAGAAAGCGAATGATTCTAGCTCTGACAGTAGTGATTCTGAGCCTCAGAAAGTTGCTAAATCTACTCCATCCATGAAAATGAGGCCAATTGCTAAACAAGTTAAGAATGCTCGAGATTCTAGTTCAGAAGATAGTAGTGATTCTGCACAAAAACCTAAACAAATCAAACTTTCCAAAGAAACTCCCAAAATAAAATCAAAGAAAGTGAAAGATTCTAGTTCGGACAGTAGTGATGCTGAACCTCCGAAAGTGGCTAAATCTACTCCATCCATGAAAATGAAGCCAATTGCTAAACAAGTTAAGAATGCTCGAGATTCTAGTTCAGAAGATAGTAGTGATTCTGCACAAAAACCTAAACAAATCAAACATTCCAAAGAAACTCCCAAAATAAAATCAAAGAAAGTGAAAGATTCTAGTTCGGACAGTAGTGATGCTGAACCTCAGAAAGTGGCTAAATCTACTCCATCCATGAAAATGAAGCCAATTGCTAAACAAGTTAAGAATGCTCGAGATTCTAGTTCAGAAGATAGTAGTGATTCTGCACAAAAACCTAAACAAATCAAACTTTCCAAAGAAACTCCCAAAATAAAATCAAAGAAAGTGAAAGATTCTAGTTCGGACAGTAGTGATGCTGAACCTCTGAAAGTGGTTAAATCTACTCCATCCATGAAAATGAAGCCATTTGCTAAACAAGTTAAGAATGCTCCTCAAGATTCTAGTTCAGTTAGCGATTCTGAGCCACAAAAACCTAAACAATTCAAACATTCCAAAGAAACTCTTAAAAAGGGGTCAAAGAAAGCGAATGATTCTAGCTCTGACAGTAGTGATTCTGAGCCTCAGAAAGTTGCTAAATCTACTCCATCCATGAAAATGAGGCCAATTGCTAAACAAGTTAAGAATGCTCAAGATTCTAGTTCAGATAGTAGTGATTCTGAGCCACAAAAACCTAAACAAATCAAACATTCCAAAGAAACTCCCAAAATAAAATCAAAGAAAGTGAAAGATTCTAGTTCGGACAGTAGTGATGCTGAACCTCAGAAAGTTTCTAAATCTACTCCATCCATGAAAATGAAGCCATTTGCTAAACAAGTTAGGAATGCTCAATATTCTAGTTCAGATAGTGGCGATTCTGAGCCACAAAAACCTAAACATTTCAAACATTCCAAAGAAACTCTTAAAAAGGGGTTAAAGAAAGCGAATGATTCTAGCTCTGACAGTAGTGATGCTGAACCTCAGAAAGTTTCTAAATCTACTCCATCCATGAAAATAAAGCCAGTTGCTAAACAAGTTAGGAATGCTCAAGATTCTAGTTCAGATAGCAGTGATTCTGAGCCACAAAAACCTAAACAAATCAAACATTCCAAAGAAACACCCAAAATAAAATCAAAGAAAGTGAATGATTCTAGTTCGGACAGTAGTGATGCTGAAACTCAGAAAGTGGCTAAATCTACTCCATCCATGAAAATGAAGCCAATTTCTAAACAAGTTAAGAATGCTCAAGATTCTAGTTCAGATAGTAGCAATTCTGAACCACCAAAATCTAAACAAGTCAAACTTTCCAAAGTAACTCCCAAAAAAGGGTCAAACAAAGTAAATGATTCTAACTCTGACAGTAGTAATTCTGAGCCTGAGAAAGAAGCAAAATCGTCTCCATCAAAGATGGTGAAACCAATTGCAAAACAAATTAAGAATGCTCAACATTCTAGTTCAGATAGTACTGATTCTGAACCTCGAAATCCTAATCAAATCAAACACTCCAAGCAAACATCCAAAATGGAGTCAAGGAAAGTGAATGATTCTAGATTGGATAATAATGATTCTGAAACAGAAAAGGTGAAGAAATCTACTCCTTCAGAGAAAGTTAGACCAATTGCAAAACAATTTCAAAATGCTCAAGATTCTATTTCAGATCATAGCGATTGTGAGCCACAAAACGCTAAGAAAGTCAAGCTTTCTAAAAAAGAACTTCACAAAGTTATGTCTGAAGCACATTTTAAGAAACGAAACCTATCCGGGTATTTTACATTGGATAGCACGGATCTGGAGATTGAAAAGCCACGTACTAAATTTAGTAATAGCAATACATCGTTATCTCAAAGTTTGGATGTTCATGATTGTCAGAAGGAAAATGTTAAACAGAACACATCAAATTTTAGAAGAAAAAGTGAACCGTTTAGAAGAGTACGAGTTGAGGAAATACATGTGGACTCCAAATTTGCAAACAACAGTTATTCTCCAGCTTCTCAATGGGGTGCTAAAGCAAACGACAAGCTTAAGAAAGTCAAGGGGAAAGATTTCCGTCATGAAAAAACTAAAAAAAAGCGGGGGTCGTATGCTGGTGGTTCCATCGATTTATCAGTGAATTCTATCATATTTAGTGATTAAATTGTTTCATTTGATTTTTTTCTAATTTTGTGAAATGAAATATATATATTTAACGATACGATTTACTTTTTATGCATTGATAAGTGTTGATTGTTTAATAAATTATAATGGTATATCTTGTCGAATCAAACTTAAGGTGTAATAGGAAATCTAAATACAGAATTTCTGGACCATATTTTAGGGAATATTAAATATGACATGGTAGCATTTCATCACTGCTGAGATAAGGCCAATGCATTGCATTAATGAACAATTAAATGAAATATCATGAAAGAAGGAAGTTCAAGTGGTGTTAATATATTCATTAAGGCCTTAAAGTATTTTACCAAAAAGTGTTTGAAAATATTTATTTGTTGTGGAAAATATTTGTTGGCTTCTTTTGCAATGACATGTGAATCTATTAGACTTTTTTCTATTTCTTTTAAAGAATTTTATGACTAAGCTTAATGCTTGGAAGCTTTTATAGATCTTAAAGTATAATTCTGTACCTCTTGTTAAATACTGGCATCTTCCAATCGAATTTCTGAGGTCTCCTGCATTTGGCATTAATGATATTAATCCGAGCGTTCATTTGCTGCAGTGTAATTATTCAACAAGCTGCTTAATTTGCCATACAGGCCTTGCAAGGGCATATCGCAGATCTGCTTCATTTCAATTGAAAATAAAATCCTTGAAAATATTTATAGTAATGAGATAAATTTACAGTTTGCAAATTGGTACAATACTGCTATACTTGGTGTTATCGAATGTGATACTCATAGGTCGGAAGCGTTAAAAATGAAGAAAGTCCATCTAACGGTTTTATATTGCGAATTTAAAGTCTGTTTTGAACAACTACCTTTGATACTGATTCTGTTATACTCGAGTTATTGGTTGTGAGAAGCAAATAGGGGAATCCGTGATGAAATGTGTTGAAGTGTTGTTAATTAAGTCAGGTCGCGTTGACTATTAATCAAATAGTTTTTCTGGTAAAAAGAGTTAATCGGGGTTTTTCAAATTGGCCGCTTGAATTTTCTCTTCTGATGTTTGTAGAATTTTTTCGGCTTATTCTTGCAAGAACAACGCGTGAGTTGGGCAACTTATGCTTACAATTTTGTCTTTTTCCTGTTGAAAAAATGCTGATGTTTGCAACCTTGTTCCATAGCCCAACAAATTTTAACTTACAAGTACAAAGTCAAACAACAGACTCAATAATGAGTTTTGACGAACTTACAAGTTTTTCAAGCGTCAAGCATTTTGTCTGGCTAAGTGTTTCATGTGAAAATTTTGTTTTAACTACATTAATACTTTCAAACTTGATCTTTCATCATTGAATCTTATTTAATCAATTTAACTCATTAAGCGCCACTCGAATTTTAGAAAGAATTATTTATTATATTTGTTATTTTTATATATTTACATTAACAAATAACATATTTTGGTTTAATGCTTTTTTAGAACATTGTTTTTTGGATGTTCTTTGTTACGAACATTGGCACAATATATTGCAAAAAATTCTAAATTAAACAATTTTAATAAATAAATGTAGAAAACAATGTGTGCAAGTTTCTTTGTGATAAATAGATAGATGATAGATAGAAGAATATATTTGTGTAGTTTTACCTCACAATTAGGACATTCATAAAATGTGCTCTTTTGGTATTTCTTCAGTCATCCTTCAGGAATTTCCTTAGTGCAGGAAATATTAATGCCATCATAACGAACATCGGACTGGTATCACATTATGGTCTACATTTTATACTAATGATTTTACATAACTATAAGCTAAAGGCATGACTCAAGAATCCTCAATGAATGCATTGTAAACATCAGTACATGGATTCAAGCATCGTAGAGAATGGGAAGTATTACTTTTTCCCACAAATCAAACAATGATAGTAGTTCATAGTTTTCTATTACAAGGTCTACCCCTCCTATACAGTTGTAGTTTTCTGTGCTTGTGAAAATAGTCAACAATTGTAAATTTGCCCCTGGGCCACATAATTTCATTAAATTTCATAAATTTCTGTCTACTTAGCTATATACTAGTCGTATTTTGAAATTAGAACCAAATGAAAGTTGGACATAATCAGTAACATTTCCACCACTATTTTTAATAACGCTTCTCATTTCTGATAGAATATATAGTATTTTGTCATTGTTCGTAAATATCGAACATAAATCAATGCATCAAACAATTTTATAAATTAGCAGCCAAAAAATTGAATAAATAAAATCCATTATTGCACAAGTATTTTTAGAATAACGTTTCTTTAGCAACGAATATATTTAAGCTTTCCTCCAAAAAAATGTTAACTGCAATGAAAAGCAAAAACTATTCTGAAGCTATGCATGACAATAAAAATAAACTAATACAAACTCTTAAAACACTTTTAACAATTTTATTGCTTCAAACTATTTGTGGAAATATATGTTCGTAAAAACGAACAGCGGCGCTTAATGGGTTAATAGAGGCTTCTCAAATGTATCTATTACTATTGCATCATTCAAAATTCAATAAAATTTGCAAATATACCAATGAAAAGTGACTTCAATTGTACGCATAATCCAATTTTTACACATGATTTAATCTCTGTCATCAACGTGCAATTTTGTATATTGTAGGATTCCATGTGCTTTGTACTCTCTATTATGCAGTAGTACAGCAAAACTTGCACTGACTAATGGGTAAAACGCATTTCTTTGTAGAGAGATATAGTTGGTAGTGGAGACAATGTCAGAGCAGAACTGTCTTCATTTGTCAAAGTCCTGCATTTATCAACTAAAAATCTCCTTCAATTGCTAGAAATTATCTGGAAGCAGAATGAAGATGTAGATAAACAATTATCATGTACAAATACAAATTTTATTGTTAGATTCCTGAAAATGTTGTTGACTTAGTATGATTTTTTGAACTTCTCTTGTGTGTTTACTAACTGAAGTCTCTTCCTCTTGAAAGTTAGCACTGATGCCATATATCCGTATTTTTGATGTTTTTCCGACAAATTTCTGTTGAACTAAATCTCATTTGTTAGATATTTCAGAATGTTTCAAACAAAAAACAATGAACATACCTAATAAAATGTTAATTTTTTTGCAAAACATCTAAACCTTCAGTATTTGATACGCCACATCACTTACTAAACACTTTGACATTTTGTTTGAGAAATTTGATAACAATCTGTGTTGTTCTGTGATGGAGATTTATCAATTTGCAGGATATTGGAATTTCTTAACTATGCGGAGATACAAGAACATCATTTGACAGTGTGTATTTTGTGTCCCGGTGAATAATTAGTCTCTGCGGGAGCAGTTATGTCTCCACACATCGTAAATGCACTCCGTGACTATTGTTAATGAATTTTTACTCTGAGTAAAGAATTTTGGACGCACATGTATTCTTATATAAAAAATAAATTGAGAGCTGAGGTATCCCCAAAGCAGGGTCTTTTTTCTAGCCTAAAATGTAAAAGTTTAATAATTCTAAGATATTAGGGAACTACGATGACATGACATGTTTCTTTAAAATATATTTATGAACCGCTCTAATGTATAAACACAATGGTCATGATTGCGGCAAATCCATTTCATTTATCTACTCTTTAAGTCAATTCATGACTCTTGATTTTAGAAATTAAGGAACCAAAATCATGTTTGTATTTATTTTTAGAATTATGACAGTATGTAAGCATCTCATTAGAATTTCATTTCAGAGAATCACACGGAATTTTCATCTTTCTTCATATTACTGCCAAAATAATTTTTATATAACTACTCCAATTTTCTACATTAATGGGCCGCCTCATATTGGCCATCTTTACACAGTGTTGTTAGCTGATGTTATTTCAAGGTGGCGTCGAACCAGTGGTCGCAATGAGCGCTTGGAAACATTCTTCTCTACTGGTACAGACGAACATGGATCCAAAATACAAAAAGCTGCCGCCGAAATGAACTTAACACCTGCTCAACTTACTTTTCAAAATAGTGAGATATTTCGAAATTTTTTTAACAAAAGCAACATAAGTTATACAGCATTCATGAGAACTAGTCTTGAAGAGCATAAGATACATGTTCGTCAATTCTGGACTACATTAGTTGACAAGGGCTATATTTTTCGAGATAAATATAAGGGCTGGTATAGTTTTCATGATGAGACGTTTTTATCTGATAGAGATATTAAGAAAACTATCAATGGTGAGCGCATATCTATGGAATCTGGTCATAAAGTCGAATGGATTGAGGAAGAAGGTTATATGTTTAAACTGTCTTGTTTTAAAAATGAAATTAGGAATTGGTTAATTAGCTCTGATGTTATCGTACCAACAAAATTTGCTCAAATGGTTTTAAAAATGATAGATGAAGGTGTATGTAACCAAGATCTTTCGATTTCACGTCCCTCTTCAAAAGTGAATTGGGCAATCGAAGTACCTGATGATAGCGATCATACTATTTATGTATGGGTAGATGCTTTGATAAATTACATTCATGGCGGGCCTTGGCCAGCCAACTTGCAGATTGTTGGGAAAGACATTTTGAAATTCCATGCTATATATTGGCCGGCACTTTTATTAGCAGCTGGCAAGCCGTTGCCAAATGAAATTCTCTGTCATGGTCATTGGACTGTCAATGGGCGGAAAATGTCTAAAAGTCTTGACAATTCTGTGTGTCCTGTTGCATTAATGGAGAAGTATCCAATTGATGGCGTTCGTTTCTACTTAATGAAAGAAGGAGTTTTTGACAAAGATAACGATTTTTGTGAAAAGCGTTTAATTGAAAGCATTAATCTCCTTGCAAACGTTTATGGAAATACATTTCAGAGGGTTGTAAATCCCAATTCCAGGCATTCACCTACCAAATTTCCATCATTTTTTTCTACTACTGTTAAAGAGCTCAGTGGTGAATATTTGTCTTTTTTTCACAGCATATCTAAACTACCTCAACTTGCTGATCAATACTACTCTTCATATCAGCCTTATAAAGTGATTGATGCTACTCATTCAGTACTCACAGAAACAAATCAATTTTTACAACATACTCGGTTTTGGAAATTTCTTGATCAACCACACTACTGTTCCACTATATTTCACATTGTTTTAGAGTCGCTACGAGTATGTAGCCTCTGTATTTCACCAATTGTACCTTTATTGACTTCAGACTTTTTTGAAAGAGTTAGCATATATCCGGAAGAAACTGTTTTTAATGTTAAAGACTTTCAGCCTGGATTTTTTTTAGACCAAAATCCCGCTTGGGTAGGTCGACCAATTCGTATTGTTGAAGAACCGTTAATTAAAAGAATAGAAATATCTACTTTTAAAGTTTAAATATTGTATTTTGTAAATATAAACTAATCTTTCTTTGTTTAATTTGCTTTTAATTATTTCTTAAATTGTTGTAAATCTGCAAATAGTCTACAATACAATTTTCGTTTTTTATAAATGCATATTTTTTATAGTTGTATTTTGTGCCTTTTAATATTCATTGAAGAAATTTTTTTTTAATATAAAATCGAAGTTAGTTCGTGTTCTTTCGAATAACTGGAATGTAAAAAGTCCTAAAATGTTTTTTTTGCAATGAACAATAATCTCTAAACATTATTTTCATGTTCTTTCATATTAATAACAATATTCTTGCGAAGAATTTTGAATAATGAATATATTTTTTACTGATCCTAAAGATATAGTATTAAACAATTATTCTTTGTCATTGTAGAAATTGAAGTTCACTTCTTTTTTATACTCGGATATTTGAACTTGTAATTGCTAATTGTTACAGACATGATAATGACCAATCACAAATGAAAAATTGTTCTTATTTATCAAATTAGAAATATGCAGCAAAATTAATGGCCTATTTATTAATGCCTTCTTTCCTCCCCAGTCTCAGACAACCAGTTTACTATCGATTCTCAATGATGATGTAGTAAATAGTCCTCAGCGAATTGTCCTGGTAACCGACCACTTGACAGTTCTAAATCTCATCGCATTTTTTGAGTAAGAATTAAATGTATGAAATAACTTTCAAATCAAATTGTCAAACCGCACAATGCTTCCAATCTAAGTTTGAAAGACATTCAAAATTCAATTTTTCGAAATCTCATAATCAGTGGTCATAGGCAACTCGAGAATGTTAAAAATTAATATACATGTTTCCTACTTATTAATGAACAATCTAAATAGTGTGGATGAATAGACAATGTTCCATTGCTTGTATATTTTGTTTTGTATTGTGAAACGCGTCAATTAATTTTTAATTTTTTTGTGCATATGATATTACAATAGTGCTAATTTAGAAAGCAAGACATTTGTTTGATAAGTATATTAATCTTACTTTCAATTGTCACTGAATATTAACTATCAAAGCAAACATCATTTATCCGGAATGCATCCCAAATTTTTATAAAATTTTTAAAATAACTCAGCACAGTCTTCGGCATAATGTTCTAATTTGGAAATTTCACCGTCATTTACTTCATTTTCTTACTATTATACCAATTCAAACTATTTTGTGCTAACAAAAAGGACCGTAGTGGACAATCCATACTGAAAATCTTGCATGAGTTGAAAATTAATGTGGACAGAGGTAATAAAACCTCTTTGCAAATTATGCAAATCATTCCAGATATTTATTAAATCAACTGTAGTTCTAAATTTTTCATTGATCAAATAATGACTTAGTGGGAAAAATTGTTGGATAGAGGCATGTTTTGGCGATAGTTATGAGATGAATATTTCAGGATTCAATGATACCGGAAACAAGATTTCATCGGAAGATTGATTCAATACATAACCCGCATTCTTCATAACTTTCTTAGTTTTTCTTAACTTCATAAGACAAACGTTTTCTTGAGGTTTTCTCATTAAGAGCCTAAGAGTAGCTGCAGCACATTCGGTTTGATCAATAGTATTCGAAATGGAATTTATTGGAAAATAGTAACAAAGTTGTCGTCTTGTATCATTTGCATGTAGATGAAGCACATTTTGACGTTAATAAATATCATCAATAAACAGGCACACCATGACCTAAGAGTACCATTCTAGACCAGTGATCATTGTTTGCAGTATTCTATGATTGCATTTTGCAGAAATCTGCAATATAAAATAGAGACTGGAGCTGTCTTTCATTAATATTTTCATTTCCTGAAACGTGTACTGAAGAACTAAAGTGTGAGTTTTAGCATAACTGACAGTTATGGCATGTAGTGGCTGAATTATAATCTGAAACTTTTCATTATTGACATAAGGGCTTGGGGAGCTCATTTAGAAATTCAAATTGGTCTATTTCCATTGCACCAGGGCACATATTGCAAGAGTAAATCTGAATACACCTTAAAATTTTTTCGCTGAATTATTAAAACTTTTCCATTTACTATCTTATACCACCTTTGGACAACTTAAAATAAAATTGTATACGTTTTCGTTCATTAACTACCAGAATGAATTCTCGAGTGCTGACATTACTCATTGCTTAAACATTTTTAAGTACAATCCAACAGAAACTTACTGTTGAGTTTATCCACTGTAGAGTTATTACACTTGGAAACTCGAAATAATCACGAATGATAAAGTATACTCGTCTTGATTAAAGTCATTGTTTGAGTATACACTTATAACATCCCATGAAAGTTTTACGATTTAAAATTAATGGGTAACTGATTGTATATAAAACTAGTTTTCTTCCAGAAATTACTACAGTTTCAGTCGGTTTTTTCAAAAGTACAGGATTAACAATTTGTAATTCATAGTAAACATTTTTACCATTTACTATTGTTGGCGTTAAAATAATTGTCTACATTAAATAATGACCACAGCGTTCTCTTAATTTGGGAGACATTACTGTTAATAGATTGCTATTATGCACTACTGTGCATAAACTAAACATGTAGTAGCATCGCATATCCTAACTAGCAGCGGAAATAGAACCCTTGCTAATATGAGCCTCCGAAATTATCATCGCGTCTCCTTGTCATGACCTGTTGTTATGTACACCTTGTGTGAGATTACCAAAATGATGTCAGTAAACACCTTTTTCGTCTTTTCTTCGAGATTATGTAAATTATTTCTTCATATAAATTACCATGTCAAAATTCAATTAAGGCATTAATATCAATATTAGTTAAGCAAATTAACATCTAACTCTTGGATTTCTTCAACAATCAAACTATTATTGGCATTCGCAAATGAATAAGTGAGATTATTATCAAAACGTTTTTCGATTCGTTTGTAAAAGCAGTTGATTTTGAAAATGGGAAAGGATGCTTGAAATTCTATAGTCTAAGTTTTTTATAATGCAATCAATGGAATTGTAATTTGCATTAGGTGTAAAAAATCAAATCCAAAATATTTCCCCATACAAAAGTAGGAATATTTACTATTTGATTAAGATTCAGCTCAACGATATATCTAAAATGGATTTTCGCATAGACTTCTAAAAAAATTGGTGCAAGACAAACCCACTACAAAATTTACTCTTCATTGAATCATCATTATACAGATAAATTTCGAATAATGCTTTGAAATAGTCTAACGCCGTCTTTAAATCATCTGGACAAACAATATACAATCTTCATTTTGGAGGTAAATAGAAACAGCAATAATATGCACAACTCTGCGCTTGATTTTGTAATTTCACAAATGAAATCATACTTTTTATTGTTTGGCAATGAATAGATTAGCAATTACTCCTCCTCCATGAGGATTTAAAGCTCAATCAGTACTACTACCAACATAATAATTTGAAAAGGGAAATAATTCCACATTAGTTATGTTGAGGTTCATGGAAATTCAGCAAATTATTAACGTCCATTCTTTTTTAATTTAGTAGTAGTCATAATTGTTTTATATTATTATTTAATTTACAAAAGTACCTAAGTTTGGAGTCATCTCCAGTAGTATTATTAATAATTTTTCTTACATTATCAAAATCAGATTTAATGCGATCAATCGCTGCTTTATAAGATGGCTCCGGTATTCCCGGTAAAATAAGTACTTTAATATTTACGTCTCTATTTTGTACTGGCGCAGAATTCATATTTGTAGTTTTGTAGCATTCATGAGATTCCCTAAATGTATATAGAGGAAGAGTATAAAATAATCCCGGAAAGTAAATGAATATTGCTTCAAGACTATATTTTCATAAATTGAAAATAGCATATAAGCAATTCGTTTTTGGGGTTTATGAAAACAAAACCTTTTGCTTTAATGACGAGAGGGTACAGATGACACCACTTTCTTTAATTCATCAGAATCAATTGCTTGAGCTGCTTCTAAAATGGCTGAATAATAATAATAGTAATGCGTGACAACACTAAAAAGGAAGTAAAAAAGTGAAATTAAATGAGTTAGGGAAAATTGTGAATATCCTTTTAAGTCAAATATTTTGCTACTTCAGGTATGAATGATTGACAACATAGCTCTGATCGTGTGAAAGGGATACGTCCCTTTCCTAGATCTCAGATTCTAATATAAGCTTTGCATTCAAGAGGTGAGTTACGTCATTTCTGATCCGGAGTACAGTTTTGACGAACTTTTTGTGAAATGCAGCATTAATAGATAAAATTACATTGCCTTTATCAAGTTGTGATTTCTTA
>CABFPE010000158.1:41864-59921 GCA_900660155.1 Hofstenia miamia | reverse complement strand
AATAATAATAGTAATGCGTGACAACACTAAAAAGGAAGTAAAAAAGTGAAATTAAATGAGTTAGGGAAAATTGTGAATATCCTTTTAAGTCAAATATTTTGCTACTTCAGGTATGAATGATTGACAACATAGCTCTGATCGTGTGAAAGGGATACGTCCCTTTCCTAGATCTCAGATTCTAATATAAGCTTTGCATTCAAGAGGTGAGTTACGTCATTTCTGATCCGGAGTACAGTTTTGACGAACTTTTTGTGAAATGCAGCATTAATAGATAAAATTACATTGCCTTTATCAAGTTGTGATTTCTTAGCAAAACATTTCAAAGGTTTTATATGGCGTTTATTCTGTTCAACTTGAAGTCGCATGGCTCATACCTCACTAGCATAAAGATAAATTGGCTGAATATATGTTCTAAATATTAGCCATATATTCCTGTCATTCAAAATACGCTAAGGTTGATGCTAGACATTTAATCACATAATTCACTGTTTTAATTGCTGAATTTACCAGCTCATTCCAGGTTAACGACTGATCTAAGTAGATTCTCAAATATTTTACTGCCATTTTTCTTGGTATAGGGTCACTATTAATTTCTTTAATATTCTTTATCAATGGATTCCCTGTGGCTTTATGATGAAAAGCAACTTGTGGAAAACATATCTGCAATGTAGTCTGAATGTCTGTTGCAACATTCGGTGGAGCACTATCCTATTGATTTGTATATAGATTTGCATATATATATATATGTATATATATGTATATATGTATATGTATATATATGTACCATAGTAATTGGCTCTTCAAATTGCAAAGCGCATGCAGATATTATTCCACTTGAAAGCAGTATTTTTAAATGTTTTACATTTGAATACTAAAACACTTGATTCTAAGCATATTTTCATTACTTGTACGAATTTCTTTATCTATTTAAAAAAATCAATTTATAAATGCGTCGTAACATTATTTATAGATACTCTTTTTATTTCAAAACGACTTAAATTTTACTATTTAGCACAAACACCAACATTAAGCCTAGCCCCGGGTGTTTTTGAGTAAAAAACTGTTTTAAATGCCAATAACTCACTAAATAATAAAAATATTTAAAAATTGAGGCCATCATTTATTAGAGAATCGTCTACATTTTATAATCATAGTTAATTCACACACGCCGCCGCGGAGTAGGATTTGGGTGGTCTATTTACAGAAAACAAAATATTTAAGGTTTGTTGTTGCTGCTATTTGAACACTAGCTATGGAAAATGTTTTAATCTTTTTTGTAGATTTTTAACCTAATTAAAAAATTAATTAATTTCAATAAATGTCTGAGCCCTACATCGCCAATATGTAAAGGCGCACCTTACTCAAGTGAGACACTCACAATCCACTCTAAATCGAGAATTTGTTGCTCAAATTATTGGAAATCCTATCCACAATCTTCTCAATTACTGTAATGCGGAGCTTAATCCCCATAGGCAACAAATACTCCCTCAAAACAGCCAAACCCAAAAGCTTTGATTATATTCACTCAAGCATTGCTTTACAGTTGGACTGTTTATGGTGTTGCAAAAAAACAAAAAATAAAATAGGCTATAAAAAATACTAGCATCAACATGTTTTACAGAATTATTTTGTATTTATATGAACAAATATTAATATTAAAAGAATTATTTAAGCTCCTTAGAAATGCTGATAATTTACTTTTAAATGTCCTAAAACCATCAGAAACTCTTAGAACTTTGTCTTTCAATAACATATTTGCAGAACGTGGATTTCGAATAAAAAGTTTCTTTTATTTTGTTTTATTTCAAGTAGGCAAAAGGAAGATTTTCTTGTCTCAGCATTAAAATAGGTGTATGAGAGGTAATCTTCAGGATTAATGTCTATTTTCTGTTTTCTTGGTTATAATTTACCATAAAAGCAAAAAATCATTATAAATGACTTGATAGCAAATTGGTAAATTTCCTAACTTTAATAGATTTTCCTGTAATTTTTAGATCTTGTAATCAATTGTAGTGCCTCTCTTTGTACTAGTTCAAGCGTTCTAGCATGTGATCGACTAGGATACCAACAAGTAGAACAGTATAGCAAAACTGAAAGTGCAACTTTTATATAGTTTAATTTTAGAAATTTCAAAAGCATTAAGTCGAATTTTACGTCTAAGATATTGGAGAAGTTTATAAGATTTACACAGTTCTAGGGCTGAGTATTCCATTTTAAGTCTTTTTCAATTTCATGCCTAAGATCACAAACATAGGAAGTACAATTCAAAGTAATCTCATTTAATGAAAGTTGTGGATCATGGCTTTAAAAACTAACAGTTAAGTCTTTGATGGGTGACGTTGAAAGAATTCTTTAGAGAGTTTATATCAAGCTTCAATAATTAAAATCAATTGAATTATGTATTTTTAAATCATCTGCGTATAGTAAGTAATTAGTAGGGGGGCCAGAAAGTCAATACGGTCAAAATACAGGGCGTTGAGTCAATAAGGTCAATGGCCTCCCGGTTAGGTCAATATGGTCACATTTTTCATTTTCTCATCCTGTTTGCTGTTCGTTTTAGCTATCTTAACTGTGATTGGTTGAATTGCAGACGCTAACACTTATTCACTGCGTGTTCGTTCTGTCTGCTATTACTTATATCTTGCTAGTTAACTGTGTGGTTGCATTTTCAAACGCTATGCCGAAAGTAAAACAGTGTGATATTGGCAAAATTACCACAATAATTCAACTTTTCCGTCGAGTTCGTGTGTACGGAGAATAGACAACTCTTTTGTGTCCGTTGTACGGAAATTGTTCGACATGATAAGAGGTTTTTGGGGAAACTCACCGCGCAGCCGCGAAACACAGGCGTACTACATAACCGCAGTCCAGAATTTCCTTTGCACAACCAGCTGACTGGGGAGAAAAAGTTTTGCGTGCTTTGTTATCTGCCAACATCATTATCAACGGCACCAAACCAGAGTATTGTTGTGCAGATGAGTAACAATTTCGAAAAAAATTTTTGGACAATTTTCAAAAATTCCGAAAAAAATTTTTTTTGACAAAAAATATTTAGGCTGTTGACGATGTGATACGAAAATTGGGCATTCCGCGGGAATGATTCCTTCTACTAAGTTCAAACAGCTCTATGACAAATTGTTTCATGTTACTTGCATTGCACATTTGTTGCACAATTGCGCTGAAAAAATAAGGTCGAACTTCAAGGAAGTGGACCACTTGATTGCATCAGTGAAGGCGGTCACTGTGAAAAATGCTACCCGTCGCCATATGTCATAGGAACACCAACGAGTCCCGTTATAACGCGCTGGGGGACCTGGCTTAGCGCCGCAATAGAATATTATGCGAAGAAATTGCTGAACGTAAAACGAATAGTTTTGACTTTCGAAGATGACGGCGCAATAGTCAAACGTGCAAAAGTAGCGGTGTCCAACATCGCTTTTGAGATGCAACTCGCACAGATCGTTCGCTGCTATCAACCCCTGTTAGCTTTATTCGACAAAATTGAAGGCGGGAATTATTTCATGAAACGGGCCTATGAGGACCTCCGTCGTTTAATTTTCAAGAAGACCCAGCTGCCATACAAGAATACTTGGTTTCCCGAATACGAAAAAACGAAATTACCGAAATAATAAACCAGGCAGTGGAAGGGATAACGCCGTATCAGTATGCGGTTCTACAATCATGTAACCTTACAAGTGCCGCAGTTGAACGCAGTTTTTCTCTGCTCGCTAAGTTGTTGTGTAAAGATCGAAATTTCCTGCCAGGAAACGTCAGGAGCTACATTAAGTTTCATTACAATAATTGTAAATCCGAAACCTAATTAATTTCGTTGCACGAATCTGTTTTTATTTCTCAGTATGGCAAAAATCGTTAGGTCCATATAAAGTCAAAATTTCCCGAAGGTTAGGTCAAAATCCGGACACTTTATAGGTCAAAAATTAGAATAGTTGATGTTTTCTGAAATGTCATCAATTTATGTTAAGAATAACATTGGCTCCAAACCGCTGGCTTGTGGCATACCTGATGTTATATATATTGATGTAGAAAAAGTATTATGTATTTTAAATTGTTGAAAACTATTGTATAAATATGATTAGATTAAAAGGCGTAAACATAGTTGAAGGAAAACTGAATTGTACAACTTTTAAAAGAACTTTATCATGAGGATTTGAATCAAAGACATTTTTTATATCAAACCAAACTATCGCATTTGAAATATTGGAATCAAAGTTGTTAGAAAGGACATCTACAAAAGTATTGAGATTTGTTATTGTGGTTCTTTGAGTCATGAAACCATATTGTTTTTTTACTGATGTTTTCTCTAATTTTAGGGTAAATATAGTCAAAAAAGAATTCTTTAAAAAATAAATGAGTTTTGGTAAAATGCTAATAGGTGTGTAGTTTGATGCTAACTTGGATAATCCAGATTTTAATATTGGAATTATATACGCTGTCCTTCAAAATTTAGGCCAAACATTTGATTTGATTCAATTTAGGTACAGATAATATACAGCTGTAATAATTATTATTGATAGTCATAGTGCACAATGAAAGAAGTAATTCTGCAAAAGAAGAATCATCATAAAATAAAAGTGCCTTTTCGACCTGTCTAATTGTAAGGGTAACTTCATCAAGGCAAATTTCATGATAGAGGAATATTCATTTAAATCAATGTCCGATCTGCTATTAAAGACAGAAAAAAATGATTATTAAGCATATTTGCCTTAGAGAAATTATCTTCAAATGCTGTTAAGCTTTGCCATTCAATGACAGAAGGAAGATTTTTTAAATTTGATAATGATCTGATGATTTTGAAACAGCTTGATGAACCTGAATCTCTTAGGGAATCTAATAGTGTAATTTTATCTGCTTCAATGCTATTTTGAAGATAATAACTGATGATTCTTAATTTTTAATGCTATCCATTTCATATTCAATGCACAAGATAAAGTTTTCTGGCAGTCGAGTAAATGTATTATATGTGAAGAGTAAAAATATTGACTATTTGGCTTTTGTCTTTTTAATTGAATTGAATTGTCAATAGCATTCGTAAATAATGAAAGCCATTTCTTACAGAATAATTGTGAATACCTGCGATTATATAACATATTTAAATTGAATGAGAATTTGTTGACATTAAAAGAATTCTTCGAATAAATGGAAGCAGTTTTCGTAGGTAATACTTGATTTAATGGAATATTAAATGTGGTCAGACATTGTTTAACTTTATTTTATATTAAATAGAATATCCGGATTTTCTCTGAATATCAGATCTAATATGTTATCAAAAAGATGTGTAGGTTTAACAATTAATTGCATTGTATTATGTTCAAGGCAAGTAAGGAAGTCATCATTATCATAGTTAGTGAGACTCTGCCATGAATAATTTGGTAAACTGAAATCTCCAAGAATGATGTTATTGCTTTTAGCTGAATCAAAACAGGATTTAAATTTCTTTGTATTTAAAATACAGCAATCGTGTAATTGATCGTTTGGGATATGATAATAGGAGTTTAAGGGAGGTTTATATTATAGAATAAATATTGTAGTATTTCCAGGGGAATTAGTAGCAGTGCATTAAACTGACAACCTAAATGAAATTTCGGTAAAATCTTCTCTAATTAAATCTGAATTATTAATATGACCAATTAAAATAAACCATGTTGACCTAAACTACCATTTGAACGTGAAATAATTGTGTAGTTTGAAGTAGGAAATATTTCACTAAAAGAAATGTTACAATTATCTCGAGTGTTGTATGGTATTTCAATGCATTAAGAGCAAGCTTAAAAGTAAATTTAACAGTTGATTCAATTCGTTTGTTTATTGATGGATCGAGTAATTTAAACTCTAATTATTATAATCTGATATAGAATTCCTTAATTCTTTAGAAAAAATCCTTAGGGGGATTCCATTGTGACGGACGTACAATTCAGAGAGGAAAAAAGAAAAATTTGTAAGGAAATTTTGTTTTTTCACAAATAACTTTTCCATGCCTTAAAAATATGGTAAAAATGAAACAAAATATCAAGAATTTATATTCAAAAGGTTTAGGCACTAGAATGTATTAGCATATAAAAGACTGTGACGGACGTACACAGAAAATTAGAAAAAGTCTGGTAAAAGATGAACCAGGTCAAATTTCTGTGAACTTTGATAAGTTAATTCAATCATAATTGGGCAATACAATACAAAACTACCTTGGTGATAAATTATATGAAGACTATTTGAAACTTTACTGTTTTAGGGATACTACCCCCTTCAAAGTCTGTGACGGATGTACAAAATTATTGTGACGGACGTACCGTTCTGAAATAACTGGTAATATTGCTGTAAAATGCAAGAACAAAGTCTTCTAAATACAATAGACTTCTAAAATATTGTACTTAAAATCAAAATTAAAGATTTTAAATTACAATCTCATCAAATAAAAACTGGCCTCTTGTACCAGCAACAACTGGAGGGCTGATTCGATTGATAATATTTTCACGTTTATAGAGAATCTTGTCTTCTTTTTTAGGCCATTTCCAAAATTTTCCTGATTTATGCATGACACAAACTTCATAATCACTACCAGCAGTATCTGTCACTTCGCCAGGAAATCGTTCATTCTCATACACAACTAAAACCCAATCCCCATTATTAATAACAATATCATTAGAAGTTGTGTCACTTGAACTACTTTCATATTCATTATCACTGCTATCAATCACTTTTAAAATGCTAACAACTTTGAATATTTCATCATTTGAAAAGGCTGCAACCTCTAATTGGTTTTCATTTCTAACCTGAATGCAGTGTAGCTTCATTGTGTTGGCAACAGCTAAGGTGTTCCCCCATACCTCTAATCTTGGAAAGCACTTTTTTTTTATTGCTTCACTCGACACATATGTTACTGTTATACCCAAATTTAGACTCTTAACTAATTCATAATATGCTTCTGCATCGATTGGGGCAACAGCGGTAGTACGCACATTTCTCCAAACGGAACGCTTAACAGTACCACCAATTCCATCAACTGCTCCTTTCCCGTGAGATGTGGCAAAAAAATTCCAAATAATTTTGAAACCATATTCATTTTCCCATCCATGAAGGTTTGAAAACAAATATCGTTGTTTAAATTGAGAAGTTGGTCCATCTGTAAAAACATTCAAAACTTTGATCTCACTGTAATTTTTCTTGATGATACTAAGCAAAACTGACATGAAAGCATAAATAGCCTCTTTAGTATGTTCCAAGTCATCAGAAACAATAGCAAAACTCTCCTTGATATTTTTGTTAACCCAAACATGACCAGTGAAAATAGTGACTTGCTTGTGAGACCAATGGGCTGATTGAATTTCATTCTGGTTAACAATTGAGGCATTTTCTGAAAAATCAACTTGTAAGACAGCTGAAGATCCATCACACTCTTCAATAAGTTTTGCGAAATGTTTCTGTTGCAATCTCTTAATAAACCGATGCACAAGAAATTCATTTGTCTGATACTTCAGGTCGTTAAAAACATCATTGACAGTTGCTGATAAGTTAATTTTTTCAGCACGCTTTTCTGGTTTTTGCCATTGTTGATAATTGATCATGGTTTGGCCAACTTCATCTGAAGGTTTGAAAAAATCAAGCGAATCTTTGCATGTGTCACACCTACGGTAAATGCAATCTTTGCTTTCTTCATTACATGTCAGTTGACTAACAAATCCGGAGAACGTTGCAATTAAGTTAGTGTGTTGTTCAAGAGCATTAAGTATTAACCGAACGTTTTCATGGTATTGACAGACACAAACATTATGTGGTATTTGCTCAAACAGTTTCACTTGAATAGGTCTAAGAGCACAAAATTTTGAAAGACCAATAACAATTTCCTGAAAATCATTTTTAAATAGCTCATAAGCTTCTTTAAGGGACATCAGCATATACCGTATTTGCAAAGTGTTTTTCTCTTTTTTACCATTAACAATTTCTCGCAATATAACTCTATCCTTTCGACCTGGTGCTTGCCACGATATTGCATCTCTTAAATAAAAGTCTTCAATAATTTTCTGATTTTCGTCACTAAGTTTCTTTTTGGAAACAGTTTTTGCAAGTGTTCTTTTTACATCAATACCAGCCTCTGCAGCCATTTTTGCAATCACAAATATCTTTTTCCGTGGAGAGTTTGGTAATGCTCTTTTTACTCGATTCAGTGCTTTCCCAATAGACTGTCTAGATTGAAATGGCGATTCACTTGGTAAAGTTATGTTTGTTGCAATTGCCTTCTTTTTTTGTCTGTAGTTTCTAACTCTCAATCTTTCTGATGCCTTGAAAGCTTCTTGCTCAGAATTCGTCTTCTCTTTATCTTGTAACCGTTTTAACTTCTTTCTTATTCGATCTTTAGCCAAATAATCTTTATACTTATCAATATCTTGTTTAATTTTTTCTCTACGCTTGGCTTGTCTCTCAATATCAGTCTTTCCCATAATCTAAAAAGTCATCAAAGATTTTTGTTTATATAAAAATGATGGATCTAAATTATATTGTAAATCAATTGATAATACCTATATTGTTATACAAATCTTCAAACAAAATCATCATGCTAAAATTTCGAAATTGAATTTTTGTTATTCTGCAAAATATAATCGATTTAAATTTGACAATTTCAATGAAAACTTAGAGCTTTAAATTGAAACCCTGTTTGGTATCTCTCATTTTTTTTCCATTTTAGACACATATTTGATATGAAAGCTTTAAGAAAAGACATTTTACTGCATTAATCTGTTAGCGTGACGGACGTACGTGACGGATGTACATAATAATGTGTACGTCCATCACAACCAATTCTCTATAAAGAAAAGTTGCCAAAGAAAAATTTTTTGTTATTTTAACTACCCATGTAATGCTTATTTTAAATTCAAACCAATCCTAAAAAGTCCTGCCTCATTGTATTTTTAGAAAACTTTTTGTAATAATTTTGTGACGGACGTACAACAGGAAAAAATCCCAGGTCTTCCATGAATAATAACATAACTAAATAATTTTGATCAATTTTTACATTTTAAACATTGCTTTTCGAATTATCTTGATTGAATAGTTTCAAGAAATGTTGTGAATAATGATGAATAGAACTCAAAAAATTACTTTTAAAATAATATGCAGAAAAATAAAATATTCTCACATTGTCAGATAGCCTCAGATCATTGGCTGTAACTCAAAGCAGTCATTTTTTCTAAACTTATAACTTTAAAAATTAAAATCTTGAATACCTTAGCTTTCCAACGATACCAAATTCAATGTACTTTTGAAGAAAAAAAATTTTCACAACAAGGTTGACGTTTTCATGGAATTGCCCCTTAGATTTTTGTTGTGATCTTCTATCTTTGCAGAGATCTCTTCTAATTTAAAATCGATATTAGTTATTAAAGATTCTTCTATATTATGAGACAAAATTATTGTTTTTAATGCTGATTGAGCCTGTTTCTAAGTCAATGACCTGATTTCAGATAGAGTGCAAGTGTCATTCTTCTTTAATAAATCAATGTCTTCAAGTAAAAACATTTCAAAAATATTATGTATTAAATATGTTGACGAAAGAAAAAATTTCCTACTGTTGCTAGTTTTTCACCCAACAGAAAAATTGATTTGTGTTTAATAAATCATCTCAATTTTTTGCTGAATCCCCACATAATTCTCAAGAAAAAGACGGCATAGTGTAGATAAATAGGTACAGAATGTACACAACTAGTCTTTTTTTCAGTTATAACTTTACATATAAAAATTTAATAAAATAGTTCATAAAATATTAATTTTGATGGCATTTTTATACCATTACCGTAAAATTAGGTAATCTGAACATCTTTTTGAAAGTTTTTATAATTTTTTTGTCATTTGTACTTGATGCTATAATTCTATAATCATACATGAACCTAAATGCAGTAATCCCCATCAGACTTTCTGACCATAAACCTCTGCTGACTGTTTTCAACAAAGAAGACATTCATGGTCCTGGTCTGTGGAGAATGAAGTCAAGTACAATGTTGATCAACAGGAATGATATAACTCAAATTATCAATGCCTCACTTTTAAATTCAAAAATTAGTAATATACAGACTAAATGGTACTATGTGAAAGTACAGCTAAAATATTTTGTTACTGAAGCCAACAAGAAACAAGGAAAGATGAGGTATATGGAACTAAAACATTGAGAAGTTGCTTTTGAATTTATAATTATAATGAATTAAAGGACCATTCTGAAAATGAAATTGAAAGAATAGTGGAAGAAAAAGCATGAGATGAAATTGAATATATAACTAATATTGAACATGAGATAGGTGAATGCAGTACCAAGGATATAAGGAATCATATTATAAGCTCTATGAAAAAACTTCGAATTGAATGTGTTAAATTAAGTGATAACTCCATCAGTGAAGAACCAAATGATATAATAAATACATTTGTATAGTTCTGCCAAAATGTATATAATGCCTCAAGTAACCAACTTTCATCCTTTAATTTTCCCTGCAGACAATTAACAGAATGTGATCAAAAAGCACTGCGAGAAGAGATCACAGAAGAAGAAATATATATGAGTATAGATCGCCTGAAGAACTGCCCTGGCATAGACGAGATTAATTCAAATTTCTACAAGATCTTTAAAACTATATTATTACCTTTCCTAGGATTTTTAATCAATTCTATCCTTAAAGACTGCACAATTACCCACTCAGTTACAAACGCTGTAATCAAACTTATTCCGAAAAAAGGCAAACATCTGGATTCACCTCAAAACTTGAGGCCTCTATCATTACTGAATATAATTAATAATTGGCTGTCACTAGTTGCACAAAAATATATATGTGTTAACGAAGCAGGATTTATAAAGGGAAGGAGAGGCTCACTGAACATCTTAGCCTTAAAATTCAATATTGACACATACAAGAATAATAGAGAATATTGGGGTCCTTAGTATAGATTTTAATAAATCATATGATTCGATTAACCATTGTTACTTTTTTAATATCCTATCAAAAATGAAGATTCAGAGTAATATTATAACTTTAATCAAGGCAAAGTATACTGACAACCAATCGCATTTATTAATAAATAGTTTTCTTTCACCAGCAATTAAAGTAGGTAGAGGGGTGCGGCAAGGATGCCCCTTCAAGTATTCTATTTAATATCGTGATTGAGCCATTGTTGATTAATGTAAATACATCACATCAAGTAAATTGTTTCCGTCACTCTAACACTGTTGTTAAATACCTGACATTTGCTGATGATGTTACCATTGTAACATCAGACCAGACAAGTTTAGAGAAGGTATTTCAATTATTGGAAGAATTTAAGTTATATAGCGGATTATCAGTCAGTGTATACAGATTTCAACCTAGGAACNTTTATTAATAAATAGTTTTCTTTCACCAGCAATTAAAGTAGGTAGAGGGGTGCGGCAAGGATGCCCCTTCAAGTATTCTATTTAATATCGTGATTGAGCCATTGTTGATTAATGTAAATACATCACATCAAGTAAATTGTTTCCGTCACTCTAACACTGTTGTTAAATACCTGACATTTGCTGATGATGTTACCATTGTAACATCAGACCAGACAAGTTTAGAGAAGGTATTTCAATTATTGGAAGAATTTAAGTTATATAGCGGATTATCAGTCAGTGTATACAGATTTCAACCAAGCTAGGAACTGAACCACTGAATTTACATACAACCATGTAATTATCATTTTTTGTATTAAATTAAGAACTGAATCAGAAAGTAGAATAATCTTGAATAACTTTTTATCTGACAACAAAGCTCTCTTAAATTTTATCAGTAACCCTAAATCAATTAGTGTTTTTTATTGACGAAGCTAATGTACCAAATGCAATTCCACGCACTGGTAAATTATGCAACTTAATTCAAACAGCAGTCAACAAGCCCATAACAAACTTTTATTATATGAATGAATCACAAGTAAAGCACACCATACAGAAGGCTTCAAAATACTGGAAGACATCTGAGAATATTGTTTATATTCTAAATAAAATCATTTCCTCAAAAATCATACCCTATTATTAAAAAACAGTACTGTTCAAGCAAACTTTAAATAGGCTAGTTAATAGGGATAGGTTCTTTTACTAGATTAATAGATACACGAAAATGTCGATTTTGTAAAGAAGAAAATGAAAACCTATACCATCTCCTATGTATATGTACTAGCAGGATACCATCAAAACTTGAAGAATTTAACGAACTATCTGATTTATTAACAACTTCTAGCTTTAAAGAAACCGTAGCATACCATAGAGCGGGGCTACTTTGAACAGGTAATATACCTATGGCAACTTTGATGAAGCCCTTCACAATATTCTGTTGAGATAAGGGGCTTCTTTGAACACCATTGATAGCCAGTCATGGGAACTAACTATAGCTCAAACTAGATCAAATTATATTAATTCCTTGAGGAGTTATCTTCAATAAGATGTGATGTTCAAAGTAGCCGCTTGCCTGGGGCTACTTTGAACAAACATGAAGATATGTTAGATTTCTTTATGTACTGCACTCTGAGTATTGCAACATTCATCTTATAAGTTATTTTATAAAAAACTATATTACTATTTAATTTATCATATAAAATACATTTAAAACTAAAAAGAAATTAATTAAAACATTGATTTTTTAATAATTTTATTTTCCGTCGCGGCACAAGTCGGACAAAAAACTGTCACTGCCTAATTCAGTCTCTGCACATGTTTCATGGCACCAGTTTTCGCATTTTACACATTGAATCCAGTCCTCTACTGGAGCGTCTATATAAGGTTCATCACAAATAATGCATGAATAGTTGTTTTTTAACGGTGCCTCTACTGGTTTTGGATTTGTTTTTTTCCTTTGCCCTTTCCTTTGCCATTGGCAGTGACAACAGGAATGTCTTGTGCCACACTACTTGGAAGTGGGGCATCGGAGGCAGAAGGAGCAGATGGGGGGTAATATCCTTCGTGAAGGCATCCCTGCATTTGATGTTGATGGCATTGACGTACTTGTCGAGGACCTCATGTTTTCTGCGAAGTCCTCCAGGGATATACTTTTCCCGGGAGTTACGTCTGATTAAGTACTTCATTAGCAGCTGCAGTGTCTGGACCAGGGTCTGTATCAGGCTCTGATGGCAGCTTTGAGAGAACCTTTTCAGGGTTCGGTGGATACAGGCCGGTGGCTCTGAACCCAGCCTTTAAATTGCGCTATTGGTTGACCCCTCACCATATAGATTTGTTGTTGGGGTCAACAAAAGTCCCGGGAACGCATCCTTGGAGATGGCTTGTGCCAGTCCAGTTTTTTTCTTCCAATCCTCAAGAATGGAGCACCAACCCTTTTTAATGGGGCCAAAGAATGCCACATCCAATGGTTGCATTAGATGTGTTGCATTGCTGAGCAGACAGATAAATTTTATGTTGTTCTGCTCAGCCAATTCAATGACGCGATGATTAAAATGCGATGACAAATTGTCCCCGAAGAGTAATTTGGTTCCATCTAAGTTTCGCACATGTGATACAATGCAGGTTTCGAACCAGTCGACGAAACAAATAGCGTCAAACCACCCACTTTTGCTTCTGTTATACCTGGTGCGTGAGGGCCCACCTTCCATCCAGGAATTTCAAAGGTGTTCAGCCTTATACAGACATATATTGGCGGCATGGTGCCACTTGCGGACCCACAAAACATTAAAGATGTTGATGTTTTCGAAGAGTTCATCAACCTCTCAGGGTATTTAACCCCCTTCTTGAAAACACATTTTTGTACCCAGGATCATCAGTCAAATTTGTATTATCATAGTTGAAAATGTTAGTGGCAGGGACAGGAATGTTTCCAGTATCGTCAACATTCAAACACAGTTTATATTATTCGAAATGTTCACGTATTTCGGGACAACTTTTCCCTGCACGGGCCACTTTGATGTTTTGGCAGTTTCGCCGAGTCAGGCAGTAACCCAATCTCCTAAAGGTGTATTGTTTTCAAAGCACTCAACATTATGGTTAAGGTTATTCAAGAATGAATGTACAAGCTCTTGTACATTTTTGGTTGAAAAGGAGAAACCCCAATCTGCCACAGTTGTCAGGTACCGAATTAGAGTATCTTCCTCAGCTGCAGACAGGACTGACTTGTGGCCAGGTTTTTCATTGTTTTCCTTTTATTCTATTATTCAACGTTCCAATAGGGATGTGTAATGTGTTGCTAGCTTCACGATATGACACCCCTCCACCTCCAAAAGTGATTGATGTCACAGCATCGGCAAGTTGTTCTGTGTAATTCTGGTATGCACGAGCATCTTGCTTGCGTTTGTAAGTTCGAACCATTTTGAAGCGAGTCTGTGAATATGCAGTGAGTCAAAATTAATCTATGTTCTCTCTATTATTTATTAAAGTTCAGGTAATAATAACAAAAAGACTAGGTTGAAGAATAAAAACACTCAATATCATTTTTTATTAAATTACTAATGATTAATACAATTAATATAATCTTTAAAAAAATTGATGAAATTAAGGGCATGTATGACTACAAAAAAGTATTTAATAAGCATTTAAGCACCAATATGTTTAATAAGAATCGTATTCGATTGTTTTTCTTAAATAATCAATAGACCATTGACCACAAATGGCGTCAAGGGGCTACTTTGAACGCGTTCAAAGTAGCCCCAAAATTTGCTGACGTGGCACTCAGTGTTAATATTTCATTATTATTCCTTAATTGTATATGCAATCAAGTTTACCTTTACATATCATGTGCATAACTAGTTAAAAGTGTTTAAAAAATAAAAATTGATGCAATATAGTCATAAATTACCTTTGATGAAGAAGAAGTTTGAGAAGTTCACTTTTATCAACAAGAGGAGGTTGCCATTAACTTCAAAACATAGACCGCAGCAAATGTAGCGTAGAGGTAAAGTCGTATAATAATTCAATTTAATACATTGTTAACTTTAAAATAAGGTAATAATGTGGCATAAAAAGACATTGATTTTGTAGTTATATCACATTGGAAGATTTTATTTTTTTGTTCAAAGTAGCCCCGCTCTACGGTACTGCATTAAGTCTATAGCATAACTCTCAGATAAAGCCTAGTAGTATTTTTATTGTTTGTTTTGATTTTACGCGTGGCACTATATTGTCTATTTTTACATAACTTTTCCTTGACGTATTTTGCCCATACCTTTTACCTCTATATGTAAAATATATTTTTTTAATAACCGTAAAACCCCTTTTTTAGAATTGTACTTCATGTTATTGTAGATCCTCAAGTAAGTAAGTGTGCGTTTGCGTCTTTGTTTTTTTCTTTTTTCTTGTCGTTTCTACTCATCCCAATAAACCGTCTAGTTCTTCATCTTTGTCTAATTGTGTTAATAGCTAACTTACCTTGAATATCTTTATCTGACTTTGTTTTAGTTTGTTTACTGGTGTTACGGTAAGAGGCATTAGTGTAATTTTAGTACTGTGATGAAAAGAACTTCTTGGCTTGTACATATGTATATACGATTGTAAATATCACATTTACAAGCCAAGAAAAAATGAACACTTCTTTATCTGAGTACATCTTTTTGTGTAGAAAATAAACAAAAAAGTAAAAAAGGTAGCCCCAAGCCTTGTATAAATTCTTCTGTATAATTGGCATTCGGGTGTACGCAGCGTATACAAGGTGCAAAATCTTTAGTACGTAGCGTATCTTTCATTGTATTCCTCTAATAGCCACACAGAATCTAGAGAATTGATTTTTCCTACTGGGACGGTTCACAAATATTCGATATTTATTATTTGGTTTTATAAACAAGTGGAATGAAGAGAATCTGTTATAAATATGCTATGCGGTACAAAAATCTAAAGAAGGGGGTTTTCGAAATTTTTGTTATCCAAATTTAAAGATATTGCAACTATTATTTATTAATTAAAACACCTCCGAATATATACAAAAAGAATTTCCTAAAAAGTGCCTGATTTTAATCGTATATATCCTATATCTAACATATTGAAGTCTCAGAATCTTTATTTGTGAGAATTTGAAAATGGTAACACGTCATTAATTATTTATTTTTACAAACAAATGCAAAAGTGGCAAAATTCCATAACATATCTATGAAAAAAATAGGAATCTATAATTCCAATATATGTATGTTTCACAATTGTGAATATATTACTGTATATTATTAGAATTTTTTCAAAATGTAAAATGCTAGCCAGAATTTTAAGTATACTGTCAAATTTTGAACTATTATACTTCATATATTTAGGAACAGTATTTTTTCATATCGGCTTCGCTTACTTAACTATTTTATATGTCTTAGATATAAAAAATGTTTTCTAACATATTTTGTTTTAGGAAATCTGCATGCAATATTTCCAGTTACACTTTCAATTGTTGAAGTTTTCGCTAATTTCAAGGGCTTCTCATGTCACGCAACTAGGCCATGGAATGGCAAAAATGCGTTGGACTGCGCTGTATTGGCTTACAATAATATAAACGCTCTTAGGCATTCAATGAAGCCCAGTTGGCGAGTTCATGGCATATTTTCCAAAGGGGGAGATAAGCCAAATATTGTGCCTGCTGAAGCCGAATTATGGTACTATGTGCGGGCGCCAACTACTTCTGAAGTTAATGCACTTCTTCATAAAGTTGAAAATTGTTTTAAGGTGTGCTATTTCAAAATTGCGCTTTGATCATAGCAAGTTGTTTGTAATAGTTTAAAGAATTTTAATTAAGCCCTTTTAAAGAGTATTTATTTTCTACTTTAGTGATATTTAGTCTGCTGCAACGGCGCTTGACTGCACAGTGGAAATTTCATATGGAACTCGCTATAAAAATGTAATTTCTAATCGAACTCTGGGTACAATCTATAGAAATTATTTGGCTGCAAGTGGAGAGCCTGTAACAGATGAAAAGACTCATCCCATTTCTCGAGGTTCAACTGATTTTGGGGATGTCAGTCATGTGACTCCGGGCATCCATCCTTTTTTCTATATTCATACCAATGCTACTGCTCATTCTATTGAATTTAATTCTGCTGCGAACACCACGCAAGCTCTAACCTCAACGTTTAACGTTGCAACTTGTCTGACAAAAACAATCGTCGATGTATTCTCAGATTCTTCTCTTCTTGATGACATCAAACGGGATTTTGCAGATCAACTACAAGAAGAGGCTTAAGATTCAATTGTTAGTTTGGATTGAACATTTATTTCCGCTTAAATATAAAATAATTAATGAGTTTTTTCCAGTTTCCTTATTCAAATATCTGCTATCTACATGTATACTGATGAGGTTGCTTCTTCATTTTTATTCGTGGTTTGTAATCTTCATAATTTTTTATTTTGCTGCTTATCCAGCATTAACATTACATTATGTATTTGAGTTTGCTCTCATAAACTAATTGTTATCATTATTATTTGATCACAATTTGTTCGTTTTTCCAATTGCTTGTTAAATGTTGTGGTTATTTTAGTTAAATGGATTTGGTCAGCGACGAACTATTCAGTGAGCTGTCATCTATCTGCGATTATATTTGGCAAACTCCAGAATTGGGTTTTAAGGAAGTCATTGCTCATAAATGTTTGACTGATTACATTCAGAAGCAAGGATTTAACGTGACGAGGAATTATATTCTTGACACTGGATTCAAGGTGATTACACCTTTTTATAAACTTGCTTTTCTTTGCAAGTTTTCACAATACTAAGTCAGTTGTTTGTTTTTTCTACTTCACTTGTTTCTGAGGAATTTCTAATAGAATCAGTGTTTTGGTAAATCCAGGGTTTTGCTGTCTCCAATATCAAGTTTTTTCTTCCAATTATGATCTATCCTTAATTCTTTTTGTCTATTACTAAGCTTCGTTGTAGTGAACACTTCCACTTTTGATCGCATAACATTTTTTTGCATTTACTTCACTCTTCTCTATCATTCGAGGCATAAATTAATTTTTCATTAAATTTGTAATGACGCATCAACTGTACGTTCTTGTTTAAATATTGGCCATCGGTTTTATTGTAATAATTTTTTGCAATTGGTAAGTTTTATCATGTGTATTTATGTTATATATATATATATATATAT
>CABFPE010000158.1:21226-32884 GCA_900660155.1 Hofstenia miamia | reverse complement strand
ATTTCCTGGAATTTTGTTTGAGGACCGTCGTAATTACCTAGGTTTGCAAATGTTTGATTTAAAATATTGGAAATTTCAAAATCAGAGACGTATTGATTTCCATCGGGGTCTACAATTTTTTCTATGGGAGAAGATTTTGATTTGGTACAATTCGAGATTTCGTTAATCAATCTCCATTTACTCTTTTGGTTCGGTAATTTTCTATATTCATTTTTAATATACTCATTGTAAGCTTTACGATTTTCTATATTAGAAATATTTCTAGCTTTTTTGTATAATGCATAACTTTCAGGAGTACGGGCGTTAGAAAAAAATTTAAAAGCGTCATTTTTTTTGTTATTAATTGTTTGCAGAAATCGGAAATCCAAGGCTTGTCATTCTTTATGTTTTTGCGAGAATGATTAGTAACAAGGATTTTTTTCAGGACAATATTCATCTAAATAGGATTCAAGAATATCAAGAAAGCTTTTGATCATGTTGCTAGGATCAACCGCAACGTATACAGAAGACCAAGTTTCACGTGAGAGAGCATTTTTCAGGTTATCTATGTTATCAGACGATTTTTCGCGAATAGTGATCCATTTTTTGGATATTTCAGAGCGTATTTTAAATTTCATGTATACATGAACGAGCTGAATAACCAAGAATTTGGCCTGTAGATTGTCAAAATACGTTTTTTCAAACAAGTTGGGCCAAAATTCGATTTTTCGAATTGTCGCAATAGAAAATACCCATTTGAAACAAGTTAAATTTTGTAATATCGTAGTTTAATAATTTTCAAAAAATTGAGGTTTACTCATTTTTACTCCCAGATATCACGCAAAGGTCGCTCTTCATAGCTTACTGCTCTTTCCAATAAAAGAAGAGGGATTTCACCTCAACAAGAGCAACTTTAGAGATAGCATCCGTTTGAGGTATGGTATTCAACCTACTGATATGCCTATGACGTGTGTATGCAGCAAGGGATTCTTCATTGCAAATGCACTCTCTTGCTCCACCAATGGCTTCGTTGGAAGACGTCATAATGAATTGCGTGATATACTATCTGAAGCATTATCTGAAGTTTGTATTGATGTTAAAAAAAGAATCGCATCTCACACAAATAACAACGGAGGGCTTGCCCTCTTCTTCTAACACTTCTGATTGAGCTAGGCTAGACATCTCTGCTGTTGGATTCTGGAGTTATGGCCATTGCACATTTTTTGATGTAGTCGTATTCAACCCTTGTGCAACCACCAATGCTCGAAAACCTGCAGGGGCAACTTTTAGAGCCCATGAAACTGAAAAACATGACAATGCCAACAGAGAGTGCTAGATATTGAACATGCCTCATTTTCACTACTGGTCTTCAGTGTATCTGGTCGAGCATCGCCGCTCACTGAAAAGTTTCTAAAGCAACTTTGTGGTTTAATCGCTGATAAAAGGCATACCGACTATTCCATGACCTGCAATTGGATAAGATGCAAACTTAGCTTCTTCTTGTTATGAAGCATGATCCTTGCATTCGTGGAACTAGACGACACCATGCAATTTCCAAGCTTAAAGTTAATCATTTATTTGAATTCTGTTCCAAGATGCATAACCCTGACCGAATATTTATTTGATCAGAATTTCCCTGCTAGAGCATTTACCGGGGAATGAAACAAGAAGAACAATTGTCGTCCTATCTGAAATTCCAAAGGAGAATTTTTTGTCCTAACATATTTTCTAGGCAGTGGAATGGATTTTTGAAAGATTGATCATTATATTTAATTAATTATGATATGCCAGAAGTTATCAACTCCTATAAACAAAGTGTTGCACGTGGCGGTCGTTACTGAACTAAATTACTACTATCACATTTGCTTTTAGTCCTGAAAATGCTGTGACTTTAAATCAAGTTCAAGATCGTCTTGATGCTAGCATTGTGGAATATGGAATTAACTGATGAAATGGAAGTTGCCTCATATAATCCTGTTGAAAACAAGGCCTCTTGATGTTGGCTTGAACATGCACATTTTTTGAAACTCGCTTGCATTTATGTGTTCTTTATTTGATTATTACGTTTTTATTTTGCTTAAATAACATTTTGTTAATCTTTGATAATATATTCCTTGTTTTAGTCCAGGTTGAATTCTTTCTAAGGTACTCGCCATTGAATTTCTGATAACTTTTGTAATTGATGCTCAGATTTTTTATTTGCATACATACAACCGTTTGGAATGCCCAAATTTCGAATATGCACCTTACAGTATTGATCTTGACTAAACTTAATAAGCCCTAATTCTATGAGTGAAGAATAAAATTACTCAGAAATATTTTTCAGCCAATCTAAAAAATCACTATTCGAATTTTTGTAATCCTATTTTGTTCAAATGTGATAGTTTATTGACATTCAAGAACCGCAGTCATCCCAAAGACGAAGGATGAAGAAACGAAAATTAATCTTAGAACTGCTTAAAACAAGCAAAATGAAATAGTCTCAAATCCACCATCAAACCAGGCATTTCACTTATTCTTAACACACGTAAATGTTTTTTGGCACTTAAAGCAAGTTTAGGATTCCCAGTTTATTAGGGAAAGTTGTCCTATGAAATAGTTAATATTTCTGCAGACAAATTATTTATGTGCCAGAAGTTATTGAAAGTATTCACAATTTTTCAATGAAAACTTTCATATTCTCTCCACTACGAATGTTCAGAGATGCAAGAGATGAAAGCTCTCTGTTGCAACAACTATCATCAAGTATTTCTTCATCTGAAAATATATCGCCCAAGCCTAGTTGAAGTGTGCCCTTTGAAATGTAAGAAGTGAAGTGCACTATATTAACATTATGACATCTGCATACATTGTGAACATAGCTCATTAAGTTGCAATTATAATTTTGAAATAATCAAAGGAATTTTGATCTAACGAAATGCAGTTATAAGAATTTACCAAAGTTTTTTTGTCTTTTAAGAACGAAATTTTAACAGACATTTGAATTACATGTTTACTAATATTACAATTTGCTCAAAAAGTTTTTCCTGTGTTAAGTGGTGCCGGAATTAATTTTGGTAATGGAGGTGGGGGAGGGGGTGTAGGTAAATTTACTGCCCAACATACTAACTAACTAAAAAAGAAGTTCGCTTTTTAAATTATAAAATTTAGGGTTTTTCTGAAATGTATATTTATACAGACGACAATATTTTACCCTTTGATTAGTGTACTAATTCTGTTTTGCAATAAGCTCTTTTACTTTTTTGCCCTTATGTGTTATGTAGTAGTAAATTTAAATCTTTGATTGCCTTCATTATCAACAAAATTTAGCATACTATATTCGACAATGAATTTTCTTGATTAATTTGGAAGCTTTAGTCTTGCTCTACCTGAACATATAATTAGAGTACCATAGGTCGCATACAGGTTGAACAATGACCAGCAATAGCATGTCAAATCTATGCTTGCATTTTAAAAATATTTAAACGAGAGTAAAACTCTTGAATGTTTTTAATTCTGTGCGGAAATCCAATACTCACGGGTCATGAAACATTAATATCTACAATAGAGTCGGCGCATTTGAATTTCAACCACTCAATATTTTATGTAAATTTCTAAATTACATGTCAAAACTTAGCTTTGAGTGATCACTCGACTTTAAAAATAATCAAGTTTTAATACCTTCCTTTGTCTCAACTACCTTTACTATTTTAGTAATGCGTCATAGCTTCTTCTGCTTCAATTTCTTTTATATTTGTATGTGCATTTTTTAATCATAGATAATTAAAATACAATACCCAAGATGGGAAGCATGACTAATGTTGGGGTAATATTTGCGTGTAAACACATCATTTACAATATACCGTGGTGTCACAACTTTCCTGGCTTATCTGCAACAATTGGCTTTACTATTTTTTAAGATTCTTCACCCATGACTAAATAGTTACTAATTTATTTTTGATTTTTTATCAAACATACAGTTTTCCATTTAATATTATATCAATAAATATTTGTTGTATATGCAAAGTTTGGTAGTTGCACAATTTTTTTTACAAAAATGCTTAAATATATTTCAAAGAAATTTGCTTTCGAAATCCCATTACAGTGTCCAAATCTATACGAAAATTGTGACGTACTAGGTAAAACCATGTGAATACTCAGTGGAGACTCAAACTCATATTTTGGGACAAATAGTCCATACTAGGAAAAAGTCGCTATCTAGCTTGATCACAGATCGAGTTTAGTAGAGAAACAGGTCAATTATAAATTCGTAACTTGCTACTTAGTCATCATTTTGATTTATTTTTTCAAAAATTTATAGAAATTTAATTGCTCTTATTTTATACTTAACATTATTACCTTCCATATTAGTCTATTAATGATAGCATAGCAATAAGTCAACGTGTACTTCAAACTTCTGATAATCATGGAAGATCAGATGATCTCACGTTTCTTGATTTCGCAGAAAATTGCAAACCAATTGAGTCATTCTTCTGCATATATGTATTTCTAATTTCGTATATTTTCCTGTATTTTTATTTATTACAATTGTGAATTACAAATAGATCATCATTGCAGTTCCATATTATGGTTCTACTCGCGGGTCATGGATTGAATTTTTCAATTGATTTTTGAAATTATGTCTTGTCACAGAACCAGAACAGTTAAGAAACCTTAGATTTGTTACATGCATACATGCTTCACCTGTTTTATTTTAGAAACTAAATGTCTTTATCTTCTGCAATCACTTCTATTTGACAATTATTGAATTGACTAAAATGGATAAAATTGCATATTAATTTATAATAATTCGAAAACATAGAAAATTAATTTCAACAAGGCACTTAACAAAACGAACAAATTAAATTCACTTAATGCGCAGGTACTTCATTTTATGAGTGTTAACATTTTACTCCTATGCAAAAATAGTGCATTTTTAGAAATTTAAATTCCTGTATATTCTATATTTAAATGAATTACAGTTATATAAATATATATTTAATAGATTTCAATGCATATATTTTGTGTTTATTATTTAAATTTATAGGACCTATTTTTATCTGCCTGGTAGCAAAACATGTTACAGTTTCAGTATAGAAAAGAAGAACAGCGCGCATTTTCAAAGCAAATGTCAGAAAAAAATTTAAAAATTTTGAATTTTAAATATTTTTGCCAACCTTAATATTTTCCATACCGACCAATGTATATAAGCGTGTTTGAAAGGAAACTCATATGAAAGATGTTAAAGAGTAAACAGATAAATAGTACTAAGAGTAAAAGCTTTTATACTGAAATCTAAAAAATAGCAAACAAAATATATAACTATCCTACAAACGTACAAAGTATACTGTCTTTCAATGATCCTACCATGACCCACATTACTTTGAACCATTGACCCAACCCATTTATATAATTATATACACCTTGGGCCCAACCCAGAAATTGGACAAGAAATGTGACTCGACCCATGGTTTGGGTTGGGTCAACCTATAAATTTACAGTCCTGATAGTTTACAAAACAAACAATGTGTTCAAAACTTTTGCTCTGAATATTAACAAACATCAAACTCCAAAATGTGTTGAGCGGATGAGTGTTTATTACTCGTAATCGAAATTTGAAGAAATTTCTTAAGAATGATGATATCGTTTCGAGGTTTTACGAGGCCTTTTTTTGAATTGCTCGCAAAAATTTGTATAAAGTTTCTGAGAAATCTGAATAAAATTTTTTTAAATTGAATTAACAAAAATCCAAAAATTTTCAGCATCTTTTTTTCTTATTGTAATGTTTTATCTTCCAGCAACTAAATTACATAATTTTTTAATAGACTTTGTAACAAATCACTATTACCAAAGTTAATGTTGGCGGTTGGGGGGTAAATTTCTACTTCTACTCGAATGAACATTCAAATGTTTCGATTCTGGTTATTCAATTTTAATATTAAACACAACAAGAAAGCAGAACCAAATGAATACGAAGATTGACATTTAGTTCCATCAGGACTTAATGGCTCGTCACCAGTTCTATCAGAAACGAAGAGATGATATCATATTGTTCTGACTGTTAATAACAACATTGTCACTAGTACTACAGGCTAGAGGTGTGCGCGTAAGGCGTTTTTGCAAAACATTCCGTCCCGCAACAAAATTTTGCCACCGCCTACCTCCGCAGAAACACGAAACTCACCGCGATATACCGCAATAGCTCCAAAGTTACCGCGGATGCCGCAAAATCCTTACTTATGGACTTAGCAATTAAAACGCTAATAAAGATTTACTACTAAGCATTCCCTTCCTCTAAATTAGAAATGCTATTAATATTTATATTTTTCTTAAAGCATTAGTATTTTTTATATTAATTCCTACTTTTTGACGGTATACACAATTACCGTTTTCCTATCCGTTACCCTACCGCTGTGTACAGCACCGCGCACCTTTCTACTAAAAACAAGCCCACAATTGGACAAGGAAGAGAAATACAACGCTATCGGGATTACGCTTAATCACCTGTTATATATTGACAAAATCATGCAGTGTGAGGAGTGTCATTTACTTCTAATTAAATCGATTTCTGACAATTACGATTCAAATCGATTGTACTGATTCGCACATTTATGCTTGATAACAAAATAATTCAGCAAGAAGTGGGTGTAAGCACTACCAATTTTATGCAAATTTCTGAAAGAACCGAATTGAAGTTGCCAACGTGAACGATCGAACCAGTTATCATAAAAGTTTATTTAATTTTCATACAGTCTAGTTAATAATGAAGTGGAAATAACAAATTTATTTAATGAAGATTTCATAGAATTGGGGAAATATAATGTCATGACCAAATTTGAGAAACATGAAAATTTGAAGTTCAATGCAAACTCGTTTACTTTTAAATATACTTCCTTCATGAATTTCTAAAAGCTGCACTATGCTTAAATGTTAAAAACGTTATAGGAACATTTCCTCAAATTTAAAACCTATATCAGTTTTAACTGTAATAAATGGGATTTTCGAAAAGATATTACACCATCAATTTGGTTTTAGAAGACATTTTTCAACTACGAATGCTCTTTTGGATACAATAGAAGATTGGAGACAACTCATAGACAGAAATGAAAAGGTTTGCATTATCTCTTTAGATTTTGCAAAAGCATTCAATTCAATAGATCATAGAATATTGATTAAAAAATTGACAGATACTTATAATTTTATTCTAGTTCATCTTTGATAATTTCTAATAACTTAAATAATAGATTTCAATTTGTAAAATTTAAAAATGAGTATTTAAATCTTCTAAAAATTAAACGAGGTGTTCCACAAGGTCAGGTTCTGGGACCACTAATATTTAATATCTATATAAATGATATGTCAACCCACATAAAATAAAATGTATTTTATATACAGATGATACCTACATAATCTATATGTACATTGTACATTATGCAATTGATATGTCCACTATATTACCTTAAGTCAATTTATAGTTGAGATTGCATTGCTATTTATTGATGATTTGTAAATGATTTATCCTTTATGTTTAATTTATTATTCATTAAAAGAACATTAATTAGAATATTTAATTGAAAATTTCATTACTTTTTCTTTCATGTAAATGTATACTGTATATATATATATATATATATATAGCTCTAGATACTATGGGATTTGTATCCACCGCCCGCACTTTCCGAGATTTTCCATAAATCCAGAGCCTTTTTTAATGGAAAGCCAGAATAATTCATTTTATCCAAAAATTGGTATGTTGCGCATTTGGAATAGGGGTCTAATTTCTTATGTGTGAGTTTCAGGTTTTTTCAAGAGATATTCTTTGGACCGGAATCCAGCACTCTCCGCTTTAGTATCTAGCCCCCAATAGATTTTTTTTTACCCAGCGCATTGCAGATAATTTAAAATTTTGCATCCAAAACCCATATATATATATATATATATATATATATATAGATTCTTTACCCAACAATTTACAGTTGCGTTTATTGAAAAAAGTAGATTTTTCCGTTCATAGAAAACCGACATGTGGACTTTACTTCTAAGAATCTGTCACTGGAATCTAAGAAAGCATAATACATTTTTCAAGTAAATGGACATATAAGTTTCTTGTAAAACTTCATAATTCGATTGTAGTTAGGAGTTTAAATGCGTAAATTAAAAACATTTTTGCTTAAATATTTATGACAAAGAATATTATTGTCCTCTTTGTACTGTACTGAATTTATTCAGTTCTAAATATTCGTATATGTGATTTATAAAATGTGGAATTTATGAACCAGAAAGAAATAAATGCTGATTTCTAGAAGTGTTTGAAATGAAGTAATTAAGAATTCCAGTGGAACTCTTCACAATCACGCAACCTTTTTATAAATTTTTCCTTTGACTTTAAAGTCAGTTGTGCCCAAGAGTATTTGTAGTTGATATTGTTTTCTTTGAAATAATTGGCTTTCACGGTAATGCAAATTTCTCACAGATAGTTTAAAATTCGCCACGTTTTAACCGCTAATTATATCGGCAGCTAATTCCAGTGATTTCAACACAATTATTTTGCGTCAAATACATTCCCGTCCTTACCAAAACAGCCAATAACATCTCTCCAATAAAAATAATTGTTCTGACTGCACATATTAATTTTAATGTTGCGTACATTATGTTATTTGTGAATTGGATTCCCACTTTCCATACATTTCTTACCTTCCAACTGATATCCATGTGCTATTCTCTTAAAAATTGTGGAAACTTACTTAACGCAACTTTAAGTTCAGTTACAATGTGTGATAAGTCTTACACAATAGACTTCTATGAATTCCAAGAAATCAATTCGGTTTTAACTAAATTGCAGAAGTTGGTTAAATGTCCTTGTCAGATATATGGTCACTGCCTCCATGGACAAAGGAAATCATATGCTAATATTTACTTCTTGGCAAATTACTTCCACGCCAATAATTCAAGGAAAAACTCAATGAAATACTTCACCAATGTCTTGTTCAGAAAACTTACGTCTCATTGCAACGACAAAATTCTATTTCTGTATGATCTTTCCACTGGTCGTATTTACGTCAAAATGGGTAAGGCATTTGATACCGGGTTCAAAGAATTTACTGAACGTTATGTACAGAACCACTTTATAGTTCCAGATTCTAACTATAAACAACATAAATTCTTCCACAATGAAACATTTCACAGACTCTTGCAGTATGTTTCAAGCAATCTCAAGATACTATCTTGGTACAATCAATGGAATATAAACAATTTTCCTTCTCCAAAGAAGCATTCAGAATATTGCGGATCATTAAAAACTCCTTGGATATGTGACCCAGATAATCTTATAAACTCAACTGAAGCCCGAATCATTCGAACTAAACTCAGGAATTTCACAATAAATTTTCCCTGCTTTTGCCGAAGTCAGAGAAACTGTTCTGTTGATTATACCCTACTGTGTGGAAAAGGACCGCGGGTAGCTTTAGCGGTGGTTTCCACAGTAAGATTTGGGAGAAATGATAATGAAAAAACTGCAATTACCGAACTAGCAGACTCATTAAGAGCAAAGTGGAAATTTGGACATTGTGGAGATTTTGTGGTAATTTTCTATGCAGTTCACTTAAACTTCCTCTATATTTCCATTGGAAAGGGAATTGAGCCGAAACTTAAGTCAGACTTCACACACGATTTGTATGCGTTTGTTCCTAAGCACGTGAGAAGGAAAGAGGTTTTCTTAGCAGTTAATGCGACGATTGCAATATTGGAGCGAAGTTTTAAATCCTATGTTCGAGATAGAATATACTACGACAGATTTATCAAAATTTTGTTAATCGTTTTAGTTATTTTGACACCATTCCTGTGTTTAATGGGACTTGCATTTACAAAGTGAATTTTGATAGTCAACTTTGTTAAAATATTTTTTATTTTTTTAAAAAAACATAGTGAATTTATTTTTATTATGTAAAAACTTCTAAATTTCTTAAGTAATTAAACGGTTTATTTTTTGAATTTTTATTTTTATAAACTATTACAACCTCAATTTTTAGAATTGAAAAAAGTGATGTGCTTTAGACATTACTATAGATTTAATTATTAGGTTCACAGCTATTTTACAACATCTTAGCCTATGTAGTTTCAATCTATGCCTTTGACAAATATTTTTTCAGGTTTGAAAGAAAAAAATTCCTCTAGCTGTGTTAAATTAACTTTTACGGACTAACACCCAATGGCAATTTGCATGTGACTCCAAAGAATGTCATTTCTTTGACTTAGCTAAGTGCAGAACAATTAAAAATTTATTACAGCTGAATTTTCTTCAAAACAGCAAAGTTCAATTTGTTGAATCAAACATCTTAAACAAGTTTTTTTCTTAAGTACTCACTGTCGAATAAGCCACTCGAATTGTCTGTAGGGCAATGCCTTGATTTGCAAGTAATGCTTGAATGCAGCCGTGTAATTCATTGCGTTTTTCAGTCTATTATTTTGATTAGCCTTTGCAGAGAAAATATATTCAACAGTTTGATATTTATTGTAATACATAAACAGTATATATTTTAAGACAATTAACAATTAAAACTTGGTGAATACAAAAAAACAATATTTTTGAAAATAAATTGAAAAAATGCGTGTTACATGCATTTTAGAAATGAAACATCAACATAGTTCTAAGTAACCCCAAACTATCAGGTATTATGTAGGTTTAAACCAAAATTTTATGCTTCATTGAATTTTTTCGACATAATGACTTGCTATATTGTTACAGTGATTGATATTAATATTCTCCGTCCATAGAATAGGGTTATGTTGAGGGTTAGAATTTAGGAATTAAATATTCAAATATTGTTTTTCATTTCAAGAATACATTGAAGTTTTTATTTCTTCTGAATACCAAAATTTTTATTTCCAAGATTTTTAGTGACACGAAAATGGACTGCTTCATTCGAAATTTAATAGTGACTGCATTTTTAGTATAAAAAATTATTGAGATATACCTGTTGCTTGTGACTGGCAATGAAAGAAATTTGTGAGCTGCAATATTTTTTAGAAATTTTTTAACATCAGGAATCTTACCTAAACAAAATGATATTTTGGAATATGCCTCTAGTTTATGAAGTGTGACACATTCTTATCGAAAATATTTCTTGAAAAGTTTTAAAAATTAAGTTGATTTGAATTTTACACCATATGTATAAATATATGTTACAATTTACTTAATCCCATTAAAATGTTGATTGAAAACTAAATATTGCAAAATTATTATTTATTTTTAAATGACTTGGTTTCTATATTTATGAGGCCAAAACTAGGAAAAAAGTCAAGATTCTCAATTTGTGAATTCGAGTTAATTTAATAGAGTAAATACATCATGTTGAAAAATATCTCTTCACACTTAACTAATTAGTTATTTACATCAAAATTTAGGAGCTAAAAGTCTTATTCAAAATCAATCTCTTTTACAAAAAATAATTAATGAAACATAGAAAGTTATAGTGCTTTAATACTATTTTAGCATTAAATTGCAACAAAATTGAAACGAAATGTAGTAAAGGTGCGGTGCAATGAATGGAAATTTCTGAAGATTTTGAAAATTGCATAGAGGTATTTGTATAATTTCCTGAATGAACTTACTTAAAAAATGGAAATTTTTATAATGAGAAAGCAATTTCAGCTTTTTTGCATAAAGCTTAAATATATACATATATATATATATATATATAT
>CABFPE010000158.1:0-20226 GCA_900660155.1 Hofstenia miamia | reverse complement strand
TCACTATTTGGCTATTTTATACTAATTAATACATAAATAAATATATATAATTAAATAAATATATATATATATATATATATATATATATATATATATACACATACTTATATTCATACATACATATATATAATATTGTAAATATATATATATATATATATATATATATATTCATTTATATATTCATTCAATTTCAATTAATGTACTTTCTGGCTTAGCCCCCGAGAAATTTAACTGCTAGCTAATTGTGACCCGACCCATTGCTCGACGCGTTTCTAGAGCTGGCAATGTATGCTGGCAGCTGAAAAAATATTAAAGGAACTATATACATTATTATTTCATGGATTTTAAAGGCACACGTTTTGCAGAAATGTGTCATGCGTATTCAGGCAAAATATGAGGTTTGACAATCTAATTGCTACAATTAAGGATACTACCATAAAAAATCAAAATTGTTCAATGTTTGACAGAGTTGAAGTTCCATCAGATGTTGTTATTACTCCCACATTTACTTTTGATCTTAGGGATGATTCCTGTGAAATAATCGCCTATATCAAGTCATCATTAGGAAATAACGGTTTCACTGCTATAATAGAGGGAAAGAGAAAAGGCATTTAATCGGAATTGTATGTCAAGTTACGAAAATGTCAAGCAACATCGGCTGCAGATGGGAGATGTTTCTCTTGTGTTGAGAAAACTCTTGGCCTATGACAGAAGTCTTAACCACAATAATGTATGAAAATTTATGTGGTGTTATTATAATTTAGTGAAGCAGTTGTTTAAAAAATTGACTGAGTTTTTGTATTTTTTTATATCTTGTTCGCAGTAATAGAAAAATGTCTTATATTGCTTAAATGGATCATTTTGAAAAATGGATGGTCATATCTTAAGGTATATTTAACTAAATTCCGTCATATTTTGTCATAAAAATAAGGTCATATTCTTTAAGTCATATATGGGGAGGGGGTTGGGTAAAATATGCCCCCAATTATATTAGCAGTAAAAATAGTCTAATAATACTCAAAATATAAGCACCAATTTTTTTTGAGAAACTAGCGAAAAAAATTATATAGTATTTATAAAACCGCTCTACAGTGGGAAATTTCCATTTACAATAGAAGTTTCTGCGACTTGAACTTTATTCACTTGTCATGTCTTTGTAATCATTTCTAATAATATTTATTATTATAATAAACATTGTAACAACTTTTATTCCTTAAAGACAAATGTAACAAATCATTTAATTCAATTTAATTATATTAAATTTGAAAGTTGATAAACTCAACACTGTATTGCAGCGTAAATATTTGAGTTAGTCATTGAGCATTATAATATGTCCATAGACATTTCAAATTTCTGTACAGTGATCAGCAGATCGCAACCCTGTTTGATCCCACTGCAGAAACGGATAAGGGAAATAATAAACCCAAACCACCTAACTCAACCCAAATGAAGCTCTTTTCTACAACTATCTGCTCTTAGTCTAATTAAAATATTGTATGTATCTACAAGAGCAGGCCCGATCAGAAATACTGGTGAGTCAGGCCGTCCGGCATTTGGCGAGGTACTTGAGAAATTCGGCGAAAATGGCCCGACATTCCAAAAGTAATTTACTATTACACAACAGTGCACCAAAATCAACACAGATGCAGTAAATATATACAATTTATAAACAAGGTGTTGAAAAATAATATTTACATTTGTAATTTTAACGTAGTATGGTATACTCTGCAAAATTTTGGCTACAGTTTTAAATTAGAGTGTGTACATTTTATTACATGTTTACAACATACACAGCTTTGGTATAAAAAAGTGAAAAACTAAAGAATTTTCTTTTGCAAGGATCATAAAATTGGCCTAAGATGATCTCAGTTGACATTAATGTAAATGGGTCTGGTTTGGGTCCAAATTTTCGCTCCATATCCATCTCTAGGTACGATCCTTAAATTCTATATTCAAGTACAATTTGAAGTGCTTTTTAATACATGGCTTACTGAAATTGGGTAACTCTTAGACGGGTCGGGTAAGATCGCAAGTCATGCAAATCGTTAGGATGAAAAAACAATAACAGATTTTAAGAACAACTTAAGAAGTAAAACATTTGAGTCTTTGAAACTTTAAATATTTTTGTATTTTTTATTAATTTTGTATTGATTTTATTGATAATTTTATGCAAAAAATTTTGAGCGTATTATATTAGTAATCTTTATTGATCGGGTCTATTCACGAGTTATTGTTGGATGGGTCGGATTTGGAGGCGGGTAAAAAATGTGACCCGTTTCTCATCCTGGCATGTACAATCTATTGAGTCAAAAGTTTAATGAACTGTATTGACCCTAAAAATTTAAGTTAATAAAAAGTGCAAATAGTACAATCATTTTCATAAAGGAACGTTTTATTAGTTTATCACTTCTTTATTACAAATTTGAAAAATTGCCCTCAAAACTTGCATATTTACATTTCAGATGCAATCTTACTATTAGTAAATTAAAGATTTATGAATTTTACAAATAGCTAATTAGTATGCTAGACTAAGTAACACAAATCCGTTTGAAGTAATGGGCTTAAATAAATCTCGTCAGCGTTTATTAATTTATACGATATAATTTTAAATTCAAATATTTCCAATATTTTCATGTAGTGTGCATACAATTATCAAACTAAAATATTAAATTTACACATATATTTAAAAAAAGCACCATACAACTCAGACTTGTCGACGAGCCAAGCTTGAGCAGAGCATTGAATATGCAACAAGCTCAAAACGAGCCTTTTTAAGCAAAGGAAATTAATAGCATTGCTTGTTAATTTGATTATCCAGGATTTTGTTACTTTTCATTCAATATGCTTTTCTTATAATCTTATTTAAGTAATGTTTATTAAATAATAGGAAGAGCTATTAATATTTTTTAAATCATTTTATTAGCAGCAGGTATTTTGAGAAAGTAGAGCTTCCGGGTTTTAATAAACATTTTTGTAGGCTATTTGTTTGTTAAAAGCATGCAAATAAAATGAAATACATTTAAAAACGTTTTGGAGTGTGGATTCCATTCGACAATGGAATTGCTTCCTTGAAAATAGCTAGTGAACGTCATTGATCATTTCTATACATGAAATCATGCATTGTTAAAATTTGAACAGCGATTACTCTTTGAGAATAAATTTACATCTCATGTTTCAAAGGCCAAAATTATGGATAGAAAAAAAATTTCTACAAGTTCAATGAAATTTTCAACATAATTGGAAATGTATATTTTCTTGATAGTGCTTTTGCTAAATGAACAATGAAGCAAACAAAAAATGCTTAATTGTCATTTTGACCTATTGTTACTTTTTTAGTGCTAAATACAGTTGCTGACTCAGAAGAGAATTCTGAGAGAATAAATCACAAAGGTTATTTTTAAAATTGATCTTCCCCTAAAAAATGGTTTACTTCCCTGAGGAATACCATAGTAGGATTCTTTCATACAAGAGATATGTCCAAAGACATCAAATGCATAATGTTATTCATATGTATTTTTAGGAACAGATTAAATTTGATAAATAAAATAAAGAATCATTCGAACGCTGTAATGAAATAATCATATAAGAACTATTGATTAAATTAAGTTGAATTTTAAGGGTATAAGAAAATTAGTCAAATTAGATTATAGCATTTTAACAATTACTAAACTTGGTTTGGTTAAGCATTGATGCTAGCAGCTATTTGTGTAATTGACTTAATTAAAATTCAAAAGCAATTCCATAAATGTATGAATTAATTAAGTTTTTTCAAGCCAAGACTGACTTTTAGATGCTAATTCTCTCCTACACCATTTATATGCGAAATTATTTATCAACGTGAATTTACGTAAGTTCATAAAAAATATGTACTACCCAACAAAAAATTATGAAAATCCTAGGCTTTAAAATGTTATTAGTATAATGGTATTTCTGATCAATTTCACTACAATCAAGCTCTGATAAACAACATTTGTGAGGCAGGCGAAAAAATGGGGATCCAACTGCATTTACCCTAACTGCTCAAAAAATTTAAGATTTTGAATTCTCAGAAGAAAAACAAATTACATGTATTAGTTCCCAACTGGCACTTTAGTTGATTTTGTATGCAATCTTGCATGATATTTTAGAAGTCTTGCACTGAGTTGGTCAAATTCACTAATGCAAGTACCAAAATCATTCCCAAATTCGAAAAATTAGCAGCCAAAATCACCTATAGTATGATTCCACTGATATGAGAATAAGAAAATTTATTCTAATTTGAAAAATATTGTTCGCATTTCAAAAAATTATAATAAAATACCCAGCATTTACCTAACAGATGTTTCTACATGAGATTAAAGAAAATACGTCCATTTTGAAAAAAGTTGATCTAATTTGTATTCACATTACTAAATATGAGAATACACTTGTTTAATTGGAATAGAATTTCAAAGATGGGGTTTATTAACTGTGGTTTGCAACTGAATGTTTGATCCAAAGGTTTGCATTAAATAAAGATCAAATTTCGCATGTCACATCGAACTAACGCACGTTGTGCAAAGTGAGCTAACTATAAATAGACACAATATTTTAATACTAATTTCGAACATTTAAGCCTAAGTGAATGACGTTAATATAATGTAAGTGTGTTGCAACGATATATTTCCTATAAATTCCTAGATCCATCAGGAAAATTTTTGTCGGATTTTTCTATGCATGAATATATTCAGGAATAAGAAGTTTGAAAGTTGAATTTCTGAAAGTTGTGTTAGATTTTCAGTAAAAAAAGCTTCAAGCACACATCAATTTCTCCTTTGTATGTTGCATTGACGACGTTCAAGTTAAAATGAAGTTATATTATTAGTTCATTATTGTTGGGTTAATGAAGCAAAAATTGAAAATACAGTGATTGAAAGAACATGTGAGAAAGGGGAATAGCAATTTGAGCTAGAAGGTCTAATGTGCACTACAAACAAAGAAAAATTAAAAGTATAGGCCTTTTGGAATTAATATCTTACAAGTGAGATGCACGAAATTTATTCAAGAAAACTTTTCGAAATATCCTATACAGCGCCTGCTATAGTCCATGTATGTAATACAGTTACCTTAGTTATATTTGTTGCTGTTCTAAATGAAAAAATAAATATTCATAGGTAAATCAGCTCAAAGCAGCCGATACATTTCATAAGAAATAATTTGAATACTGACCCCAACTCAATATGACGACATTCTGATTGGTAAAATATATTATGCTGTTGTTGGCATTGTGATCGAAAAAACAATATCTGTAGGTTTTGTGTATTTCTTTAGCAGTGAGATCATACGTAATACTTTGCATTGAATGAATACCGACACTTTTAAATTTGAAAACGTCCAATTTTATGGCTCAGTAAGCAGATCCGCTTCATTGAAATACAAGATTCGTTTAATTGCATTTTGCTAATTGATTCTATCTTCTATGCATTGTTTTAGAGAAAATTAAAGTCGAATATGCTTTCTAATACGCAATACGGCATTAATGAAAAAACTGACGTTGCTAGGCAGTATCTAGTGCACGCCTAGTAACGTCGGATCCTTACCTCATCAATTGTTGTACTGAAATATTACTGATGAAAGACTTGTTCTCAACATAAAATCAGAGTTGATATAATGTAGTTAAATTTGATAGCTCTAAATATGGTTTAACATTATATATATATATATATATATATATATATATATATATATATATTTAGATAAATTGATAGATAGATAGATATTACTTACTTTACATTTATTAGTTAAAATAGTCCATGCAATCAATTATATTTTTAGAAATTTAATTTATTGCCATTAACTTTTTTTGTACATATTTTCAAAGAATTTTCTCCAACCTATTAAGAAATTTGGAAATCTAACTATATTAACGCATGTCGGGGCAAATGTGATCTTCTGTTATTGTGAAGAATTGTGATAAGAATTATTCCTGTGCTTGTGTTACATGAAAATATGAAACTTTTTTCAATGAAAATCCCATGTTTGTTCAGGAAAAAGGCGCTCTAAAATCTATGAAAGCAATAACTAAGACTGCCCAAGTATGGTTCAGGCTTCCTGTGGACAATGACAGAGTTTATGGCGCAACGTCTTAACAGTTTGTAATCGTACAGAATCAATGATGGAAGTAAAAGAGGGGACCATTCCCTATCCTACCGTTTTTCAAATTTTAGATATCTTTATTAGTTTGTAAGTTATGGATGTTCAAAAAATGCTTTTAAAAATCATCACAAATTGTAAAAAAATGCGTGGGTTACGTAGAGTTAACGTAAAATACTCCTAATGTATACTTTCGCAATTTTTTTCTGTAGAAACATAATTGTGAATGAAACAGCATTCCATTATAAATTTATGTAAGAAACCACAAAAATCCATCATTTTCACAAATCTTACTGCAATTATAGCAGTTCTTAGCATAATTCAATTTTAAATGATATTGTTTTTAAACTTCTCCTGAATATGGATGTGATTTGAATGAAGTTGATTTCTAAATAAACTTAATAGCAAGTATACAAGCGTAGTGAGTTCGAAATTGTTCTACATTTGTTACTATTATGTTTACATTATTAAGTCTATAAAGTTTTTAATTAGGTCATTTATAAGCTAATATAAAGCAAATATATTCATGATAATTGGACTATTACATTTTTTAACTTTACATAACATAAGTACAATATGCACCAATTTGAATGTAAAAGCCAATTTTGGGAATAATTCATTAACTAACTATATCACATTCATTACTAAGCTAAGAAAATATTTCAAAAAGACCTTTTTTATGAAAAGATTCCATTTCTTGGGTTCAGATTGAATTTTTTTAGAAGGAAGGCCTCCTTATTGCCCTATTGAATATTAGCTTCTATTTTGAATAATATATCATTTTTGGAAAATAAATAATAAATAACACTTTGAAATTTTAATGTCTAATTTAAACATTTATGATATTATTGGATGTGAAGTTAAATTTCAATCCAATGTACAGATGGTAATTCCCAAGACTAATTCAAAAGTCTGATGTTCTTATAATTTTGGTCTAATTTTGCTGTACCTAATTTGCCTCATCAATCATACTAAGATTACTTTGATTTTGGCAAATTGGAACATCTTAAGTAATGCAAATATTCCGATATTATTTTAATATTAAGAGTTTCTGTGTTTGTGTTTGAAATCTTTTATTCAGTTTTAAAAAAGCATGTGTTCATTATTTTTATATATTAAAAAATTTAAATAATTAATGAAGACAAATTATGCTTAGCCTCACTTTAGAAAGAGCAATTAAGCAAAATTAAAATCCTGCAAGTTGTTTCAACTCGAAATGCTTGTATTTTCACTGATTCAATCAAATTGAACGAGAGATCATAACCAGAGTGATAATCAAAAATTGGAGTTAAGAGCAGAGTTAATTTTCCTATATATGCATATCAAAACACTGGCATGTAGAACTCTAATCCCATGAGTATACGACAATACATGTACGTAGTTCTTAGATTATATGTCTACATCTCTTGATAATAAATAATTACTTTTGTATATATATATATATATATATACATTATATGACTAGTTATAAAATTTCTTTTGTTTGCATAATTCTAGAAATTCTACACACTAATCAATTCTCGATTGATTGTGTCACGTGTTATTTCACTTAGTTAATTGGTGTAACAAAACATCTATTTTGAATTTTTGCTGGAATTTCTTCATTAGGAAATTGACATTTTGAGCTAGATAATGAAGTCTGAACATTTACACATTTTTCCCTTAACTTCTAAGAATTCTTCTGCTCAATAAGCGTGAACATATCAGTTCTGCCTTTGTAATACAAAAGAACATTTTTATTTGTATAACAATGAATATAGATAAGGAAGGCCATCATTCTTGTTCACACTCTGTTTGGCAGGAAGTTGTAAGTTAAAAATGAAAGTCTTCGCATCACTATGTACATAATTTCATACAATTTTCGTTGAAATCATTATCTATGAACCTAAATGATCTCAGTTTGCAAGTAATTTTTTATATCAAGCTTCTCACTTGAATAGTTTGATAAAACTCAACAACCATAACCCATGCTGTCTGCATAAAAATTTTGGGAAAGTAAAGTATAAATAGTCTTAGGTAAATTGAGTCAGTCTCATTACATCAATGTTTGGAAGTACTAATGAAATGCAAATAGACCAGTTCTTGAAAAAATAAATCTCATTATCGTGAAGAACTTTGAAAAGAACTAACTTACAAAGACTTATTTAATTTTGTGAAGACTGTTTGGGCTTTTTATTCAGACTTTAATAACTATTCTTAGATCCTTACTCAACCAAAATTCACAATAATTTGGGAATTNATATATATATATATATACATTATATGACTAGTTATAAAATTTCTTTTGTTTGCATAATTCTAGAAATTCTACACACTAATCAATTCTCGATTGATTGTGTCACGTGTTATTTCACTTAGTTAATTGGTGTAACAAAACATCTATTTTGAATTTTTGCTGGAATTTCTTCATTAGGAAATTGACATTTTGAGCTAGATAATGAAGTCTGAACATTTACACATTTTTCCCTTAACTTCTAAGAATTCTTCTGCTCAATAAGCGTGAACATATCAGTTCTGCCTTTGTAATACAAAAGAACATTTTTATTTGTATAACAATGAATATAGATAAGGAAGGCCATCATTCTTGTTCACACTCTGTTTGGCAGGAAGTTGTAAGTTAAAAATGAAAGTCTTCGCATCACTATGTACATAATTTCATACAATTTTCGTTGAAATCATTATCTATGAACCTAAATGATCTCAGTTTGCAAGTAATTTTTTATATCAAGCTTCTCACTTGAATAGTTTGATAAAACTCAACAACCATAACCCATGCTGTCTGCATAAAAATTTTGGGAAAGTAAAGTATAAATAGTCTTAGGTAAATTGAGTCAGTCTCATTACATCAATGTTTGGAAGTACTAATGAAATGCAAATAGACCAGTTCTTGAAAAAATAAATCTCATTATCGTGAAGAACTTTGAAAAGAACTAACTTACAAAGACTTATTTAATTTTGTGAAGACTGTTTGGGCTTTTTATTCAGACTTTAATAACTATTCTTAGATCCTTACTCAACCAAAATTCACAATAATTTGGGAATTTATCAATTATATTGTAATGCAATTTTTCATAAATATCTAAATATATCTAAAAAAATACATATAGATATATATATACTGTATATATATATATATATATATATATATATATATATATATATATATATATATATATATATGTGCACGAATGTCAAAATTAAAAAGAAAATTCTTACCGCCGTTCAGAATGGCGCACAAACGCGGCAATTTGATAAACAGATACCCATTTCTGTAATACATTATATAACTAAGGATGTAACACAATTGTTTTCTCACAAAATTTATGAATTTGTGTGGACAGTACAAAATTTATTTTTTTAGTAAACTTATAAAGCATGAAGTATTTTTAAAATGTTTTTAGGTATACATGTAGTTTCCTTGCAATCTCTTCTATTGGAGACATAGATTCCACTGTCATATTTTGTTTACCTAACAAAAACTAGGCTTGAGATCGCGGGGTAGGGAATCTTACTAAAAATATTGGCGGATAACGAGGTGAAAAAATTCCCCGTTTCCATATTTGCATGTAATCATATTTCTAAAGTAATTACCTCTGTTTGATAAAAGCACTCATGTGATATGCTCTTCTTACGTTGTTCTAACACCCCAAATCCAAAATTTGTTACAATAAGTAGTTTTTCTTCATTAATTCTACTGCATGAAATCTCGTAGTTATAAGGTTTTCGATGCCTTAGGTAACTTTTCATTGATAAAATCTTCGTTCCTTTGAATAGATTAGGCTTATCTTTTAAAGTCCAGATATATATATCTCCGTTATTGTCACAACTAAGAAATTCCATCTGGTTTCCACAACCAAAAATATTTTTGACTCGTTCTTTTTTACCTTTGCTTGAAATGTATTCCTTATTTATAGTTTCTGTGCCATCAAGCTTAAAAGAAATAATGTCAGTAGTGGTGGTAGAATGACATATTAACAAGACAATCAAAAGAGATGTATGTCCATCAGTTACTAGTAGGCATTTTTCAATTGTACACTGAATGCAATGCTCATCTTTGAGAACTAGTTCATTGTTGGTATCTTTATTGCACACATTGTACAAATAAAACGTATCAGTGTCCATTAATACGATTCCACATTTAATAGATATTAAGTGTTTCGGTGTGAAGTTCAAATCGTTCTCCGAAAGAAAAGTGATGCTAAGATAGAAAGATTGATGTGAAAGTCTAGAAAAATCACATTTTTATCGCCTGGTTTTAGAATCATATTGTTGCTAAATTCAAATTTTTTTGAACAAGCTCGAATTGTTAATTTATGGACTATAGGTGCCACTATTAGCATAGTGGATTGGTTTTGCAAAGCATTGTCATTATACAGTTGTATTTAAATGCAATAACAATGTTGGAACAGCAGTTTATTTTAATCAATTTAATACTTTGTCAACTCCAACATCATTTTAGCAAAATTTGAAAACTTGGCAATTCCAACATATAAATGAATATTTCTACTTAGTGCACATACAAACAATATTAGTTGAAACTCTTTATTATTTGATTTTCCAGATATTCATAAATATATTTCTGGTCAATAACGTAAACATTTGAGACTTTCGGATAAATAATATATTCTATTTTCAAACGATAATGCTAATTTTTCATTAAAAATTCTATGAATATTTGTTAAAATAGTACTAAATGAAGTAAGATTTTAGAGCCAAGAGAATGTTATTCGAATGTTAACTCATTGCAGTAGTAATTAATGAAGCGAAATTGGGTCAATCAATCTATCTAGAACAGAGAACTGCAACCACCAATTTAACATATCCCAAGAATTTGCAATGATACAACAATTTAAACCTTTCTTTCAAACTGAATACTTTCACTTTGTAGGCTCTTTCTTCACGATAAGATATAAAGATTAGTGCTCCACTGCAATCACAAGTAGAAATTTGCACGTCTAGAATTTCAAAATTACCATCTACAATGGTTATGCCATTTCCTGTTTTCTTATCCCACGCAACAACCGCTCCACTTTTCTTCGCCGAGAGAAACTTTTTTCCATTGATATGCTTTAATATAATAATCTCTTCACGAGCCTCGCTGAGAATTTGCAACTCAGTATAAAGGGATTCTGGTGTTTTCTTAACTTCCTCGGATCTACCAAAAAGTGGCATTTGAATACGTTTCATAAGTAAATAATTAAATTCACTTCCTGTGTAACGAACTTAAACGTAATACTACTCGTAGTTGTGCATTAAGTTAATTCAAAATTTTCACTTTATTTTTATCACTGAAAAAGCTTTGGAATGTGTTTTCAAATGCTGCACTTCCCAAATAGAGCGATGTATTAAAATCAATAGAAGAGTGCTCCCCAGATGGCGTTAAAAGTCAGGAGCAGGCATAATGTACAATTAAGGACAGCAAACCAGCAAGCTTGCTGTTGCAATGCTAGAGAATTCTCAACATAAACATAGAACCCCATTTGGAAAACACCCACTTATACTATAAATAATTTGGACATAATTTCATAGTCAAGTAAATTGTTCTTAAGTAGATTTGCTTATTTTGCTGTTAATTCACATTTTGAAAATGTAAGAACATTTTGATAAGAAGGAACGCTAAGTCCTGCTACCTTTTAAAAAATTTTGTAGGCAGAGTGTTTCATTTTTCAGTGGCTGCTGCTCCAAGATGCCCCCGACCTCCCGTTACCAACGTCTCTGTAAACATCCCATTTTTAAATATAAAGTTGAGGAAAATGACATCAAGAGATTTTCTTAGAAGTTTTTTATTCTAGATCATCTTAGCAGATTATATTTATTAGCAATTAACCTTCAAAACACTAGCTTTCCTGTCAGTAAACATTTTGTGTGCACATTTAAATCATTGTTTACACTCATTTTTTGAAAATAACATTGTAGGGATTTGCACAAATAACACTGTCAATGCATACTTTTATAAAATTAAGCATTGTTTAATAGATTTAATATATTAACTATAGTTTCTACAATTTTTGATGCTGTTAAAGTAACCACATTCTTATATTCTTTCCAATAAATTTCAATGCATTTTATCAAATAATTAAAATACGTACTGCTTTTTCATGCTGTATTTTTAAGACGTGTAGGTTTTTGTGTTTTTGTCATTCTTTTTTGTCAATAAAAGAACACTACACTGAAATTGCATCCGTTACTCTGGTCAGCAAACATTACTTTAAATAATGCGAACAGTATTGAAATGATTTTCAGTTTTTTCTAAAGGAAGTATTAGTGAGCATTTTTTATTTATCATGAGACATTGCAAATTGAGTTTCATTTAGTGTTCATTTTAGCAAACCAAGAACGTCTTACTTGTAGTAACCGATGACGACCCTATAGAAAATGCAATATAAACTGATATGAGAATGGTAGGTTTTTCCTTAACTAAATTGACGCAGCTTTTAAATCCTTATTCTTAGCAAATCATGTTTGGTTCGGATTTAAAAAAATTTAAGAAAATACGCACATTTTTGAATAATGCATTTAACTACAAATGGATATTAGAACGCTATAGCATAAAACAAGAAAATGAATCCTACTACAATCGCATTATTGATATCGGCAATTCTGATAAATCACAATTGCTGCAAAATGATTTAATACAAAACCTGTTTTGGGTTTGTTATAATATAATGTATTATTATTACTATCTCTATCCTCTCACAGCTTCATGCTGGTGTTACTCTAAGCTCATGAGACGCACCAGTTCCCAGGGAGTCTAAGAACTTTCCTCAGAACTGTAGCTCTTCCTAACCGTGCTGCCTCTGTAATAGCCTTCTGCCCACTTTGGCAATGCTAAGTGCTTGAAGTATCTCGTATGTTTCTTGCTTACTGTTCCTAGTTTTTAAAATACTACCTAGACTTCTTTAACTTTCTTAATTTCCACTTCCTCTGCCAACCCACTTTACTTCTCATTCTTATCTTTTACCTTACTTTCTAGATTCCCGTCCGTTGGCACTGCTATGTCTATCACAATTCCCAATTATTTCCGCTTTATCTACCACTATATCTGGCCTCCTTGCAGCATGCAGTTTGCTAGCCTGCATGTTGAAGTCTCACCGTATCCCATTTTTTATGAAGCCTTATGGCTTATGCTCATGCCACTTCTCTCCCACTTTTAGCAAATACAGCCTACTCAAGCTCCAATGCACCGCACGCTCCAAATTGTCATGCCAAACGTATATTCATTCTGCGGCAACTATCACATTCTGCTATCAGAAGATCTACTTATCTTCAACTCTTTCTAACGTACCCCACATTTGTCACTTACCACAGCTCTTTTGTCTACGTGCATCTTGAAAACAATTTTTCATGACCAAAGAGGGATACGGATTGGATAAATCCATGCGGATTCAAAAAATGCAATGTGGATGCAGGTTCCTCTTTTAGTTGATTCAGAATTTTTTTATCACATTTTTAGACTTAATAATGTAAATTCCGGTGACAATAATTGTTTCTAAACTACGTCACATATATCATTTTATGAGATGCTCTTTGTGTTGTGATTTATTTATTTGTCAAATATTTCTACCGCTGATTTTTCAGTCGAACGTTTAATTTTTCTATTTGAATTTTCAATTGTGATTTTTAAATTTGAATTTTGAAACAATATTTTGTATCTAAAGATGATATCATTTGATTTTGACATGTGTAGTCTATCTCTTCTTCGTGATTTACAGGCAAACATTAATAAGAGACATACAAATTGTGGGATTTTTTGCAATGAGATTACATTGAGTACTTTTTTGACAACAAATAGGCATATCACAACCTATCGCATATAACATGAACATTTTGGAAATCTGTTAGAATGTTACAGATATTTTGTAGATGCTTAAAAAAATTCTGCAAATGCAGGTGGGGTTACTGAAGAAGTCAACTGACTAACTCAGTGACCGAAACCAAGATTCGGGTCCGGATTATACCCCTAGAATTGTAACTGGCCGGTTTGCACTTGAGAATCTTCTGGCGACCCCCGTCTCGCAGATTGCTGATCTGTGTTGAGTCTGATCAGCAGAGTGAAGCCGAAGGCCGAACTTCAGTTGAGAGGGTTGCGCCTCTCCTGCTTTGGCGAACCAAGGCTACTAACGGTGGCAACTTTAGAGCTGCTGGCTGCTATAAAGACCCGAGGAAACAATATTGGAGCCAGCTAACACTGAAATGCAAAACATTTTACTGATTAAAAACTCCGCGACAGGGCAATAAAATCTGTCGAATCATAACTACCTGTGACAATTAAAGCTACCTCACAGGAAGGCACAGCAAACACTGGCCTAGGCCTATCTCAAAGGCCAGAGACAGAGAGTTTCCTATCTATATGACTGCCCTATGAGAAGCACGCTAACTGGTGCCAGTACCAGTCTTGATAACAGTGTTTCCACTGTGTCACCGTCTGTCTCCACAACACTAAAACAGACAGACTTCTCGACTGTTACTGCTCCCATATATACAAAGTATACATGGTGGCACCTTCTGTACCTTAGTTTTAACGTCTGATGTGGGTGCGGGCCTCCGCACACATACGCGCCCACTGAGTGTTAGTATTGCCCAGGAACCACCACGAGGAGGTACTCTTTGGAACGTTTTAGGCAAAGCCCTTATGGTTCCCAAATGCAGCTAAAATTTTTTACACTTGCGGATGCGGATTAAATGCAAATTAAGAATGTTAATCCATATCCAATCTTAGTCGTGTGTGCTTGCTCCTGTGCTGCCATTATTAGTCTCTTACCTTCTTTAGTCCTGCCCTCTTTAGCCACTTGCTGCTTTCTTCTTTGTCACTGTCTTTTGTATTTCTCCAATAATCTCCATGCATCGACTACTGCCTATACCTTGTTTAGCTCTCTGCCTTTCTCCAATTCCGATACGGTACGGTTTATGTTTCCCCATTCTCTATTCTCATTTTCCTTAGTCTTAATAAGTCGGGTGTTCATTTAAGAAGACAAACCGTTTTTCCACATTTATAGGAGATTTTCTCCAAGTCCATTAGGAAATTTTCAAATCACGAGATATGGACACATCTGCTAGTCAACGTGATTGAATGTAATGTCTTAAATTTGTACTAAGGTGTATTACTGTGTCTAAAGTAAAGAAAAATCTCATTTTTAAGAAAATTTTGAGTTTTTTCCAAACCTAATATTCAGGTAAATATATGGCTTAAACCTCTGGTGTCAAAGACGAAGTTTAACTGTTTCTTGATGTTTAGGCGCACCCGCATACCTCAAAATTACAATGCCAGGTCGCAATTTAGGAATGAAAATAAAAAAACAGACACAATTTTATCAATTAGTGTTTTCATTAGTTTTTGAGGTAAAAGCGTTTATAAACTTTTTCAAGAACATGAAAATTTTTCAAAAATTCCCAAGCTACTTAGGGTAAACTCCAGAAGTAATTCCCTAAGTTGCTTTTCTACCTATTACTTTACTTCTAGTGTTTCTGATACCATATATTCCTTCATGACCACTTCTTTATGCCTTGTTATATATAGTTTATCAACATGTCCACTTAAGTTGAAAGCTCTCTCTGCTCTTAGTGACTTCCTTGTCTCCTTAGCTAGCTCCCTTTGTTTCTTTTGTTCCATCTAACTATTACCTCCGCGTATCTCAGTACTGGTCTAGCGCACATATTTTTTTACTTTATCCTGATCTGCCCAAGCAATGTTGATTTCTGTAGTACTTTCCTTACCCTCCTCTTGTATTCGTTCGTCAGTCTTGTCTTAATTTCCTCGTGACTTTTTTGTCTCTTTCTATCACTCTTGTGGTCTTCATTGACCTTCTCAATCATGTTTTCCAATGCTTGTTCTCAAACTATCTCCCTCTGCACTTTTGCTCCCAATCATTGCCATTTTTGGCCCATTTCCTATTCCAACCAGACTTACTGCTTGCTTTCTCCAATGTCTCCACTCCCTTCTGCAACATCGTTCTTGAACGATCATAAATGGCTCACTACTCCGACACTCTTCTCCAACTTATATGTTATGTTTGTCTACGGTATTGAACTTAAGATAACTATAAACAGTAGTGGTACTACGATATCAGTCTGGAATAAGCCACGCATAAACCTCAATCTGTACCAATCTTTCTTAGTTTGCCATTTTCTGATTATTATTACTATTATTAATATTATTATTATTATTTTTTTTATTTAGATTATTTACCTTAAACGAATTAGAAACTACTGTACAAAATTTAAACATTATTAAATCTTTCGATTCGACTCATTTACCTTACATTATAATAGGGAATCTTTTTCATATATCTCTCGACCATCTATCATTTGCATTTAATTAATATATAGTTGAAAACGAATGTCCGGAGATAATGAAAATGTCAGATATAACACCTTTGTATAAGATCACCTTATTGCAAAAAATTATAGGCAAATCTCAATAACGTACCGTTTTAATATACTTTTTGAAAAGTACTGCATATTCAAATCAAACAATCCCTTGCATTTAAGAAGGATGGTTTCCGCACTAAGCATAGTACAAGTGATGCAATAATTTCAATTACTGAAAAAATATTCTAAAGTACACTGTAAATCTCAAAATGAATCCTGTTGCATGAGCCTTCTAAATTTAAGCAAACTTATAATTCAATGAATTTGGACATTTGGCGATTAAACTTAAAAATTACAGATTTCAACAAAATTCAATTAAGTTACTTGAGAGATTTTTAGAAAACAGAAAACAATGCGTATTTATGAATAACATGAAATCTGATTACATTGCAACCGATCGAGGAGTGCCTCAAGGCACAGTACTAGGGCCAATTTTATTTGCAATATATGTAAGTTACATTATGAAACATGTGAAATATTGAAATATACTTGCCTCATAAATACTGATAATTACGCATTTAGGGCCACGAAATATTTAAAAAGTGATATTGAACATCTTTCTAGCTATTTCACTTCCAATCAATTAAAAATCAATTCTGTAAAAGAAATAACAAACAGGATCGAATTAGCTGTTAACAGCGTTCAGATGAAACAAAGTGATCATGTCACATATTTCGGTGCTGATATTGACGAAGATTTATAATTTGATAAATTTATTCTAAATAAGATATAAAAAATGGTTTCTGACGTTAGATACTTATACCACCTCGGAAATTGAGAACCAGATTATCACGTTAAACTATTGTATTCATTTTGTTTATCGCAATTACATTATTGTTCATTTTTATTTATTAATCTTAATACAAAAAGCCGCTATTCATTATCAAAAACTTTTAATTGGTCATTAAAAACAGCAAATTTTCCTCATAACCATGATCATGTTAGTGAATATAGACAAATATAATATATTACCCCCGTTATGTCAATTACAATTCAAGGCAGCTTCATTTATAAATATGGCCGAGAATCAATGCATTTTATTGATAATTACTAAAAGTAAATCCACAATCACTTAATTTTATTTGCAGCATTATTTCCTTTCCTTGTTTTCATCGAGCAGCCTCTAATATTTGGAAAATGAAATTAGAGTAGAAAAAAGCGCAATTGGAAACACAAGCATGCTAAAGCTAAAATTTACCGATTTCTTACACTGAGCTCACCAAATACATAAACACACACCTTTATTATTATTATGATATACTATGAATGTATATTTAAATTGTAGTTCTAAAATTGTCACTTTTTAGCAAATATATTGCTTTGACTCTTATTATAAATTATTTATTTAATTTTTAGTTTAATTGTATCTTTCAGCAAACATCTTATTGTTATTATATAAATGCATATTGAATACATTTAAGAACATCATTGAAAAACCCTACTTGTAAACCTACGGGATGAATTAAGTTTATGCACATGAGGTTTGGTAATTTCACATTAAAGTGACACCAATGCGATTGGTTAAATTTGGATTAAAATTATTGTAAAAATACAGTTGGAATTATTTCTCTCAATGCAGATGGTAATTGATTCAATTCAGGTAACAGAGTACTTATCCGATTGGCACATAAACTCAGGAGGTGTTTCTAAAGGAAGTCATCCGTCATCTTCTCTCATCTATGACTTTCAAGAGACTAATTAATTATACATAACAAATCTCGTTCTATTGTAAATTCATATTTCTTAGGATAGTGACAATATCATTACTCAATACTCATAAATATAAACTTTAAAAAGTGTAGATGATTTGGCATTTAAGGAGGAAACCATATAAACGTATATTTTATGCATGATGCATTTCTTAAAAGCACTTTTATGGTATTTCTTGTAATTTGTGATGACTGGTAAACAGGTGTTTACAAATTTTAAACAACTTGATTTAGAAGAGCATTGACAAGCCGTTTACATATTTATATAAAGATGACCTTCCACTGGGAATAATTTTGATTGAGTGCATCTTTTCACTTCAATAATACTTTACATTAAGCTTAATGATTTAGATACTAAATTCCATAAAATACAACAGCCTTCTTAACTTTAAACAGCCTGTAGATTTGTTGAAAAATTTTCATGATTTCTAAAAAAAATAAAACACTTATAGCTCAAAACCTATTAAAGCTGTGCTCAATCTGAAAGCACCACGACCTCTGATCGACTTTGCGCACGGCGCGCCTTAATGTGTTTGGAATATCTTTGCACATATCAAGAAACAGTTAAAGTTCTTTATTGCCTCTATGGGCTCCGAACCTTCTAAATACATGAGCACTAGGTGTGGAGAGAATTTAAATCTTTTTCAAAAATTCGAAAATTTTCAAAGAAAACCCTAATCTTTTCAACAATCTCTGCCAAAGCAATAAGCTTTAATAGAAGTTTTCAACATTGCATTAAAGTACGTTCCACAGCAATACGATTTAATAGAAATTTTCAACATTGCAATAAATTACGTTTTCCAATAGACCTACCCACGCCCCAAGATTTTCAAATTTGATAATAGGCTTGAAGAAAATTCTTTGGAAATGTGGAAAAACAGTTTGTCCTTTAAAAAGGACGCTAGGCTGTTTAAGGCCAAGGTGTTACTAACAAATCAATGTTTTTGAACAAAGGTTGATAACCAACGCTAAACTGAACAATTTAATGATAAATATCCTGATATTTGAAGAATCACCGCATTCTAATATAAACATAAAGCATATGTTATTTTCATGCAAGACTACATGTAGTTATATGATTTAGCTACTAACAATTTAGATATATGTAATTGTAACTTCTCAAATTGATTTTTTTTGCTTAAACTAGATATGTAACTGAGATTTGAATGAGTATGGAACAATGTTGCGCAGATGAAATACATGTAAGTGCGTTTAAGATTTGAATATTTTTACATAATGTGAGTGCTTAATAAGATATTTAGTTAATGGAAATATCAAAGCGACAAACAAACTTTTATCTTGCAACTAATCGCTTTTTATCTTTGACAAGCGGGACGGTTGTCAATATCAGTCTCCTTTCATGATGCAAACAATTAGCAAGTGCATTAAAACCATTTCGAAGTAATCTCAATGCTTTTTGAGATAAAATTTTTAACCTAATTCCACATCAACATCAGTTAAGTCTTAGAATACAAGAAGCGTGATTTTGTAGTCGTCTGACGCGACACTTTTTGATATTAATTCAGATGTAATTAACAAGGAAATCTCTAAACATCTGTATAAAATTGTCTACGACTGTTTCTTAATATCACAATAGCACAAAACTTCAAAAAAGTAAACTAAGTTTAATATCTAAAAATGTCATTCTGACCTTACAAACACTTCATTACATTATAGAATAGTAGATGTATTACATAAATTTCAAACAGTGCTAATGTGTTGCGATTCAATTCAATGATTTCTTGGTTATCAGTAGTGCAACCAAAGTCATAAAGTTTTTTTTTCTCGTGGTCTGTTTTGCAGTCTGTTTAAAATTTTGATGGTTTTCATACCCATGGTGGAGCTAAATAGAAAGTTATAAAGTCATAAAAAATCATATTTTTGTTTTTTGAAAAACACGGAAATATTTTTGGCTGAAATGTCATAAAAGTAGTATTTTAGCATATTTCATTAAATTAAAAAAAAAACTTAAAAATGAATGCTAGATTGTGACTGTTTAAATCATTTGAACAAATATATATATATATATATATATATA
>CABFPE010000157.1:1350016-1363267 GCA_900660155.1 Hofstenia miamia | reverse complement strand
TATATATATAGAATAAAATAGAATAGAATATATATATCCGCTACATAGAGGGACTTGAATAAAGTTTTCCATACTGCATAGAGGGACTTGGGGTTTTTGGTAGAAAATTAAACTTTTTGCGATTACTCACTAAAAAACTAATTTATCCTTAAAATATTTTGCATGAAGGTAGGTACTACTAGACTATGTCCAACAAAAATTCAGGAATTTATGTGGAAAAATCAGCTTATATGGTTATGTGGAAAAATACATAGAGGGGGCATTTATATATTATATTATATATATTTTTTTTCTTTATTATATTCCTATCGGCAGTAATAGTAGAAATGGCATATGATTTTGAATCTTCTAAGCAGTGGTGGTGTGGTGCAGTGCTATGAACATTGTCATCGAAAAGAATATGGGGCCATAAGATATCGCAAGTAGTTTTTGGAGCGAGAATTTTTTTATTGGGGCAATTTGGAGCTGTAGAACATAAAGCTTGAGGCAGATGCCAACACGTGAAAATGGGGCAGGACACAAAAATCTACCCCATTTCCAGATAGGAATCTCTATGGAAAGCTGTTCCGATGTCAAGCATAATAATTTTAGGTTACTTTAACATAGTACATTAAATATTGTTTCATATTTGCTCAAGTAACTAATAAGAAGAAAAACAATTCTACAAAATCTATTGCAATAATTAAAATTCTTTGGCAGCTAGGTCATGATGTCATCTAAATAAGAGATTAATAATTACCGCGGGTGAAGATCTTACTTTTTAAGGGTATTCGAAGCTTTTCTTCATCTGAAACAACAACTTGATGGAGGCTTTCTTTGAAAAGATAAACCACTAACAATTTCTTCTTAACGCCCACACATGGGTCATAAAAACCAGGCAATAGACTCTAAAGACAAGCTATATAAATTATACTTACGTTAAAAAGAATATAAAGACTGGAGTAGTGAAACTTACGTTAAAAAGAATATAAAGACTGGAGTAGTGAATGTAATGGTATATACTGAAAATTCCTATATTTACATTATCTTTAACCTCTACAAAGATAACCCCGGTCTATTTACAGGGTGTCCATTAAATACTTGCCAAAATTAAAAGCTAATAATTCATAGGAAAACGGGTTTATGAGTATGGTAACGTTCTTATCTTGCTTATTATGTGTGGGGATTTGGATTTTTGCTTATATTACATGCTTCATTTTTAGTTTGATTTACGGAGAAAACTTGGGAAATGGACATCTAATTTACCCTAATTTCAATTTCTATCAAATTCAATCAAATATGCATCCAATTGGTTATCCAATTATTCAATCAAATGTAATGTATTGGATACGAAAAAGTATCATTAACTTTCGCTAAATTACACACATTTTATTTTTGTGTAGGCAAAACAATAAACAGAGTAATCATTACAGTAGCAATTGAGAAGATCACTCAAAAAGAGTACTCGATCAGAATTATTGAAAAGCACAATTCCAAAAGATTTTGAAACGTTTCTCTTTTATTCTCTGAACACTCTTATTCATCGATCTAAAAAAACAAAGAGTAGGAGGGAAAATACAAAAATATACACTGTAAAAAGCACATAAGAGTCAATGACACAGCTCTAAAGATCACTCGAATTTTTGTCCTTTTTTCTCCAGACACTTTCGGCATCGCTCCGGCACGGCCAATAAAATCGAAATTAAAGGTGAAGCATTTGAACAAAAAATCGAATCCCCACAAATTAGCGACAAGACCATAGCGTAATTACATCCATTGAATAATGTAGATACGATTTATCAGCCTTTTATTTTGGCAAATATTTAATGGACACCCTGTAATTAATAACTGAATAAAAATTGTTTGTCTTAAAATGTCACTTGCGAAATTTAATATATTCAAAAACTAATTTAAGTTATACATGCCATAACACAAACGTAAACACAGATAAAAGTTACGCTGTATTTGGAACAAATATACATGTGTGTTTCTAATTTTCAAAAATGAGATTGTAATCCAGAGACATTCTATAGGACATTTTAAGAGTAAAACTAGGCTATATAAGGAATAAACAATAACCAATTACACAGAACATACCTTGCTTTTGCTTGCGTGAATGATAAGCTTGGAATCTCGGACTGCTGCTTGGAGAGGGAGTTTTACATCAATTACCTCATCGTTAAGATGGTAGTTTTGGTCTGATATATTGTCTAATGCACCATACCACGCCCTTTGTATGATCAATCCTAAATTGATATGTGATTAAAAATAATTGGCAAGCAAACGATGATTGTTTATCCGCGCATAAAATTTAAAAGGGAACAAACAGTGAATATTTTACTCACAACCAATTATCTCTGGAATCCCGCGCAGAAATAATCATCGTGTGTTTCGGGCCTTACATTAAACCTTTAAATGCCGCACCAAAATTGAAGGGTCACAACTTAAAGAAATTGAGAATTCCAGCTATGTTTGGTCTAGTTAGATGATACCCGGAAGCAAAATTCAAAATTTTAATGGGAACTACGATTTTTCTACAATATATGTGATGTATGTATTTCTCGCGACATTTGGCCGTGGAATTTTCCAATACTCTTAGTTTGGTTGACATCACGCAATAAATTAAAGACGTCTTTCACTTGGCAACGGTATATTACCATTACCAGGAGGTAGATGATCTGTGGTCTGCTCAATATAAGGGAAAACAAGTCGAGACAACTCGCTTTTGATATATTTCAAAGATTTGGTGAATAGCTTGATATTCTGAAAGAGTATCAACATTGAGAAAAGTGTGAGTACTTGCAATCAATAGTTTTGGAAGCGACCGAATATCTTTTACCATGACTATACAATTACGCATCGCCCTATCTTCTGTTATTTAGAAGAATGAAATCAATGAATATTCATTATGAAATACTCTAATTATTNATGAACAATTTGTTTCTATGATATGTATTTGTATTGTTGTTTTTAAAACTTAGACATTTTCACGATTTTCTTTAATTGGTCAAAGTATGAGCTTGCTTGAATCTCTGCATTGCACGTTGTGTTCAAAGCTATGTATGATTTAAACGTAAACGTACTTTGGTTATTACAAAACAATTTTTACTGTTCTTAAAACATTTATATTTTCTTAAGCACATTCAGAGTGTGTTTAACACTTTCTATGACGTTGAGAATATCTGTTTTTTTAATTTTTATTTCCACAAATTTCCGTTATACTTTCCATTTCACAATCTGGAAATGGAATGGATATGTTCATGTCCATATGCAAAACGCATTAAGGCTAATCTTTTGTTTAAATTAGACGATTAGAACAAATGAAATAGGTCGAAAGTATAGATTTTGGTCACACTTGTAATGGCTGAGATTCAAGAATTACATTTACAGAGAAAACACAAATCACTTATTCAAATATATATTTCAAAAAAATGTTAAAAGAGATAGACTGACTGCATTGTAAATTTAGAAAATGAGTGGAAAATTAAATGAACGCAACATTTGTTAAATGGTCATTTTGCTGCCCCCTCAGAAAAAATATTCGGAGGGTGCATCACCCCCAGCACCCCCGGTTAGCTGGGCCCCTGCTCCAACTATAACGAAATTTAAAAAAATACTAAGAGAAAATTTACTAACTGATCAATGCATCTTTTTTTCATAAGAAACTATTTATTTTAACATTTTTTTGTTTATTTTTTTTCTTTTAATATTTATGATTAGCGCCGTAGCTTTGTTTTCTACTTGTCTTATTGTATATATTTGTTAAACTGTAAATATCTATATACATTAAATACATAATATTGTATACTCTTGCAAATTTATAAACCTGTGCAATGGAGACAGGAAATGTAGGAAATCTTAAAAAAAGCTATTAAATTTAATGTATTTACTAGTACTTGCAATCAATATTTTTGTGAGTGACCGAATATATTTTACCATGACTATACAATTACGCATCGCCCTATCTTCTGTTATTTAGAAGAATGAAATCAATGAATATTCATTATGAAATACTCTAATTATTTATATAGTTCTCGTAGTAATTTAAGTACAGATATTTATAGCCATTTATAACACAGAGATGGAAATGAGCCGAGGACGTAGACCTAAGCTAATTCGGCCTATTCTTATGATATTGTTTAAAAATTTGTTTTTAAATCTTCGGTTTGCTAGACCAACATTGTGTTAAAATTTCGAATAAAATCTGTTCACTGAAATTGAAAAAAAATTAAGTTCGAAGAGTACAAGATATTAATGTAAAATTTCAGTTATATTTTAAAATATTTCAACATTTTCTTTATAAATTCTATAGCATTCATTACCTATTTAATTTGCATTTACTGTTGATGAAATCCATTGTTTGAAATTCGCAAGCTTTCTAGGTTTTTTGTACATAATAGAATATAATATCAGTGGAAACAATAAAATTTTTACCGAAAATATTAAATTAGATTCTAGTTGAAATCGGGTTATATCTGCAAGTTTGACACACAAGTTGGATCGTGTATCACCTCACTGACTTTCCAACTTTTGGTTAGTTGTTTACAGAGCAGTTAAGTATATACACATGCATAGCAGTTCTGTTTTCTATTTGGGATTGTTGATTAATTTCTCTTAGCTTTTTATAAATTATTTTTGTTGTGCCGAACATTATTTTAAGTACTGTAAACATTAAAATACATATGATGGATTTTGTTTGCACCATTTTTGGAATTTTTCACATATGTGTGTAATCCTGTCTGGAAATTATAGACAACATATTAGGAACAGTTACGAATGATGGGAGAACCTGATGACATCATTCTCACAGATAAAGGAAGATGACACAGGAATAAATTAAGTTCAGTTCGATATTCTGTCATTAGCTCCACGTGTTGTAAAACTACACAGGTTACAGCCCCAAGGTAGAAGTGTTGTAAAATAGATTAACGTTTGAGGTCAACAGGCGCAGCATTTATCAACACTACCATTTAATGTTTGTAACAATTTTATGTTAACTCACAAATATTTGCATCGACATAAGCAAATATATCCCCCACTGAAATATTTGGTCCCGAGAATTCATGGTCACGCTAGTCACGCAAAGCCTGCTTTCTTCAAATCTTGTGTGGCAAACTTTGGAAAGGACCGGAAAGTTGCTATTAAAAACAAGGATACCGAAGCCAGTGCTGAAAAAAAGGATCAGCTCGAAAAAACATTTTTTCTTCTGCAGATAGAGCACTCCAAGCGCGTTGGTTGCAAATTCCTGTGTCGCCGCCTATAAAGAATGGTGAACGGGGTAGATCTTAAAACGTAAATGGAAATGAGATATATATTCTTGGCATTCCTGTTTAGTTTAATGAAATAAGGAAATATTTGTATTAATGTTTAACAAGAAATTCAAACAAAAACTCAGCAAGAAATTTCTACTGCATTTTGGTCTTTTGTTTAAAAAAAACAACTGAATGTTATTGACATGTGGCCCTTGCAGCAAAATAGTTTATTTCAATTTCTCAGTAAGAAATAGCCCCAAACATAACATGTGAAACTAATAGAACAAACCAATCCTATCAGATTTTTTAAACAAAATATATGGCAGAATTTAAAATTTTCATGTATAAATTTTAAAAAATTCGTTATGGTTTTATCGAAATATAGTTGGTTTTATAGTTTGATTTATAAATCAACACATTTACAGTATTTACCTTTGATTTTTTTCTCATTTGCGACGATACGGTTGACGGTTTCTTGCATGAGAAGAATTTCATTGGCTGAAGCTCTTTTACGAGCAATATTTTCATGTTCTGTGGATTTTTTAAGATCTTCTTTTTCTCTAAACATTCAAATTCGATAAAGCGGTCTTGCAATACTTTTCATTACACTAGAAAGGTCTTGAATATATTCCAAACGACTTGAATTAGAAGACAATGTAAAATGACTTGTGAAAGAAAATATGTTTCGCGTAACTCAAACTGCATATATATATATGCACTTTTGAAATATAATTCATCATGTAACCAGGTAAAGTTGAATTGTTTTGACAGAATATGTAAATGAGAGGAAATGCATTGATTGATGATTTAATGTGAGTTATTTTAAAGGCAGCATAATCTAGAAAATCGCACAACTTGATAATACATATATAAATAATTTGCAGAAAACATTACGTGAAAAACGGTAATTCTGATCCTATATTAGATCGCTTAATTGATCAAAAATCGAATAATTATTAGTATACTTTTGAATAATAGGATGACCACTCTTAATGTGTGATACGAAACTCCAAACAACTTGGGTTGACAACAATAGTAAGATATTTTCAAGGAAAAATTTGCGCTTAACTCTCAGTAAGAATACATGTTCTTGTAATTCTTATTTGCTTAAATTTTTTATTAAAACTCTAGTTTAACCTATTAAAATAGCTGCACACATTGTGTATCAGTCATTAATAGTCAAATGTGATAATCAATTACATTGTAGCAAAAAGGTCTAATCCAATGAACAACTATATACTTATATAATAGTATTATACAGCATTTATAAGTATATACGCTCACGTGTTTATGCTGACAATTTTATCATTCTAGCAATAATAACCTTCAATTAACTTTACTCAATACCCATACATATGAGGTTACAGAGGCAATATCAAACTATAAAAATAATAGAGGCTGAGGTCAACTTATTCGTGCCAGTACAAGCATGATAACATAAGACGGTTTTCCAACTAACAGCTTATTGTATTGAAAATAATATTCTTAGATGATTTATCTATACATGTTATTTAATTATTATCACAAACGTTTATGATAGTAATATTACATCACATGTAAACACACGTTGTTTGAAAAACCAACTTACTTTTCCTCTTGATGTCTGATGTAAGGCTCGATGATAAGCTTCTTAATGGCAAGAAATATCGTTAAGGGAACAACTGATCCATAGAAAATGGAGAGAGAATTGAGTTCGGGTGAAAGCTGCATGGGAAATGAGTATTCGTATCTTCCACGGTATAATCTATATTGCAAATTTGTTGTACAATAAATTCTAACTTAAATTTACAAAATGCGGCAGAGTTTTCAAAACAGTCTATAATTTTGATTTCATCCTAAATTCTATTTCAAGATCTTGAAGAATTATTAATATTTATTAAACTCAATCGAAACAATGTTTACTAAACACACAATCATAGATTAACAGTAACGCTCCTATCAAAAGTGATCATTGTTTAATGATCAAGTTTATTTTTTACATGAAGAATGGACGAGTGGTTTTAGCAAAACCTGCCAGTAAACTAAGTGTGACACACTCCAAATACTGTAACAGACTAAGTAAAAATACAATGATCAAACGAGAATCCAAAATCCCGTAATTATTTTTGAGTAGCATCTATTAGCAAGCACAACGTGTCGAAGTTCTTACTTCATTGTAAGTAAGGCAGAAGAAATTTATTAATAACTTCAATACCGATTTTTAATTGGTACATACCATTCTTTAAAAAATGAAAATTGACTATTAAAATTATTCATTCCAATATGTGATGATGATGATGAGGATAATGATAACAAATTTCAATATTGAGTGACTAATGGCAAAAGTCTCCAGCATTGCAATCTACAGCGAACATGTTGACATTATTTGTCACCTTTTGTTTTCTATAATCTGGCCAAATTTATTATTTTAATAAAAAGGACAATTTCAATGATTTAGTTCGTAGACTGTGAAAATATTTTAAAAATTTTCATATAACATGTGGACATGTGTTTAAAATATTCAAAAAATGGTCTTCTTTAAAACAAGGCATACTATGAGAAACATCGCCGTGTATTTAATTGACCATGATTGAAGAGAAAATTGCATTGTGAACAGTAAGCGTGACTACTACACGAAGAAGCGTACCATTAATAAATATGCGAATTTTTTAATAAAAACGAAAACATCACCAATCACCTTGAAACAAAAGCATAGATTTTGAATTAAGAATCGAAGAATTAAAGTGCTTCCATTAAAAATATTGTATTGAAATCAGAAATAAATCGGATGAAAGAACATATTGTTTAAAGAAAAATATATTTTATTTAATTCTTAATCTGAAATAATTGCAGAAATTATTCTTAGATATTTGGACATTATAATTAATGTACAAGTTGTTTCTAAATTTTTTAATAATTGGCACCAATATACATGTATAATAATAAGCGTCTGCAAATCGTATCTTACACACTAACCATCGAAGGAATAAGGTCTGCAATAAAATAGCATTTAAAATTAAAATAAAAGTGCATAGTGATTTTTTCGAGCCATGTATAATTGGATTTTAGTTATAATGTCTAAATAAGTGAACCTAAAATCAAGAAAAACACCGGCAGTTGTTGATAAGCCTAGATGTCCAACAATGGAAATCTCCTTGGTAAGTGAAGTCATCCCACTAATGTTCAGTTCAAACCCAGAGCTCGCACTCAATCTAAACAAAATAAAAGTAACATACAAGTTGTGGAGCTGGACATTGATTAGTTATCTCAATCTCAACACAAAACATTTAATAATCCCCTAAGTTCGATTTCCTAATTAAAAAATTATTAATTTCACCAATTATGCGGAAAATGCAAGAAATACTTTAATACATAACATGTCCGCATAGCGACCAAAAACACAATCGACAAATTTAAACAACGTGGCTGAACATTCAGCGTATTCTAACAAATGACCAGTAGAGAGTGAACAAATAAATTTTTTACATAATATACAGATAATATTATTTGTGTAGACTTACAACGAAAGTCAAAAACAGCAAAAAAAATTCAAATAAAGAAAAGCTTAGACAAAAATTGTTTTATTAACAATTATGGTAGTCAAAGCCTTCTATACAATACGGCCGGGCGTAATCAACAATGAGTCAATACGAGGAAACCGACATAATTAATCAGCTTAAGCGGCTCTACATGTTAACGACTTTTTGAAATTTTGCACAGAAATGTGTAATACGCACAAAACCCAGTAGTCAATTTTTCTAAGCTAATTGTTTAAGTGTACCCTCTACTATATCCCTTCAAATTCGGCCAATTTTGAAAAAATGTAGCATATTTTCGAATTTCAATTACGGATCTCACAAAACCTTTGGCAAACTATATACCGTTCGATACACAAACGCATTTTAAGTCTGAAAGCTTCAATATTTAATTGGCTGGCGTAGAAAAACTTTTTTTGGCAAAGTAGACAATTTCTAGTAGGACATAGTTCAGTCAGGTTTTATCCAATTTTCAAAGTTGTAACAACATTCGATTTGCTATTGATAGATCTCGGACAAACCGTTTTTGATTTTTCGATTTCAAAATATTCAGGGAGTTGGTAATTTTCAAAAAGTGATCGACTTTTAGGAGATAGAGAGCATCCTTAACCATTTTTAATATTTTAGAAAAAACGGAATCGCGGATTTTATGGGATGCGAAATCTCTGGGCAAAATTTGAAAAAAAAACCGTTAACATGGAAACTGAGATACTGTTTAACCAGTTAAATTATATCGGTTTCCTTGTTTTGAACCATTTTCTAGCTATGCCACTGCCGTATAATATAGAAGACTTTGGGTAGTTACATATATTCAGACAAATATCATAATTATGTGTCGTGTAATATGAAATCCACTTAATTTATTTAGAAATACGTATAAAACATCCTAAAATAAACCGTGTAAAGATTGAGAGAGCATTGCCCTTGCCTTCATCGACAAAGAAACTGAAATTGTTGGACAAAGATAACTTCAGGGTAGGGGATATCTAAAAATTGAAACCATTGGATACACCATGACAGAAACACAAAATATTTGTTTATAATTCACATTCCTCCATGCATATCATCATACAGTTTAGAAAATGGTGTAACATAAACGACACAAATGCGAAACTCTTTCAATTTATAAATACCCATTTATATTTACAAAGAAATATGGTGAAACACTGCAAACACTGTAAATTTTGACAAACAATAAATATACTTCTTCAAAGTGTATTATACTCACATGTAATGTAGAAACACCAATAAGTTTAGACACCTCATATTTAATTCCGGACGAAAGACCTCCAAATCCAAGATTCATAATGCCACTGAAACGTTTGGAGATGCGATAGTTTAGTCCTAAAGAGAAGGCCGCTAAGGCGATATGTGAAACCAGGGATTTCAATTAATTCATAGGAATTGGCAATTGATAGTTAGAATTGGAATTGAAGAACTGAAACCTCTGTGACAGGTTAGAATGCACTACATGTTTAAATAAAATCTTACAATTTGTTTTTCGACTTATGAAAGCGAAAAAATCTCTTTTAGCCTGCTGTACGCTACAAAAAAATTGCAGAAATGATATTTTAAAGAAAATAATTTACTGAGAAAAAATTCCCTTTATGTGAACTTAATTATTAGTGGCGATCTTTTATAACATATATTTTGAAGTTAGCCGCATTAAATATCTGCACATGCATATACAATAAAAACGGTGCGCTAATGCATAACGATTATTAATTTTATAGACTTGCTGATGAAAAATTACAAGATTGACGTTTATTGCAAAAAAACTGATTAATCTACAATAATGAAGATGCTATTTTTAATGTCTTCAAAATGATTTCTAAGTTCGAAGCAATCTACCAAATCTAGAATTATTTCAAATAGTTCGCTCAAAATATATGCGCAAATAGAATTTTATTGGTGCAGAATACAAAGACCATTTGCTGATTTTAGAAAAATTACTTCATTTTTTTAAATTCTTAGTTTCCCAAACCGCTTCAAGCAAACTGCAATTTTCTAATATATTTCAAAAAATTAGGGAATCTGCAGAAACATTAAAAACAATTAGCTTTATACATGGATTGTAATATGGATTTTCATTTATTTAAAAAATGTAGATTTACATAATTTCCAAATACTTTACATATGCAAAATACTTACCACCCGAAAAACCAGGAACTAATAAAGCAACAAGAGAAGCTTCGGAATCCATGCTAAATAATTCCCATTACATTAGCGGAATTTCAGTCGTTGCTTGTATATTATAATAGTCACAAGCGACACAAATATTTTGGAAATATTAATGACACTGTCGCGGCCTCCATTATAATAATAGCACATATGCACAGTAAGCCAGAATAACCAAAACATGGAAAAAGATGCCTAAACAATATTAAATAAGACCATAATTTTAATGTTTACCGCCACTAGAGTTGCGATACTGGTCTTAATGGTGCTAGCCATGTCTTGTTTTGAATAAATGGTCTTGCACCAAGCACTATCAAACAAAAATTGATAATGAAATTCATAAATATCTGTTATATGGAGTTATCTTCTTGAAAGATTGTATTATTTCATTCTGCAACAGTTAACCTTGTATTTTAAATTAAATTTTGGAAGACGCATATAGCGGACGACGCTCACTTTTTAAGGGATATCCTTCATTTTTTGTTTTTTATTGGCCCAAATGTTGAAACCTTCAAAATAGCAAAAATAATTTCAACAAAATAATTGATTAAAATCGAAATATAAATAATAAATTCAATTTGCGCATTTTGTAATTGTATTTTTTATATGAAAACAGCATGGATAAAACATATTTTTTACAAATAGTATCATCTATAGAAAGTCTATTTGCTAAACCTGACCACTACCAGGCTACCTGTGCTATGTATGGAATATTATAAAAATTTTGCTTATGTATTAATAGATAGTGAATAATGGCGCCATGTTTGTATTTTGCACTAATTCATCATTGCATACTGCGCCATTATTTTGTCTTTTTTCAAATAACTGTTCAGAAAAAATTATTGATTCTATCATGCATGTAATACATTCTGCAAAAATCGTAAGTTTACAGCCGTTATTGATCAAAGAATATGTGAATGATGGGATATATAGTAGATTTTTCTGGTTCTTAGCAAAAATAGGTGATATTTCTGTTATAATAGTACCTGTGATAATAGTTAAGTGTTTGTACAATTTTGGAAATACATAAAAAACAGAAAATTATCAAGAAATGCTGAGAGAAATTTGGTCAGAAAAATGACAAGAAATCCCAAACTCACAAAAACATCTCTGCCAAGATTTGGAAATGGAGAGAACACCAGTGCAAAAGTACATTGAAAAGGGCATTGCATCGTCATGCCTTGAGAGGATATCAAGCCAAGAAAGTACTCTTGCACAAGAATATACACTTGAAGGCCAGAATGTAGTACGCCAATGAGTTCCTAGACAAAGAAAAAGATTTCTGGCGCCAAGTTCTGTGGAGCGATGAGACTAAAATTGAATTATTTGGCCAAAATGATGTTAGGATTGTCTGGTTAAAGCAGGGTGAGGCACTGAAACCAAAGAACACAGTACCCACTGTGAAGCATGGTGGGGGAGCTTCATGCTCTGGGGTTTTTTGCTGGAAGCGGGACTGGAAATCTCGTAAAAGTCAATGGTATCATGCGAAAAGATGATTACATGGGAATACTGGCTCAAATCATCAAGCAATCAGCGAAAAATCTGAAGCTGGGTCGCAAGTGGATGTTCCAACATGATAATGACCCGAAGCACACATCGCACCTGGTGAAAAACTGGCTCAAATCAAATAGGATTGAGGTTATCCAATTGGCCTGCACAAAGCCTGGATATAAATCCGATTGAAAATATGTGGAAAGAATTGAAAAGAAGAGTCCTTGCAATTTGGAGGAACTGTTTGCATTTTGTCAGGAGGAATAGAGATAAATTACCCTAGAATTCTGCCAGAAGCTGGTAGATGGCTACCATAGACGTCTGGTTGCTGTTAAGCAAGCCAAAGAACATTCTACAAAATATTAATTGCAAAGTGTTGTACTAATTGAATACTGTATTTAAACTTTTGACTCTGCACTTTCAGACTTGTGAAAATGTTGCATAGTTCAAAAAAAGGTTGGCCCAATATCGAAATTGTGTTTTGAGTGGTTGCAGTCAATGGTTGTCTGTTTGTTTATACCATGATTGCTCTAAGACATACTGAATAAATGATAAATTTATTAATGCATTGCTGGTGGTGTATGTAAACTTATGACCCCAACTATATATATATATGCATAGAAAAAAACAAATAAAGGCTATTGAAGATTACCAAATAAAATTTTAGACAAAACACTTACTGGCTTAGATGGAGGTTGTACTTCATATATTCTGGTTGAAATAACGATTCAGTACGATTAGGATCTTGAAAAAAGAATAATTTCCCAGGAACATACTTCATCTAAAATTGTATTTAAAACTAACTATTTCAGCATGGCGCAGCAATCTGTCGAATA
>CABFPE010000157.1:1338802-1349998 GCA_900660155.1 Hofstenia miamia | reverse complement strand
CTATATATATATATATATATATATATATATATGCATAGAAAAAAACAAATAAAGGCTATTGAAGATTACCAAATAAAATTTTAGACAAAACACTTACTGGCTTAGATGGAGGTTGTACTTCATATATTCTGGTTGAAATAACGATTCAGTACGATTAGGATCTTGAAAAAAGAATAATTTCCCAGGAACATACTTCATCTAAAATTGTATTTAAAACTAACTATTTCAGCATGGCGCAGCAATCTGTCGAATAGTAGAGATAACAGCCTATCAATTTTGCATAGATAAGCAACTCAAACGATAAAATTGGAATAATGCGATTGAAAGATTTTAAATAAACTTTTTATGTTACCAAGAAACAATTCAATTACAAACAAGGAAACATTTTAGCTTAGACAAAAACTACAAAGTCATGTGAAACATACATCAAATGTCAGACGCTTGGAAAAGAAATGTGTGAAAGTAATTGTTGGTTTGAATTGAGCATAGGCACTGTTAGCCAACAAAGATAGGTTCAGCTTGACAGATGAGTGATCTTTTAAGGGATGCTAAATGACATGAGATGTTTTCCAAAGTCGCAAAAAATCATACCTCAATAGAATGTGAAAAGGCTGCCTGAGTAACAAGAGATTGTGGCCTAAATAAAACATAAACGATGTTTAAATAATTGTTAGATTACATCAAATTAATGAAATTCTAATCGATATAAACTACTTGTTAAAACAAAAGTATTTACCTCTATTAATAGTACATTTAATTTCATCTTAAGAATCAAAAAATGACATGTGCGTACCACACATCTCACCTGCTAGCTTGCTCACACTTTGTTCAAATGATTCTTTATTCTCTATAAGCATTTACTCACTCGTTCAAAGATGTGTATAAGAGACAGTATATATATAAACTTTTAATCAATTGAAAGCGCTTAAATCTGCTAAAACAAATATCTGTTTATGTTAGCATTGCATCAAATATTTCACACAAATAGCTGAAAGCAACCAGCATCATTAGATCTCGAAGTTAGTTATCCTATCCTATTAGTAATTAAATATCGTTCAAAGTCAAGAGTGTAATTCAATTGCTGTAATAATAAGCAATTAAAAAAACTAGCCTTTGAACTTTTGGAGATTGCTCCACTGAAACTTGTGTTTACGGCCTTAATTCAAATTCCTTCTAAAATTAATCAAAATATTAGGCAAATTAACCGAGGACAGTTTAAACAAATAGTTATTGTCCGATTCAAATTAATAAAAATAAACTTACTGCTCTTCATCGGAATCTGTTAATTCGTAATCCATCGACCGATCAAAAATCCTCGTTAGATTGAAATAGACCTGCATTGAGCCCTAAAACTTTAATTCGAAACTTATAAATAACGCATTTCAACCCATAAGAGATTTTACACGAAAAAACATTCTTAAACAATTTAAAAAATGCTCCGATAATTTTTTGCTTATTGTATAGCCCAGATGAAAGGATCACCTTATATTAACCTTAATTCTACCAACGTTACCATATGGGAACATAAACTTAAATGACATTGCGGCATGCAAACTAGTATATTATTTGCATTATTTTGGTTGAATTATTCAAATTATACTATAATTTAGCCAATAATGTACTGAAAAAAAATATTGGATATATTTCCTTTGACAAACACATCGATGAACATGTGCGAATTCCACTGTTCTTTATTTAACATATTCACGCGACTGTTGCATGACTGGTATGAACAATTTAGATCAAAACGTTGAGATAAAATTGCAGCAAAGTGGTTAGTTTCCATATTATACTTGGTTTCGATAATATATATGGCGTACATATTGATGACAGAGTAGGTTTGTGCATGTTGTTCCCATACGGGAACGTTGGGATATTCATGACATTATGTCAAAAATTATATTGCTTGCCTGTATATAACTGGAAATACAAGCACTGCTCCTGAATGATTATGCTAGGTTGCGCAATGCACAAATTGATTTCCTAGAAATTATAATCGATTTTGATTGGTTGGCTTCTATAACAAAGTTAGAGCAAACCTTTCTTCAATAGCTGATTGCGCTGCGAGGTGTGATGGACATACAACGGTTTTACGGACGAAAACGTCGCACAACTCATGTCATTCACATGGAGGAAGCTCTTGAGGTCATTGAAACATCGAACAATCCTCAACATATTGTTGTGCTGCCCCCTACCACAGGAGACAGAGATGTGGATAGCGATGTAGATAATAATGATGACCGCAATGATGTGCCAGAAGTAGCTGGAGAATTAGAAGTGGATGTTGAGTCTGATGGGAGTGAAGAAACTGTTGAAGAAGAGATTGGTCTGGGAAAAATATCAAAACGAAGCAGAAAGAAGCCACAGGAAAAGTGGAATCTGAAGTGTTGCAAAACACGCAAATTGCCGGATGTAAGTACATGCGCTGTGCTTGAAGAGCAGTATCCTAATCTTATTACAATGACTCCATTTGACATTTGGAAGGAGATTTTTGATGACAACATAATGCATTATGTGCGTGAACAGTCAATTCTTTATGCAACTCGTGACAAGAATGTTACAAATTTTTCATTATCTGAAGAAGAGCTCCGAAATTTTATTGGAATTATATATTTTTCTGGCTACCACACTGTTCCATCAGAATGTGATTATTGGTGTAATCAGCCAGATCTGCATGTTGACTTTGTTTCGCAAGTAATGAGCCGAAATAGGTTTCAAACAATCAAGAGATTTATTCATCTAGCTGACAATCAAAGACTTGTTGTTGGAGATCAGGCAGCAAAAGTGACACCACTCTATGATATAATTAACCGAAATCTAGTGCAATTCGGAATACCCTGGAAGGACCTCAGTATTGACGAGTCAATGGTTCCATACCGTGGACGCTATAGTGCGCGACAATTCATAAGAGGTAAGCCAATCCGGTTTGGCTTCAAAATCTGGACGTTGGCTTCCTCAACAGGATATCCTCTTCATCTCAAAATATATACAGGACGTGAAACAGGAACTGTTGTTGGAACACTTGGAGCAAGAGTAACAAATCAATTGCTTGCTGTTGTTGAAGAAAACAGTAACATTTCATCTCATGAAATATTTTTTGACAACCTGTTCACTGGTTTTGATCTCATGGATGACTTATCGAGGCGGGGCTTCCGCGCAACTGGAACAATTCGAGAAAACAGAACAGCTGGAGCCTCCAATGTATTTACAGCAACAAAAAAATTTAAAGGTCTTGACAGAGGAAAGTATGAAGTATGCAGTAACAACAATGTAGTGATAACCAAGTGGCACGACAACTCTGTTGTTCATATTATGTCTACTACCCACGCTGTTGATCCAATTCACATTGTAAAACGTCGTAACAAAGGAAGCCAAGTCAATGTACCCCAGCCACACTGTGTTTTCAAGTATAACAAAGGGATGGGAGGGGTTGATTTGCTTGATCGACTTCTTGGTTCTTATCGCCCTACCATTGTGGGCAAAAAATGGTGGTGGTCATTGTTTGTGAACGCGCTGAATATTACCATGACAGCAGCCTGGCGACTTCACACATCACTGTTTGATGAACCCATGTCTCATTTGCAATTTGTTTCATATGTGGCTGTGACGCTAATGAAGCAAGAAACTGGACGTCGTCAAACTGGTGGAGGACACCGAACACTGCTACCATCTGATGTTCGATATGATGGTGTTGGTCACACCGCAGAGACTTCCACTCAAGGTCGGTGTGTGGTCTGCGGAAAGAACTGCAGGAAGCGGTGTAGCAAATGTGGTGTGCGCCTCCACCATGACCGAGGTGCTGTGTGTTTTGATATGTATCATTCTGAAATATGAATATTTGTGCATTTTGTACTCATGTTGTTATTGTGCAACATTATTATGGAAAAGTTTAATTTGCGCAGTAGCTCCCAACGTTCCCGTATGGGAACATAACTTTTTTGGTATGAAGGAGTAGGAGTTTCAGAGAAGGGTTATTTAATACATTAGGTCTGCTCATCAAGATGATTCATGGTTAAATTTACCACAAATTATGCTATATTAAAGGGGTTGGGAGGTAAAAGGTTAAAACATGTGTTTAAATTACAAGCGCGATATCGCAATCTCTCTGTGTTAATACCCTCCTTTATTTCCTCTTGTTTAAATCTCAAGATTGGCTTTATCGAACTAATAAAAACTGTTTTCATAGGTGTTTGAACATTGTGATTTTTCAAATATTTATATTTACGATGACAAGATTTGTTAAAAAGCATCAATGAATTTATTCAACTAAAAAAATATTGCAAAGTAAAGTAGTAATTGCTTAAAACTATAAATAAAAAATGTGAAAGTATGAGTTTAGCTTATAAGAAACGAAAATAACATTTTATGCGCAATGAAACCCAGAAAAATAAAAAAACTATGTCAATGTCACCTTTTTGGTTATGACAAGATACTGCATTTTGCACAAGATTTAAAAAACACAAAAAATACTACGAGAATACTATTATGACGAATAATAATGCAGACTGGGGTAACATTGAGTTATTTTTACATTTTAGAGTGCTGCTTAAAGTTCAAGAATTTTTGTCTAGATTTTCATCAAAAATCCAAATAATAAAATCATATCAAATTCACTGATATAGGAAAACTGATGCGGCCAAAAAATTCGTAAAATACTATTTGGAAGAGATGTCTAGATAAACATACAACAGATATTTTTAAAGAAAGCATTAACAAAATTGTTAAATACAATAAAAGAAAATAAAATTTAGGCGCAGCTATTTCATTATAAAAAGCCGCAAATAGTAGCATTACAATAAATAAGATGGAATACTAACACTTGGAGCAGAATGAAGAAGTTTATTGACTTCTTGTTTGTACTTCATAAGCTTTTCATATTCTTCTTTTAGTTCTTCATTATATTTTGTGGAGGGCACAATCTAAAAGAAATCTTAAAATGCTGGTTCAGCACACTCGTCTCATGTAATTTAAGCCTTTTCAAATAGTTGATAGTTTCAATTTTTAGAAAAACGAATTGAAATGGAACCATTATTTATTGAATGAAAATATTATAGCCCTTAAATTGAAAGCTAACATCTCCACAGAAACATTTTTCAACAATTTAAAACCATCATCAATAAGTTTGATGAGATAGGTAAATCAAAATTGAAATTGTGCATTAGCTGAGTCCAGAGGCCCGTTTAGGATTTTAAAAACGGCGGGCTGACACCCATTTCTTACAGAAAAAATTTAAAAAAGAAGTTTTTTGAACAAAAGTAAGCTTACACAAAATTCAATCGTCTGTTTTTAGCAGCTAATCGATTGATAACATCTTGAATTAAAGTGAACTATTGTCAATTTTGAGTAAAAGAGATCATTTTTCTTAAGTGTTTGACAGCTGGTCCCAAGGGGGACTGTTGACCCCCTGCCCCCTATACGCGCCACTGGCTGAGTCATACTGCAAAGGGGGTGACACACGGTCCAACTTGTGTCGAATTGCAGGTATAACCCGATTTCAACTAGAATCTAATTTAACACGTTCGGTAAAATTTTTATTGTTTTCACTGATATTATATTCTATTATGTACAAAAAACCTAGAAAGCCTGCGAATTTCAAACAATGGATTTCATCAACAGTAAATGCAAATTAAATAGGTAATGAATGCTATAGAATTTATAAAGAAAATGTTGAAATATTTTAAAATATAACTGAAATTTTACATTAATATCTTGTACTCTTCGAACTTAATTTTTTTTCAATTTCAGTGAACAGATTTTATTCGAAATTTTAACACAATGTTGGTCTAGCAAACCGAAGATTTAAAAACAAATTTTTAAACAATATCATAAGAATAGGCCGAATTAGCTTAGGTCTACGTCCTCGGCTCATTTCCATCTCTGTGTTATAAATGGCTATAAATATCTGTACTTAAATTACTACGAGAACTATATAAATAATTAGAGTATTTCATAATGAATATTCATTGATTTCATTCTTCTAAATAACAGAAGATAGGGCGATGCGTAATTGTATAGTCATGGTAAAAGATATTCGGTCACTCACAAAAATATTGATTGCAAGTACTAGTAAATACATTAAATTTAATAGCTTTTTTTAAGATTTCCTACATTTCCTGTCTCCATTGCACAGGTTTATAAATTTGCAAGAGTATACAATATTATGTATTTAATGTATATAGATATTTACAGTTTAACAAATATATACAATAAGACAAGTAGAAAACAAAGCTACGGCGCTAATCATAAATATTAAAAGAAAAAAAATAAACAAAAAAATGTTAAAATAAATAGTTTCTTATGAAAAAAAGATGCATTGATCAGTTAGTAAATTTTCTCTTAGTATTTTTTTAAATTTCGTTATAGTTGGAGCAGGGGCCCAGCTAACCGGGGGTGCTGGGGGTGATGCACCCTCCGAATATTTTTTCTGAGGGGGCAGCAAAATGACCATTTAACAAATGTTGCGTTCATTTAATTTTCCACTCATTTTCTAAATTTACAATGCAGTCAGTCTATCTCTTTTAACATTTTTTTGAAATATATATTTGAATAAGTGATTTGTGTTTTCTCTGTAAATGTAATTCTTGAATCTCAGCCATTACAAGTGTGACCAAAATCTATACTTTCGACCTATTTCATTTGTTCTAATCGTCTAATTTAAACAAAAGATTAGCCTTAATGCGTTTTGCATATGGACATGAACATATCCATTCCATTTCCAGATTGTGAAATGGAAAGTATAACGGAAATTTGTGGAAATAAAAATTAAAAAAACAGATATTCTCAACGTCATAGAAAGTGTTAAACACACTCTGAATGTGCTTAAGAAAATATAAATGTTTTAAGAACAGTAAAAATTGTTTTGTAATAACCAAAGTACGTTTACGTTTAAATCATACAGAGCTTTGAACACAACGTGCAATGCAGAGATTCAAGCAAGCTCATACTTTGAACAATTAAAGAAAATCGTGAAAATGTCTAAGTTTTAAAAACAACAATACAAATACATATCATAGAAACAAATTGTTCATCTTAATGTTAAAAAATTTAAGCAAGGAAATAACTAAAATTTCGTTAACATGGGCTGGGCTGAGCTGCTTTTTTATCGGTAATAGTATTTCCTCATCTAATAAACAGGTTTTATAGCATCCATTTTGTGTTGCAGATGTAGCATGTAAATGTCTGATATGGAATGCAAATTGGGGATATAATATGACCTTTCATATTAACTAATACTCTTGTACATGCATTAATGCATTAAAAATCAAAGAGACATCACCAGTACTTTCAGAAATGAATTTTAGCTGGNTAAAAACGTGATCAATTTTATTTTAATGAATTGCTGCGAATTTGCTGTCCGATGTTAAATTAATTATATACTTTATCATACATATAAATATCGTTTGTTTGTTAATACACATTTTTAATTGAATTTGTTTAAACTTTTATTGTCATGTGCTTTATACTGTGAACTATCACTTCATTTGACTGGTATAATTATCATTAATTTAGATACAGCATTCCCTCAACAACAATGATGATAAACTATACAATAGGCAAATTTAATACTGTGATCTACGATTATTATAAGTGTGAAATAAATTATATTTTGTCTTGTTTTAAAAATGTGGGGTATTACCACATGCGCTTATTAACTATTAGAAATTGTGAGTTTTTGCATAAACTAGTTTTGATTTTTTTCAGAAAACTAGTTTGTTTTTATCCCCGACATTAGACATTACTCTTTTAATGACTTATTATGTCTTTAATTCAAATATTTGTTATTATGTTTTACCAGATAACTTGCACCTCATTGTTTTTAAGAGGTAAACGTTGGATTTTCAAAAGCACCTCATTGTTTGAAGAAAAATATTTCGTTTTATATTACTGAAAACTAGATGTATCTATTAGTGAAAACGGAATTAAAAATTGTAGTGAACATAGATAGACTAGGTGACAGAAAACACATGGAAAATTAATCATTAGTCAGCAAACGTAATATCATAGTGTGATAGTCATTTACCAATTTCATGTATTTTAACAAGTATGTAAAGTAAAATAAAACATGCAAACCAAATTAGGCCACATAAATAACATAAAAAACCTCGTAAAAGTGCATGACTATATAACTTCCATGACGTCACTAAAACACCCCGGCATTATCCACTGCCCAGCAGAGGCCATAGGCCACCCTATCGACCAATCAGAGAAAAGTGGAACCTCATGTACTCGGATCTATACTACTTATAAATAAATATATATATATATATATATATATATATTCAAATGTAATTATTCTGAGTTTTGATATATTCATGTTAGCTAGACGTTAGAATAGACTGGTTTCAATTATAAATCACCTTCAGTATTACAATAAGTCGGTCATAACTACACTTTATAAATTAAATATTGCATGCACTTCTAAAATAAATTTTAATGTTAGCATGCTTTGTTGAATATTTAATAGTAGATCTTTTTTAGTTTCCTTAATTAAAATTGATTCACCGATTTTTGGATAGTTTGATCTTAGTAGTATATAAAAATTTTATTCACTTGCAGTATGTTTATATATATATATTTCTGATTATATTTCTGATCTTAGATGCCCATTTAGATGTTCTATTATTCTTGTCTTTTAGTTTCTCCGATCAGGGGCCCATCTAACGGGGGTGCTGGGGGTGATGCATACCGAATATTTTTTCTAAGGGGGCGGCAAAATTACCATTTAACAGATGTTGCGTTCATTTAAGTTTCCACTCATTTTCTAAATTTACAATGCAGTCATTCTATCTCTTTTAGCATTTTTTTAAAATATATATTTGAATAAGTGATTTGTGTTTTCTCAGTAAATGTAATTCTTGAAACTCAGCCTTTACAAGTGTGACCAAAATCTATATTTCATTTGTTCTAATCTTCTAATTTAAACAAAAGATTAGCCGTAATCAGTTTTGCATATGGACACAAAAATATCAATTCCATTCAATTTCCAGATTGTGAAATGGAAATATAATGGAAATTTGTGGAAATACAATACAAATATATATCATGGAAAAAAATTGTTCATTATAATGTTAAAACATTTTAAGCGAGGAAATAACTAAAATTTCGTTAACATCGGCTGGGCTGAGCTGCTTTTTTATCGGTAATAGAATTTCCAAATCTAATAAACAGGTTTTATAGCATCCATTTTGTGTTGCAGATGTAGCATGTAAATGTCTGATATGGAATGCAAATTGGGGATATAATATGACCTTTCATATTAACTAATACTCTTGTACATGCATTAATGCATTAATAATCAAAGAGACATCACCAGTACTTTCAGAAATGAATTTTAGCTGGTATTTTGGTCGTAAAACAAAGTCTGTGACCAGCCTGCTAAATGCTAACTGACCAGAACACTAGCATATATATGGAAATATACTCCCATTTGTGACATCTAATAACAAATAGCAATTTTGTTATGACCAATATATCGGTACATTTTTTTAAGGTGTAGCAACAACTCAATAATATTATTATTTACAGAATGTTAGTGATACATAACAGTTTACTGCATGAGTTTTGCAATATGTGGCGATACATAGATGACTTTATGTTATTTATTCTTATTTTCTAAAAGTGTACTTTTATTGTGAACAATTCTGAAGATTGGAAATATCTTTGGCTGAGGTAAGGTTCAAAAGTATTCCAAAATTTTATTATCTGTGCTTTAGCAGCTTCAACAAATAATATCATCTATTAGCACTGAATAGTAATTTTGGTTCAACTTATAGTCAGTTTAGTTAACCACTAGTAGGGTTATGGGGGCCCACAGTATCTCTAAAGTTTATGCCGCGTGGCTGGTACATGACTAGGGGAATATCCAATGAAACTAAGGTGGACTAGGACCAGCAAAATACTTGTCCTGCAAAACCATAATCACTAGTTCTAAGAGTTATGGAAAGATCTGGACATTTATGGAAAATTATCGAAATGTTTTTAAAATAGTTGTGGAAATGGAATGGAAATAAAAAACAATTCTACTTCCATATACAAGCCTGGCTTAAATGCAGTTTAATTAGTTTAACTCTTTCGCTACCGCGCGCCGTGTTTCACGCCAAACCGTGCGTTTAATTTGGACTGCCCGCCATGTTCAACAACACGGCAAACTTGTGTCCATTAAACTTAAAAAAAATTATTACCTCTGGCAAATATATAAGTGGCCATCCGGAAATAAAAAAATCGAAAGTAACTTTCTTTGTTTACCCCATTTTCATTCATTTACGCATCGTTTTTGAATTGTTTTACATAGATTTTGAGTAGATCTACGAACTAAGATTTCCTGATAAAGACAAGATGGATGATAGTCAATCGAATAGCTCCTACAAGCGCCCCGCTAGCGCTTTTGTGCTGAAAAAGCGCTTGAAATCATTGAGTAATGGTCTCATGACCCAACAGATGTGCAAAGGTGCTTGCTATCGGAGGTGGCATACAATGTTGAACTATAAAATGGAGTAGCCTACACGTGAAGGCAGTAGAGCTGAGTGTTTTAATATACACCAGTCACTAAACATACGCGTTTATGTCCTATATATTATTTTGCATATTTTGTTAATTATTATATTGGCTATCAAGATTGCACTATACATTTACATGTGTAGGTTTAAAAAAATAAACTGATACGAATATAGTTGCAACTATTAAAGGGGCAGCAATTTTGCTAATGCACCCCCTCATATATTTTTTTCTTGCTGGGCCTCTGAGTTGGAGCCTTCCGTGTTTCCAGTTTCAATTTGTTCCACATGCGACAGACGTTTGTGATATATGATGAATCCCAGTATTTGCAATTTATTAAGGTGTTATTTATTAAGCCGTTTATTTACATTTATGTATTTCTTTAGAAAACTATTTCCGCAGTTTAAGTCATGTATGCATTTGTAGATGTACATTAAACCGTCGAATTTAGTGAAAAATAAAGGTGACAAGGTGGACGAGTTACGTACAAATTTAGTAGTTTCTAGTAAATTGATGTTAAACATCGTAATTATCGACCTGTTAAAAATTCTATTTAATTTTGCCTTCTGTTCTTAATTTATGTTACTTAGCAAAATACATAGATATCTGTAATGACATTACCGGTCAGGGGCGCACCCAGCTTTTTTTCTGAGGGGGGAACTATTCTTTAAATTATATATATATATATACATATATATATAT
>CABFPE010000157.1:1308490-1318886 GCA_900660155.1 Hofstenia miamia | reverse complement strand
TCCTTGACTCTATTGTTAGGTCTTCTGTCCTGTCTGTTTTCGATTATTGTGCCCCAGCCCTGACCAGCGTCAATGCCTCGTGCTTATTGAAAGCACAGAATATTCTTAACAGAGCAAACAAGATCATCACAAGAGGCCGTTGTTTCATTTCGCCTTATAACCTGGAAGATAGAATGAAAACTAGTGCTCTTCAAAGCAGCAAATGATCCGCAACATCCTCTACACTATCTCATTCCCCAGAAAAACAGCTCTGGAAGATACAGGCGCCCGTTCTGCAGACTCAGTGTTCGTAGCAAACAGTTTTTAAACTATGTTTTAAGAAACCATTTATTTTAAATTTGTACTCAATTAAAACGTTTCTCTCTCTCTCTATTGAATTAAGCAAAGAACTAATAAATCGCGTATCTTAACAAAATATATCAAAAAGTTGAATGTTGATGAACCAACATCATTTAGAACAAATTCAAAAAAGAACCCATTTGTTTTATAAAAGATATATTGATAAAATCTTCGCAATATTTAATGATAAATATATAAATTAAATTAAGTTTTCACGTGAGTTCAATGACAAGAATACATCATTTTCTTAGGCACTGAAACGAAATAAAATAACGCTTTTGAAACTAGATTTCATTTGGGAAAACACACGTTGTGCCACTATTACTAAAAATGTAAAAACGGAAATTCATTCAATATTTAATTTAAATTTTTTAAACGACTGAAGTTCAAATTGGCTCCTATATCAAATTTTAAAAAATATTTAATGACTATTTCTACATACCTTACTGCATTGACATGATAACTTTATATCTACCATATCTAACGTGCTATTTGTAATGGTCACTCTTTGTCTAAAATGTACAATAGTGTAGAAAATCCATAAACATGAACAAATAGCATAATAATATATAATTCGGAAATTTATGCTAGTCATTCAAGTTTGAGTTGAGTCAAAAATATATTTAGACTTATTCTCGTTAGACTTAAGTAAGTATAACTGCTACCCTATATAAGTGTACAACAGAAATGTAATGTATTAAACTAATTGAGAAAACCCAAGCCTCGCAATTTGAGTGAAATAGTGAACGGTAAATTTACATTACATGCAAAAATTGAAAGAAATGGATATCATTCAAGCTAATATCGAGTTGAGTTATTGGACCCCAAGTTGAGTTTGAGTATTCACAGAGGCCTAGTTGCTATGCTTTGTATAAATCTTTTTTCACTATTATAAAGAATGAGATTGCAAGAAAGCTGGTTCGCAATGATAAAATGTATTTTATTTAACACTTGCTAATGCGTCAAAAGTGATTTTCCAAAATAGCACTTCGAATTTAGCCAACCCATTCATTAAAATCAGGACTATGCTTCTTATTTCGACAAGAAGTAACACCATTAAAACCTTTGTGACAGTATTGTATAATTATCATCTAATTATATACTGATAATGTCTGCATTCGATCAAGTTTTTGAAGTATTTTGCAAAAATAGAATATGATTTATTTTCCTGTTTAGAAAGGATTAATTCTATAATGACTGGTATCATTTTTTATTTTAATGACAATATAATAATTTGTGACTTTCTGATAACCAATCAAGTTCGTGTACCTTAACTTTTCCTATATGTTTAGAGGGCCTTAAATGGTAGACTTCAAAATCAATCCTATTAATGGGGATGGGATGAAATTCAAAATCTAGCTATTTTGGCCATGGTATCAATATTAAGTTTTATGATATATTTATTTATATTCATGAAAAGTAACTAGTTGCTAGTTAATACTACCCTAGTAAGTACTATCTAGTAAATACTTGCAATTCTTATTCACAAAAAGTAACAAGTAAATACTATCATAGTACTTACTATGTAGTATTTACTATTTAGTTTAACTTGCTAGTAGTCTAGACAAAATTAATTACAATTTCGCGTTTTAAAAACAAATATCATTAATTAAACATTACTTTTATTATGAATTTTTAAATAAAAGTACGTCATTTTATATCGTGAAAATAAAAAAATGTTATAGAACTAAATAGTGAAAAAAAGTTTTGCAAAATTTTTAGTTGAGCTAATATAATAAGAAATTGAAAACGAAAAGAATATTTTATCAAATAAGAATACAAAAACAGGATGAGTATATAGAAATTCTGCATATGAGGATATATCCAAAATACTATAAATTAAATTTGGAAAGCAGTTTTCGTTGAGCAAATGTTAAAAAATGGAACAATATTCAAACTAGACTAAAGGATAAATTTCTTGATGCTAGAAAAGTGGTGCAATTCCTTCTCCAAATGAGGTAGAGATCAAATGCATTAGGAGATACTTTTAGAATGAAATTTTTTCTAAAATAGAATATTCTTAGAAACTACTAGGCAAACATGGAACTGATGCCAGTGGCAAACCAGGGCTGAAAGTGGTCAGCTTTTCCCTGGGCTGCACCAAATAAATTAAAATCGGAATGTGTACTTTTTCGTCCGCGGTCCTCCTCAGAGCACACCTTCCCAATGAATTTTGTAGTTTTGATTTAAAACTTTTGATATTTTCACTATTCTGTTTTTCAAATAAGTTCAACTACGAAAAATACTAAGAGTTCTAAATTTATGAGTTTCCGATTTGGTTAGCACTCTTAAATATTAATTACATCTACCTCTGTTTATCGTAATTTATTATAATGGATTTTCAAGAAACATCTATCAATATGTTGCTAATGAGTTCACATTAGTAATACACACATAATAATGAAATACGACGTAATTATGTAATATTATATAAGTTGGGAATCTATACGCTACTGCTTGAATGACCAAAGTATTCATTAAGTGCGAAATTTTTATCCGATAAAATCATATTGTTTTTGACGAAAATATTAATATAAATTAGACTAAGCTAAAGAAATGAATCACTTGGCTTTGGCAATTAACTAATAGTACGAATGATTTGTGTGTTTTTTATTATAAATTATTGCACATATTTTCAGCTAAATAACCTGCATTTTCCTTAGAACCCAGTGAGTCGTAATATTTTTGCTTTGGGCTCAGATTTTGAATCGCTATGTCGTTTACACACGTATCAATGTCATAAATGCAAGCTCACCATTAAGTGAAGCAATTACATTTGGGATTTGCCAAAAATTTGTAATTATTGTAGATATATATATCATTAAAAACAATGGTGATTAAATTACAGAAAAGTAGTCCTGTCAACTATCAGTTAAGTATAAAGTATGAACTTCGTTTATCAACTTGAAACCGCTACTTGTCTTAATGACGTGAGAATTAGAAAGTGAAATTTTTTTGATTTAAATTTTATAGCAATCTTAGCTTAATCTAGTATTCGACGGGAGTATCAATCAATTCCTGCTCTTTGTTGTTAGTTACAATCATTTGCTAGACAATAAACCTCAAAGGGCAGGAAGGAAATTTTTGAAACTTTTTCAATCATAAAATTATATTTTTTCAGTTAAGGTGTGTTTAAAACTTATCAATGAAATATAGTAACTACCAATCGAGCGTTCAATTAGGACAAATTCATTTGTAAACAGCTGCGGGAGGACGATCAATTAATAAAACTAATGATATCAAAATAATTCATTGATAAGCTGTAAATGCACCTTTAGGCAAACATGCAATGTACCATTTAATATCAAATCAGCACAACTCGAACCGAATCTAATGGCAATTTTTAATGTTGAAATTTTTGGTCTAATCTGATACTCACAGGGCATGAATTTTACTAGTTGGAGAAATTATTTGAATGTGATTTAAAAATTTTTTATTGTAAATAATTAAATTTTTCAGAATTTGTTTATTATACATTATATCTTGTATTTATACCGTAAGTCCCGGCTATTAAACCAATATTTTGTTAATGGTCAAAGCTATTTCAGGATTAGGTCTTCCGAATTTCGGGATCGCCTGGAAATTAAGTCGAATGACGTGGCGAATGTTTATTTAATTTCCAAATGAAATTTTTTTATGTATGAAATTTCTTATACACTTTTACAAGTTTGTTATGGCTTTTGGGATATTGGTATTAGTAATATAGATTACACAAACTATCAGAGAAAAATAGTTTTTATGACATTTTTCACATGGTCGTGAATTTTTGTGCATGGATCTGCGTTACCTCGCAGTTAAATTTGTGCAGGCTAACAGCCATGAAAATCAATGTTACAAAATTTGATTTTCGTCTAAAAATTTTCATATCTCTTCCATATTGGAAAGCACAAAAATGTTTTTGAATTGATATTTCAGGCAAAGTGAAAAAATTCAGTTATTCAACTTAAATTTGAAATTTTTAGGGCTTCATTACTTTTGCACAGCACTGTATAAGCAGATAAGGGAATTTCATGTGAACTGGGCCAAAATGCCAACCGTTTGATCTGGTCTACTGACTAATGTGCGAAGTCCAAATTTCGGCGGGCTTTATTGCATTTCAAAAGATATTTTTATACCTATTACTTATTAGTAAATTATGCGGCAAAGGATAACAAAGAAACGTCGTTCAATTAGGTTGAATATCGTATATATATATATATAATATAATATATATATTATATCTGTATATATATATATATATATATATATATATATATATATTGTTGATAATTTCTAGTGTGTTATCTATAGTTCGTAATTGTTGCATTTGCTGGAATGTAGATGTGCATTTCAATTTTCAAAATTTTCTGCTTGATAGTTAACGTTTTTTGTTATTTTAGTTACATGAGGTGGCTTCTTTGTGGAGCGAAGAGGGATGACTTTTTTAGCCAGTACGTAAATATAGATCTTGTTTTGAAAATACTAATAATGTAATCTGCTCTTTTGATTGATATAAAATAGATTTTTATTTAGATTTTTACAAAGGCTACTTCGTCGAGTTCGAAGGAACAGATCTGCGAGAAATCCTCACACCGTATATTATCCATCATTGCGTAATGATAATCGGTTGGAGGAACCATTTGTATTTGTGAAAGCCCTATGTGCTGATGACATGTTCGTTTTATGTGATCCTTGTTGTCGCTGTCAGCCCCTTATTACCCAGAAAAACTTTATTCATTTTTTAATACCGGATCTTACTACAATCATTAACAGCAGTTTCTATTGGGGTAAAATTGATCGATTTGAAGCTGAAAAACTTTTGGCGACTAAAGCAGATGGTACTTTTTTGCTGCGTGACAGTAGCCAAGACGATTTCGTCTTCAGTATAAGCTTTCGACGATATGGAAGAACTTTGCATGCCCGCATAGAGCAAGCAGATCACGAATTCAGCTTAGACAGTTGTGATCCTTCCGCATTTAGGCATAGCTATGTCAATAAACTATTGGAAGTTTACAAAGATCCAACGTCCTGTATGTTTTTTGAGCCACTATTGACTACTCCTTTAGTTCGAAATACTCCCTTTTCTCTGATGGCTCTTTCTCGTGCAGTAGTGTGTGATGCTTGCGGTTCCTATGATTTAATTGATGAATTACAAATCCCACAAACATTAAAGTCATATTTAAGGGAATATAATTATAAAAAAGTTATTGACGTTAGAACTATCAGACGAATTCCCAACATACATGATTCATCTCTAAAATATAGAAGCTTAATAAATTACAGACCATAATGCTTTTGTAAAATGATTTGTTTTGGTCACATTTTGTAATTTTATAAATCAATTTTAATGATTTGCAATTTCAATTTAAATGTTTATTTGGAAAGATTTGTTAGACGTTTTTATATTAAATTTTTATTGACAACTGTACTTTTAAAAAAACTTAGAATACCAATTGCAGACAAATTTTTAATAAACTACACTAGAAACCATGAATATTGTTTCTGTGAAACTTTAAGCTTCGATATCTTGATTTCAGAAATCGCATAACTTCGTTTCCTAATTTGAGAATCCCTCATTTTAAGTGGATTTTTCTGTTTCTCAATTTCCGTTATCTGGTTTTGGCCAGGGCTTTCAAAGTTTGACAAAAATAAAGTTTGAAATTTGAATATCATTCAAAGTTTGATTTGAAAATTTTAATATTATTAAATTCAAGGTGAGTTGAAATGTGAACATTTAAATATTTGATTTCAAGTTTGATATTTCTTAGAATTAATTCTTACATACATAAGAAATGCAAATTTATTTAACTAATGTGTAATTAAATATACATGTCGCAATGAGGTAGGGTAAGCACCACATAATGTACATTTTACCTATATTTTAGTAGCAATATATATATATATATATATTGTACCCAGCGCCAGTTTAGAGCAAAAACCCCTGTACCCAGCGCCAGGTGACCATGTGAGGCCTAAAAAAATTTTTTTGATAGATCAGATCTGGTAATGAGGACCCCATATAAGATTATGTACAAAAAAATAGGCCCGAACTCGGACTTTTTCAAAACCCATATACCCAGCGCCAGAAAGTGTACTGGGGCCAGTAAATATTTCCTGAAAATTACCCAGCGTCAATATATATATACAGTCGTGGCCATAAAGGTAGCATATTTTACATTTTTTTCCATAAACAAGTTAAAACCAGTTAAATGAAGTGCTAAACGATTTTTTATTTATTAGTCATGTCATAAACTAATGTCACAATCGCAAACTAAACACAATAAGAATAACATAATGCCATTAATATTTAGTACTTCTACCTTTGGCGGCAATTACCGCATTCAACCGACTGGGCATCGAATCAACCAATTTTTGGCAGTACTCCACAGAAATATCGCGGCACCAGACTTCCTTTATTTTGTCCTGTAGATCAGCTAGAGAAGATGGCTGTAGCGCTTGAACTTTGGACTTCAGCATTCTCCAGCAGTTTTCAATGGGATTCAAGTCTGGGGATTGTCCAGGCCATGGGCCGATGACTTGAATCCCTTCTGCAGTCAGCCAAGAAGTGATGCACCTAGCACGGTGACAGGGCGCGCCATCGTGCTGAAAGAAGTCGCAATGTCGCATCTGCATCCACTGGTGAAGTTTAGCATCCAAAATAGAGCGATACACTGAGCCGTTGATAGTTGTATTTCTGGGCATGATCCATATGCCACCTCGACCCTGACCGCTGATGCATCCCCATATCATAATTGATGATGGATGTTTTACTGTTGCAGAGGTAAACCGATTGTTGTAGCGCTGTCCAGGTGGACGACGTACTCGTTTCTTCTTGCTGTCAAATTGTTGAACTGCTGTTTCATCAGAAAATAACACTGTACGCCACTGCTCACGTGTCCAATGCCGATACTTCTTTGCGAAGGCGATGCGGTCTCTGATGTTCTTTGTTGAAAGCTTCGGCTTGGCTGCTGCACAATATGATCGTAAGTTAAAATCCATCAGTAGACGCCGTCTCACAGTTCGAGCGCTTACAGCACTTTCTGCAGGCAGCTGAGTGGCTATAGCAGCAGATGAAGATGTTGGGTTGATAGTGGCCAAACGCCTGATTAACTGATCTGATCGTTTAGTCGTTAATCTTGGCCTTCCAGGTGACTTTTTATGGTGATAAGAGTGAGTATTTCGATATCTCGCCAAGCATCTGGACACAGCAGATTGAGATACGCCTAATCTGGCAGATATAGAAGCTTGTGTGAAGTTGGCGTCTTTATACGCCACGATTTGTGCGACAATTTCACTTGAAAGAGGCTTGTTTCCAACCATTGTCTAAAAGTAAACTAAGTAAACTAAGACATATGTATATGCCGTATGCCGACTGGCCGTAATATGATTGGCTGTATGATCGACTGTATGATTGGCTGAGCACATTTATCACGCCATATATCACACCCACAACACGTGATGCGGGCATGCAATCAATATTAGTCATATTTCGATGATTATGCTACCTTTATGGCCACGACTGTATATATACCAAGCGTTCCAAAAGTCGTTGTCACTAGAAATGTTACCCAGTGATTGCTTATATCAAAAACTATATCAATCAGAAAACATCAATATTTTAATCTTCAAAATATCAATAAAACACTTAAATAACTGACATTATTCCAAAAGTTTAAAGTGCCCTACGTTCTCTTCTTTGCATAGATGGCAGCGGCGAAAGAATTAACAATAGAAGTTGCGGATCATTTACTGAGGGATACTGTTCAATGTTGTTGCAATTGCTTGCTTCGGTTGATCAATTTTCAATAGATATGATTCAGTAAAAAGAACAAAGAACTTTAAAAATACAATATTATTTCATTATTTGCTGAATATTTTAACCAAATTTTTTCATTTTTGCCAAATTCATTGCCCCATTTTTCTGTTTTTGAGCTGTGTTGTTTACTGATTATAATCTCCAAGGAAACTAGAACATGGAGTTGTTGGTCAAAATAAATTTGTATAGAATTTGCTTAATGTAGTAAGAGTTTATTTGTTATGATATTTTAGAAATAACTAAACAAAGTTCTTATTCTTTTGTCTTTATTGCATTGATAATAGAATGATCAGATATATCCCATTGTTTTTCCATCATTTAGTTCAAACTTATACACTTAATAATCATGTAAAGTTCTATTTTTTCTCAACAATTGGTTGTGGTAATAGTGATTTTTGAATATTTATTCATTAGATATATAATTCCATGCCTAAAATTTACCATGAACTTTCCTTTTTTGCAATGAATGGCTGACATCCAAACAGGTTTTTGTTGTATTAGCAAATTATTAGCATTTTACTGGGTATAATGATCAGATGTACACTTGTATTTCATTGTAATTATTAAATTTGTATCTCTTTACATGATGTTTCAAATATATCCTATCTAGCATTTTAATTGATTTAATCATTCAAAGCTTTGTGTTTTAGTAATAGTGTATATTTTGTTTCATGATGAATAATGAATGATCAACACAAGATAAAGCCCTGCTATGTGTTATAAAGTGTTGAAGTGTCTAATGTACATTAGCATTAATTGAAAACAATTGATTCTTTATTCTCACTCTTCTGATAAAGGCAGATTTAAAATAGAGAATACCAAATGTTATAACAAGTACAGTTTAAACCATTGTACCCTCTAAGAGATGTTAGCATTAATTGAAAGCATAAATGTTTTTTTGATTTCCACTCTTCCAAACAGAGAAGGTCCAAATGTTATAACAAATGCAGCTTAAAGGCATTGAAGTCTCTAACATACATTAGCATTAATTGAAAACATAATTGGTTTTAAATTCTCACTCTTCTACATGAGGGCAGTGTTATTATAGACCCTATCAAATGTTATAACAAATAGTTTAAAGACATTGTACCCTCTAAGAGATGTTAGCATTATTTGAAAGCATAAATGATTTTTGAATCCCATTTCTTCCACATGGAGAAGGTGTTTGAATAATTAGCCATTACTATGAAAAATATATATGCATGTTTTAGAAGATTTCAATGCATAGAACAAGACATTAAATAATTTCTAAACTTCATTAACTGTATAAGTTTTGTGGAAAAACAGAATTTCACATTTCAAAATATAAAAACAACTTACCCAGTAAAGAAGAAAACCAACTTTCACAATTAAACTCTACACAAAGACTGCCTAGTGCATTAAAAACACATTGTTATAGTTAAAACAATGGAATTTTCAATATTTCTATGTGCTAATGATCTTGGTTGAAATTATGCATATATTTGTAGGATTGAAGTTAGCTAAAAATCAATAATTTTATGTAAAATATACATGTATGTAATGAGAAAAATAAATCTGGCAAGGAATATGTATTCACACCTTCTAAAATAAAATTACACTTTAAATTTCAACACAATACTTGGCTTACAACTGAAATATTTTGGAAGTTTATTCTGACATTGAAGAACTTTAAGCCCAATTAACATTTTGAAATTTGTTACAGCTTGTTGTGCATAGCATTCTGGAAGGAAAAAGTGACATGGGCTCTCGGCCTCCCTTACTACTGTGAATTATATTTGCAAACATGTAAAAAAACGCGGATTTTAAATCTTCATATATTTTTTGACTTACAAAGTGCTGACGATTACTAATCATGACTACAAGGTGTCCATAAAGTTTGGACATGTAGTCTGAAGGCTTATGAAAAGAATAACTAAATTAAACAATAGATGTGACAGATGTATTATTACATCAAAATCCAAAACAATTGCAGTCCAAGCTCTTCGAAAATAACCGTTATTTTTACAAGGGTGCACATGTCGATGCAGATCTATTTACACGAGGAGGAATTCAATTCTTTGAATCTGGATATGCTATATTAGCACGATGCATTAAAAGCTATTTTGCAAGTGCAAAGCATCCTTTCATCTACAGCCGCCGAAGCCACATAATTATCAATCATATATACCAGCTAATACACGTATGACACAGCAACATCACAGGCAATCACGTACCTTGTACTCACCAGCAATGATTAATCAAGGATGCTACGCGCCGCACCCGCAAACGTACGCCGAAGTC
>CABFPE010000157.1:1273805-1303021 GCA_900660155.1 Hofstenia miamia | reverse complement strand
CATCTAAGAAAGATATTAATTACGTTCATTTAAATGCCCAGAATTTATCTAATAAAAATTGCGATTACAAGTCACTTATTAGCAATTTTTATGAAAATATAGTGCTAGCCATTACTGAGACGGTTTAACTGCAATGACCTTGACATTGTCTGCTCAGATAACAATAATCTATTTAAATTATTCAGAAAAGATAGAACTCATTGTAATATACTCGGTAAAAGAGCAAGGGGCGGGGTACTCCTTCTAGTTCCGAAATCATTTCATTCAAAGCAACGGAATGATATAGTAAGCTCAGAAAAATTCGAAAGCCTTTGAGTTGAAATTGATAACCCTATCAAAAATTCACCTTTTAAAAAGCAATTAATTAATGTTTCATACTGTCCAAATAAATGTAATACTAATGAATTTTTTGAACAACTTGAGAATGAAATTTCACTGGCCTACTCAGAAAATAAAGATTTAATATTAATGGGTGATTGGAACCTAAATTACTTAAATAAACGTGATAATAAAACGATTAATCTCTTTTTTAATACTTTTAATTTAAAAACGGCAAATGCCTTCATTCCTACAAGAATCGCAGCCAATAGTGCAACTTTGATTGACTATATTGCACTGCCCGAAAATAATCTTGATTTCTTATACTACTCCTCTGAATGTCCATTCTCTGATCACTGTATAATATCAGCCAGTTTCCCTAAAGCTAAAATACGCTCTGAAATATCCAAAAAATGGATCACTATTCGCGAAAAATCGTCCGATAATATAGATAACCTGAAAAATGCTCTTTCACGTGAAACTTGGTCTTCTGTATACGTTGCTGTTGATCCTAGCAACATGATCAAAAGCTTTCTTGATATTCTTGAATCCTATTTAGATGAATATTGTCCTGAAAAAAAATCCTTGTTACTAATCATTCTCGCAAAAACATAAAGAATGACAAGCCTTGGATTTCCGATTTCTGCAAACAATTAATATCACAAAAAAATGACGCTTTTAAATTTTTTTCTAACGCCCGTACTCCTGAAAGTTATGCATTATACAAAAAAGCTAGAAATATTTCTAATATAGAAAATCGTAAAGCTTACAATGAGTATATTAAAAATGAATATAGAAAATTACCGAACCAAAAGAGTAAATGGAGATTGATTAACGAAATCTCGAATTGTACCAAATCAAAATCTTCTCCCATAGAAAAAATTGTAGACCCCGATGGAAATCAATACGTCTCTGATTTTGAAATTTCCAATATTTTAAATCAAACATTTGCAAACCTAGGTAATTACGACGGTCCTCAAACAAAATTCCAGGAAATAAATCCTAATAGGCACATCCCTGAATTTGGTTTTCGCTTTATAACAAGTTTTGAAGTAATTAAAGCAATCAAGAAACTAAAATCAAACAAGTCAAGCGGCCCCTCAAAAATTCCAATATGGTTACTAAAAAACAATGCGAAATATATTGCCGAACCTTTAAATTATATCTTTAATGAATGCTTAAAATGGAATATTTTTCCCGATTTCTTGAAACAGGCTCATATTACTCCAATTTACAAAAAAGACGACCCAAAATGTCCCAAAAACTATCGACCTATATCTATTACATCACCAATCAGTAAAATATTTGAAAGATTATTACATGAACAAATTACACTTCATTTAAATCATCATAAACTATGGTCCAAATCACAATTTGGTTTCAGAAAAAATTATTCAACATCAGACGCACTTATACAAACGACAGAAAAATGGAGAGCACTATTAGACTCTAATAAATTTGTTGCTATTGCCTGTCTTGACCTCTCAAAAGCATTCGATTCTATTAATCATGATATATTAATAAGAAAATTAAAAAATATTGGTTTTTCTCTTAACAGTGCTCACCTTATATCTAATTACTTAAGTAATAGACTTCAGCGAGTTAAATTAAATGAAACTTTTTCAAATTGGTTGTCTGTCAATAATGGTGTACCTCAAGAAACCATACTAGGTCCCCTGCTATTTAATATTTCATGAGGGAAATTACGGACTGTGAAATAACACAATACGCCGATGATACATCTATTTACTGTGGAAATAAATCCTTAGATAAAGCTGTAAAAGTTATTGAATCGAATTGTATAAAATTGAGCAACTATTTTAACATGCATAGATTGCGTATTAATACGAAAAAAGCTGAATTTTGCATAATGCAACCTTTTAGAAAAAAAACGGACATCTCCGACTATTCAATTAATTTCAATAATTCATCTGTTATACCTGTTAATAAGTTTAAATATCTAGGAGTAATAATAGATTCAAATCTTAATTTCACGTCGCAAATAAATACTATTATTAAAAAAATGGCTATAGGTATTAGAAAGATATCCCATGTTTCCCAACAGTTACCCCCAATTGCAGTAATTCAAATGTTTCATGCATTTGTTATGAGTAATTTAAACTATGCTAATATCTTATATACTAATGTACACAGCCAAATGTTAAAAAAGCTTCGAGTTCAACTAAAATGGGCATTAAATGTTTGTAATAAAAACTCTTCTAAAACAAAAGAATATATTTCTAAATCTATTCTTTTTCCACAAGAGTTAATTATTTACAATATTATTATTTATTTCTTCAAATTCATAAAGAAAATACCACCCTACAACGAGATATCATTCTCATTTTCGACAGATTGTCTGAAGCAAAATAAACGAACAAAAAACTACTCACGTGTTAAATTTAATAAAAATATCATGAGCCAATCCTTTATTAATACTGCAATTTGTAACTGGAATATATTGCCAAAAGAAATAAAAATAATATACAACCTTAAAAAATTCAAAAAATAATTAAAATTATTATTTTTCAAACAAAAGTTTTTATCAGGTAGATCATGGATAGGATTTAAATTTTATAATAACGACTATACAATAAATCTAAATTAGTATGCTATCCTTAGTCAGTGTATTTTTTAGTCAGTCTTTTTTTTATTTTTTTATTTCATTTTTATTATTCATTTTTTATTGTACATAGTAGTTAATGACGCTATTCATTTGAAATATCAGTAAAATATTGTAATAAATTCAAATGAATATAGATTATCCTATCTTATCTTATCTTATCTTAAATAGTAACTGTTACAGATGTTGTCAGAACTTAAATCAGTTTATAAAAGGACACCAGGGACAGATAAAGAAAATTTTTTAGAGGGGGCTCAATGTAGAATAACCAGGTACTAGAGCTAGGGATGGTACAAAGAATTGAATTTTCAATGTTTAAAATTTATCACTATGGAAGGACTTCATCACAATCTACTGACTCCAAAAAGTGGAAATACAGAGTTTGTGCAATTTTTCAAAACTCAGTACCATTGTTTCAAACTTTAAGTTATGCTCTAATAATAGCATGTTGTGCTTTTAGGATATTTTGCGCATTATGCACTAAAAACATATTAGTTTTTAGTGTATTTTCAACGACATAAGATTGAGTAATTTCCAAAAAACGAAATATTCATTTTTGTTTGGTGAATAGGAACATCACTGAAAGAACAGTTAAGCAGAAAGGTGCAAATGAAAATCAGGTAAAAAAATATCTTTACAGTAATATCACACTTTTAAAATTTAAAAAGAAATTCCTGAAATCAATAATCTTATTTTTATTGGAATGTAATCTCAAGATCTATAGGACACATTGTAGTGTAAAAGTAGTGTAAATGAAATTCCCCTCGCCCACCCTCTGCATCCGCCCCTGTAGAAGACTTATAAAATGATAGATATTTTTAGTATAATTTTAAATTAAATATTATTTTCACTATTTATATTTATTTAAACAACATCTTCAATATTATTTCACAACACTAAATCTCCTAATCACTTTGGCAGTATCACAAAACTAATCTAACTTCTCCCAGCATGAAGTACATAAAATTCAACTGCCATCTTTTGATATAAGAGTCAAAACACTTTATTGCAAAAATTCTTTGGTACAAGACTATAAACTAAAAACTATTTACAAAATAATAGTAAAATATACATATATAATATAATTGTGTGGTGTGTGTTTGTTGGGGATTTGTGTGTGTGTGTGTACATTATCTAGGATCATACGAAATTTTCGAAGGAGCGAAGTGTATTATTGTCATTATGTATGCATTGTCTATGAAAGAGGAATGCTGGCACTTTTTTTCTAAATTTTTTGTAGTTAATTTCCATTTTAATTTCATGGTCTAAGTTATTCCAAATTTGTTTGAAATTTAATTCATTGTCAATCTCAACACCTAAATAATGTATTTATTCACTTTGCTTTATTGGTACTTGATTTATATTTAGTTCAATGTTTTTTGTGAGATTTTTAAATGTTTTAGGCGAGAAAATTATAAATTTTGTTTTTTCAATATTTACTTTCAATTGATTATTTGAGAAATACTTTGTTAAATGTTCGATGCCATTTTGGAGAATTTTTGTAGCATTAAAAACATTTACATTAGTACATATAAAACAGGTATCGTCCGCATATTGATAATATTACTGTTTATTATCTGTTTGATTATATAATTTACGTAGAGTGAGAATAGGATGGGGCCAAGAACTGTGCCCTGAGGTATCCCACGGTTAGTTGTAATATATTTTGATTTTTTGCCATTAAGTATAACTCGTTGCTGTCGATTTATAAGGAAGTTCATTATCAAATTTATAGCATTGTCATCAAAATTATAATGCATTAATTTGTCTTTCAATATGTCAAAGTTCATTGAGTTAAACGCTTTGCTCAAATCGAGAAGGGCAACGCAACTAAATTAGATTTTATTTGCTGTGATATTGACAAAATTGCATCTTGAGTGCTAAACCCATTACGGAAACCAAATTGTTTTTTTGAAAGAACATTTTCAGATATCAAATATGCATTTATTTGATTATTTAATAATTTTTCAAATAGTTTACTGAAAGGATGGCCAATGCAAATTAGCCTATAATTTTGTGTATTTAGAGAGTCGCCTTTTTATACAAAAACTATTTACAAATCTAATAAATATATATAATATTAAAATATGCGTGTGTTGTGTGTGTGGCATTTTATTCAAAATTTTCAAATGAATGTAGTGTATTATTGTTGCTAAGTAGGCATTGTCTATAAAGAGGAATGTTCGCAATTTTTTTCTCAATTTCTAGAAAAGAGTGAGACAATGAAATCAGAAAATTATTTGAAAATTGTGAAAGAAAAGGTGCCTATGTGGATGATAAACAACGAACGCAATGTTTTTGTGCATGATGGTGCACCATGCCACCAGGCGAAGAAAGTGAAGACATGGTTTAAAGAAAATGAAATCATGGTTCTGGGAACGTGGCCAGGCTCATCCCCCAATCTGAACCCAATTATGAATTGCTGGGTGAAATTGAAAGGCGAGGTCTCAAAACACCATCCAACATCCTATTGAGACGTAAAAGAAGCGATATTGAAAGCATGGTGCCATAAAATCACCACTGCATATTGTGAGGTGCTCATTGAATCCATTCCAAGAAGAATAGATGAGGCTTTGAAGGTACGTGGTAGCGGAACAAAATATTAAACTCTCACTCAGTTTGTAGTATTATTTGTGCTCATGTTTATTCTTTTATACGCGCTCATACATGTTCTAAGACTTGATAGTATCAGTAACAAATATAATGCACTTTGGAAAGGAATTTGATGTTTTTTTGAAATATCATTAACGTAGAATTGTGTGGGTGGGTGGTCGGATCTTTATGGCCATAACTATATATATATATATATATATAATTGTATCCTAAGTATATATAATATACTATAATATATACTTGTCAAGCATTACATGTATATTTAATACAGTTATGCATATTCTGTCAACTAATCAAATCTTAGATTGCAAGAACAATTGCTACGTATAAAAAGAAGGTTATATTTATCAAGAAATTTTTCTTGTTTTTGAAAGTTAATTGAATTAAGACATATTAGTTATTTACCACTTGTTTATGAAGATATTCTTGCAGTTTTTATTAATATCATTTACTAAATTCGGAACATCAAAGTTTCATGCTACATCCCATTCAATTGATAGGAGTTACAAACGACTTAATTATTCTGTGTATATGATAGAAGAGTATATTACAAATATCTAATAATTATAACGTTAAAAAGCGAAAAGAGCCTTATTTGTTGTAAATCATATTGTGCAACCAGCAATATAATTTTTCAATTCATATCGTGAATAATTTGAATTTACTTAAATTTACTAATAGCTTTTCTGTAATAATTGCTTAGTGCGCGGCCCATGGCATTCGCGTTTGCCCCCTTTCCCTCCCTTAAAGGCGATTCTGAATAATGTACGGCACTTCACTGTGCAAGTGCAATCCTAGCGGCCTTCAATTTAAGAAAAGTAAACATGCAATGCTAAAATTAAAATTTCCCGCAAATATGATGTTATGAATTTCTACTGTTATACAAAATTATTGTATGTTCAAGCCCTTTATATTTTGCTATTGACGACAGTTATATCAAAGGAATGTTTAACTGATGAAGCCTGCAAATACGAAAGGAATAGTCAAGTATACTGCTGTATAATTTCATTCCCTGGAGAGTGTGGAGATTCTTGTGAATTTAAGGCATATCATCGATCAAGAAAACATTCAAAATCATCTACTTTTTACACTGTCTTGATGCAAAGAGTGCACAATGACGAGAAGGCTTTTAAATTAATGGAGTCTTTGCTTATTGTTGAAGAAGAAGTGAAAATTAAAATTGACTCTACCTTAGAGATATTACACGTTACAGAAAACAAACGGGAAATCAGGAAGCTCAATGAAAAAATAAGAAAACTCAAAGATTTTACTAATGCTCTTTCTATTGTAAAGACTGTCTACATTCATAAATTGGAAGACTTAAATAGTATAACCTTAAAAGGGATTCAGTGGCCACAACCTAATAATTATCCAGTTAAAGAAGAAGTAGAGATAGCAGAAATCATAAAGAAAATTAACAAGTTGTAATATTTATTCTGTAAAAGATTGTATATTTAATTGGCTATTTAACATCATTCTTGTTGTTTCATTGATCAGATACGGAATTATTTGTATATTTATTACTACACTTGAGGCTGGTCAAAGCAGTAACAGAATTTCATTTTCACTGTTAAAATGGATGCTACTCATTCAATAATGTACTTTTTTATTGAAATGTGTCATGTGTGACTCCTAGTAGGTTCATCAATGAAACAAAAATTATTTTCCAGAAATAGATTTTTCTTTGATCTATGAACACAAAACTAGTCGTTAATGGAATGTCAAAAATTAAACATCACTTATTGTATATACAAGTATATTGTATATACCATTTACATAATAACGTACTGTTTCTCTATAAAATACGTATATGACAAATGTTATATTCATTTAGGGTTAATACGCTATTTCACCAAATATTGGTATAGTTGAAATACAGTACTGGAAAAAAGAATTCAGCCACCCATGATTTTCATAAATATTTCTCAGAAATTGGCACCAAGAATGTCATATTTATTTTTTAATTAGATTTGGGGTTGCAGAAAGAGGAATTCATCTCTGTAGAGACATAATTATCACTGTTTGCTTCAAATTTCAAGGAGAAATGCTACAATGCTTGTAGTTAGCTTATCTTTTCTTGGAAAAATGTATTCGGCCACTTCAGACCAAATCAGAGAATCTATAAACAATTTCATTTCAGTCTATTTATATTGAAAATATCTAATAACAGTCTTTCTTCGCCACATATGATGCCTGGTTATGTACCTCTTGCCATCCGCGAGTTGATTATCTCCAAATATTTGGAAACGATGAGTCAACGTAATATAGCCTGACTTGTAGAGCGACCTTGAAGTACTGTCGGGGATATCATCACACGTTTCACTTCTGAAAATATCATTGCCCCAAGCCGAAGTCGAGAAGACCAAAGAACGCCTCCAAAGCCTCCCAATCAGCTCTTATGTGCTTTTCAAAGGGAAATCCCAGGAAGACTTCAAAGGAATTTCGCAAGGAATGGGCTGATGGTCACCTTGTAACAGCAACAACTGTGCGAAAGATCCTGAAGAAGTACTCTATTGGGACTTTCGTGGCACCCAGAAAGCCATTCTTAACCTCAAAGCAAAGATTACGCCGGGTGAGGTGGGTAAATTTAATGAGAAACAATTCATCTGAACATTGGTCTAGTGTTATATTTTCAGATGAGTCAAGATTTGAGCTATACTCATCGAAAAGAATATTGATAAACAGACCAACTGGGCAGAAGTTCAGATTCTTGCCTTAACTTACTCGGGGGACCATGAATTATGGTGGAAAGTCTGTAATGGTATGGGATACAATATGGATTGTTCACATCACTGGTACTTTCCTAAGCACTTAATATGCTGGGATTCTAGAAAAGGAACTCTTGCCACTCCCAACAAGTGATCAATATATCAGCAGGATGGTGCTCCATGTCGTACCTCAAAAGAAGTGACAAATTTCCTCCACAATAATGGGGTTGCTATCCTTGCCGACTGGTCTCCAAACCTTAACATTATCGAAAATATGTGGAAAAAGGTCAAATATCGAATTGCACAGCATACTTTTCACACTGAAGACGAGCTGTGGAGCGCAATAAAAAAAAATTATGCAAATCCTAACAGCTTTATTGAAAGACATTTTGCTTAAATCCCTTATTGCCTTGAAGCTGTTATTCGCTAAAAGAGACGCCCTACAAAATATTAGAAGAGACAATTTTGTTGCTACGTGCTTGTATTGCATCAATTATTAATATATGTATCTTATTTTGAATTTACTTTCTTTGGATTTGCTCATTTGTTAACATTTTTTCAAGTATCCGAATACATTTTTCCAATACAAATTTTCTAATTTTGATTAAAAGTTAATAGCCAATTATTATTCTACATATTTATTGTATTAGACATAGAAATTTTCCTTTTTTAATCAAAGTTTTACTAATTTTACCATTATTCTACTATAATTAAAGTCTTAGGCGCATATAAACATGTATATATAATGAAAAATAGCACAGCTTCAATCTTAACTTTTCAATCGTGATAATTTTTAAAGTGATTTGGATTTCATGTTTGATAACAATTTTATGATTGGATACATTTTGACATTTGAACAATAGGATATAGATAAAAATTACGCAATGTAAAACATTATGTGTTCAGAAGTGCAACTTTGTACACACAGCGGCATAATGGAATTGTACATGGTTGTACCGTTTTTATAATTTTTTACATTTTTACATTTGAACAATGGAATATAGATAAAACCACGTAATGTTGACATTGTCTATGAAAGCATTCCACGTTCTACACTCATGAATATACACAGTCAGTATAATGGAATTTCACCTTGATGAAAGAACTACCCTGAAAGATTTCAAACTTTTTGATAAGCTATTTTTATAATTAAATCTCAGATATTGTTTTATAGATATTTCTTTTAAAACGTAATCAATTTTATTTTAATAATTTCTGCGAATTTGCTGTCCGATGTTAAATTAATTATATATACTTTATCATAAATAGAAACGTCGTTTGTTTCTTAATACACATTTTTAATTGAATTTGTTTAAACTTTTAATTGTCATGTGTTTTATACTGCGATCTATCACTTCATTTGATTTGTTTATTAATCATTAATTTAGATACTACCATGTGATATTCATAATGTGGATTTACACATTGAATTTGTTTCCTACAGCAATAGATTGCAACAATTCTAATCTCATGGGATTTTGAAAATTCCTCAACATCTGTGAATAAAAAAATTGGTTACATTTTAAGCAATAGACTGCAAACAAATGTGTTTGCCAACAAATATTATAACAAAAGAGAATATATTCCAATGACGTCAGAGATACACAGAAGGCCAAAGTACACAATTACATCATATCCATGACAGACATGCCCGCCAAGGTCAAAGATCAATTTGTGTAACGTCGTACGCTCGGATCTATACTACTAACAAAGACGCTAAACAATAAATAATAGTGGTAATATCCTTCCCATCACTGAACCACAAGATAATGATAAGATAACATTATTTGTAAAAAACAGATCTGTTAAACTGATTATAAATTTTTGGTAATCACTGCTATTGGTAATTCACAGAAATGTACATTAGATTCATTTTATAATTGTTATAAATTGTTAAGGAATACATCATACATTTTTTTTAATTTTAATGGATAATTGAAAACAATACATTGTGTAGCTTTGACCAGTAATGCCTATTATGTGTACATATGTCGCTGGTACTATAGGAGTACGGGTAAAATTATTACCCTAATACAGAGTTGTCAGCATGTGTTTTTGNATACACAGAAGGCCAAAGTACACAATTACATCATATCCATGACAGACATGCCCGCCAAGGTCAAAGATCAATTTGTGTAACGTCGTACGCTCGGATCTATACTACTAACAAAGACGCTAAACAATAAATAATAGTGGTAATATCCTTCCCATCACTGAACCACAAGATAATGATAAGATAACATTATTTGTAAAAAACAGATCTGTTAAACTGATTATAAATTTTTGGTAATCACTGCTATTGGTAATTCACAGAAATGTACATTAGATTCATTTTATAATTGTTATAAATTGTTAAGGAATACATCATACATTTTTTTTAATTTTAATGGATAATTGAAAACAATACATTGTGTAGCTTTGACCAGTAATGCCTATTATGTGTACATATGTCGCTGGTACTATAGGAGTACGGGTAAAATTATTACCCTAATACAGAGTTGTCAGCATGTGTTTTTGACATTACAAACTTTATTAACGTTCAAATGTTAATTAACATGTTAAACGCCATAAAACATTAATTAAACAAAAAATGAGATGAAAGTATTTCTGTACTATTTGATATTCCATATTTTGACTGAATTTCAGCACACAAAGTTAGAATCCAATATAGTGGCTTTTTCTAGGTCAAATCAATTTTGATCATCAGACAGTAGAGTGTAAATATCGAAGAGAAGAGAAAACCACTACAGAAGATAGAATTTATATCAGCATTTAAGTAGATGATGCAACTTCCTCATTTAGTTTGATAATTATGTCCTATGTGGCTCCAAGCCTGACTTGGGAGGACTAAAGTTTCTGTTTGTAAATTTTAAATTTAAATAATGGAAATTTATACTCAATTATATTTTGGATTTTGCAGATTAAGGGGCAAGGCATGCACCCGGGTGCACCCCCTTGGAATCCTCGATTGGTATCAAAAAGGAAATTTAGGTATATTGATAAGATAAGATAAGATAAGAGATTCTATCTTCATGTAAATGTTTACAATTCAATATAACTGATAATTTATCTGAATCGCATCATAAATTACAAAAAATAATGAATCTACAAATCAACATACATTACAAAAAGTAACAATCCTTACAGGCTATGGATAAATTACTGTTTATTGATATTTTGATGACGAGTTATCATATAGTTGTAAAATTTATATCCTAACCATGATGTACCAAATTATAATGCTTTTAATTTCCTTTGGTAGTGAATTCCAGGTTTGAATGGTGACATTAATGAAAGATTTTTTTAAAACTTTTTTTCTTATACTTAACACATGTAAAAAGTTTTGATCTTGAATTCTGTTTATGTGCAAATCCCAGAAAGTTAATTGTATTACAAGGCGGTAGATTTTTTACTAGCTTGAAAAATGCTAGCAGGGTATTCAAAATCACAAGTTGTTTTGGAAAGAGAACTGACCTAGAAATGTAATGTTTAGTTTTTGATGAATCTTTTGCTGAGATATTTTCCAATTTAATCGAATGTCAAGATTTCTATAAAGCGCATCACTTAAATAAAGTGTTTACATAATTAAGGTGGCTCAAGATAAAAGCATGGACCAATTGAATAATCACACATGGTGGTAACTGCATTAAATACCAGTGTCATACTTTTTATACCTATAGCTAATTTTCTGTTTTATTAATGTGAGTTGTGAACTTTGAGTCAATTGTTATGCCTAAGTACTTGAAAGTGTCTACAATTGATACATTAACATTATTTATTTTCAAAGTCACTTTTGAAATATATTACATTTATTGGGCAGTAAAATACAAAATTCCGTCTTAGTTTCATAAATTATCAAATTATATAAATTATAATATTATTTATAATGTATTTATATATATTATATTTTATAATATAATTATATTATAATTCAAAAATAAAATATTTTGACAATTTGTTGCAATTGAATTCTATTGAGTCCACTGCTAGGTGCATTGATGTATCATCACTGAAGATGCAGGTGTCATTGGCATATTGAATTAGATTGCAATTAGTTATTGACTGCATGTCATTTACATAAATACTAAAAAGAGGCACCCCATTGTAAACCAGTAACCATTAAAAAAAAATCATTTAATTAACTCTCTGGAATCTTTGGTTGAGGTAACTAGTTATCAATTAATTACTATTACAAGAAAATCCTATGTAAAAAAGTTTTTCATTTAGTATGTTGTGATTAATTGAACCAAAGGATTTTGAGAGATTTAAACAAGCTATAGCTACAAATTTATTAGAATTGAGTGATGCTCTCCATTTTCAGCATGTAATAGTGCATCAGTTGTTGAAAATTTTTTGTGGAATCCAAATAGAGTGTCTGATAATAAATTATACTTATTAAAATGTTAAATTTATTGATTATATAATAACCTTTTGAATATTTTGTTTATTGGAGAAGTAATTAAAATTGGATGATAATTAGTGGCAATTGAAGGATAGGAGTAATGTGAGCAAGTTTTAGATAATCTGGGAAGTGATTGCATTTTATAGATTCATTAAAGATAAAATTTAAATGACTTGCAATGATATCTGCAGTCATCTTAAGAGCCTATGAAAGCCAGTGGCTTGGCCCAGTCAGTTTTTCGCTGGCCTAGAATAATTGTTAAGGCCAGCAAAAATATACTGTCTAAACCAGCCAAATTTTTAGCAAAAATATATTAAAATTGGTCAAGATCAGAGTCAAGACAAAGACCAATAAATTAATTTTGTAGGAAAAGTTTCGAAATGCATTTTGAAAAATGGATCAAAAATATCACTTGCAGGTTGTAAAGCTGTTTTTTTTGTAATGTGGTGTGTCCAAGTGTGTGTGTATATGTAAACTTCATTACATGTAGATTGAGTTGGACTAACATTAATAATTCAGTTTCTCACTAATCATTTCAGAGAAACAGTCACTATTAGATAATGCTTCCATTGAATCATTAAGCATATTAAAGGAAGCTTTTCTAATGATCATTAGCCATTTTATTTTTTATACTTTTCTATATATTTGGGCTTATAACGTTTTTTGAATATAGTATTCTGCGCTGTTTTTAATGTTCTTTTTATAGGGTTATATGAGAATTCAAATTTATATTTTTGCAGACAAAGTCATTGCTCAGCCACAGTCCAGGCCTAATTATTTCTGGCTGGTTCCAACTACACTTGAGTGGATATTTTTGGTCTTAAATTTAAGAATTGATTTAATAATTTCATAGGTAGTTGAGAATCAAAAAGGAACTTCAGGTGCAAAGATTTTTTGTGAAAGGTTTATGTATTTAATTAGGAGGCTTTTGTATTTTCCTAGGTTGACAAAAGTCTTGTTTAGTTCATTAGATATTTCTAAATTGTCGGTAAAATTATTTCCATTTTGATATTAATTCACATCAATTGAGATTGATATAGATCATTTAAAATTTGTGATTTCTTGTATTAGCTTCCATTTTGACTTTTCATTTGGAAGACGTGCATGCACATTTTTGGTGAATTCATTGAATGCCCTACAAGATATAATATTCAAGGCATTTCTGGCCTTTTTATAGGCAGCAAAGTTCTTGTTAATTCAAGAATTTATAACATGTTTATATGCTTTGTTTTTTTCACAAATCAATGCTTTGCAAGTGTCAGATATCCAGGGTTTGTTAGAAGAAGTATTGTTTGCTTTGGATTTAGTTATGGATTTAAACCATTATTTTCCTTCCAGGGCGAAATCTGTTGAGATAAAATAAAAAAATGTCTGAAAAATTTTTTATCATTTCATTTATATTTGATGCAGAATATACAGGAAACCGATTTTCTTATAGAGGGATGATTTAAAAATAATATTTTCAATAGACTTTTCATGAGTTTTAATCCATTTCATGGTAATTGTTGGGGTTGAATAAGACTTATGAAATTTGATAGATGAGGGAATGGGCATTCACAAGTGGTATACTGGAAGTGTGTATTATTTTTCTCACAAATACAATGATACAATGATATTTTACAATGCTTAAATGATGTCATCAGATTGTATTTTTTCAAATGCATGTTCTGCTAGCAAACTTCTGAAAAAACTGGCTAGCAATCCCAGACACTGTTCAGTTAAACACAAAGTATGGTACTACAGTTAAGATGAAGCTCAACAATGGGTTCTACTGTTTTCTACCTAAATGCTACATCAATGCATTGGGTGAAAATTACAAGGCTTTGATAAATAAAAAACTTTCCAACAATGATGACATTGAGCTCAACAGTGATGCTATTGTGAATCATATTGTATTACAGTTTAGTAAATAAAAATATAGTTTTGTTTTTCACTCCTTTCTACATGTACTAGTTTTATTCAATATTCTGATAAATTAATAATAGACAAAAAAGCAATAGTTATTGCTACAATTGTTTTAAAACAAATTTCTTAAATTTATATTGATTATTATTATTAGTTAGTGGTGATAATATACCTGGCAGAATGTTAATTTGACGCACAAATTTATAATAGTCCACTATACACTCTGTAGAACTTTCACAATTTTGTGGATACAGATAACTATGATTGAGTAAATTTTCAATGGGTTGAGATATCAATCGACTTAAAATCTCACAGTTCATTCTATTGCATGCCCAAAACACTATTTTCTTTCTACACAATAAATTCAGATATTCAATAAAAATAATCATTTCTTCATTTGTGAAGTTTCCCTCTGTAAAGGCAATGTGATGAACATTAATTTCATACCAGTTGAAGACTTTTTGGATGTGGTTAGGGAGAAAAGAAACCATGTTCTTTGAATGTCATACTGTAATGGCATATACTTTTTCATCCAATAAAATTAATAGCTCTCTAATGTAGTAGATACTGTTGTAGGCATTTCCTTGTACTTTGAAAATCATGTTATATTTCATACAAGGCGTCATGACCAATGAATTAACAACCAACTGTACAATTACAAAACTAGTGAATAGAGTGATTAATAATTTGTAACTGGGATAAAACATTACTCATATAACAATAAAAATTGAAGGAATTTCATGTTTGTCATATAATAATTCATTATGCCACCATATTATATATTGTGTTGGTCACAATAATAAATAAATAAAATTAAAAAATTAAATTTAATTTACAATTAAAATTTTATTAACCAGCAACTTTTGTTTGTATAAAAAAATATTATTGAGTTATACATCAAATAAAGACTCATGGTAAAGTATTTAATATCTATTTCAACTGGCTTCTAATCAAAGAGTAAGCATATTTATTTGTTCTTGTGTTAAATTAATTGATTTGCTGTGATTACAAATATTTTGTGGAGAATTAGGTTTATTATATTTTTTTTAATCCTATCATAAACCTTTCAGCAATATTTATTAAAAATTGTTTCTTTAAAATATGTAATTGTGAAAATTTTACATTCATAGATGTTCATTATTTTGTAACATTCAAAGATTTTTTGTTGGCATTAATTTTGTTTTACTATATAATCTTTTCATAGTATTTTATATTTGATTTTTCACATTGTAACTTACTATGATTTTCATTAAACATCAGTTTTGGTATAAAATGTATGTAAACTCCTTTCTAAAATTCTATTGTCTACACTAAGCAAGAATGCTTTTGTTTTAAACACTTATTAAGTTAGCATCATTGTAACTTAAATAAAAATATAAAAGATGGGGTTTTCATTAAACATACACTCTTAACTATATATTTTGGAAATAGTGTATATGAATATTTTAGCCTAAAATAACATGCAGCATTTATAAATTTTTTCTTTGTTATATTTTGATAACATCAAATGCTAGTCTGCATTTTCCTTAAAGATTTGATATCTTAAACATGTAATTGTGAAGATCACATGTTTACATACATTCAGTTTTTCAGATTGTAACTTGCAGTGATTTCATATTAAACAGCAATTTGATTGAAAAATGTAATAATAAATTAAAAGTAGAAATGTGTAAACACTATTCAAACTAGGGTAATTCAGAAAAAATACAGTCTTGACAAACTTGATACTTGCTTTTACTTAGGAATTTTACCAACTATTGAATAAAAGCATGCATTTAAAAAATTGGTAAATTGAAAAAATGACAGTGTTTTAATATTAATTGTGTTAATTAAGCCATTTTCTAGAAATATCCATTAACTGAGTTAAAATAATTAAAATAATGGTTGGGTTAATAATAACATTTAGTATTCTACATGTCTAAAAAATTCAATATATAATAGGCAAGAGGAGGGATATAAATATATATATATATATATATACATATATATATATATATATTATATATATACATACATGTATATATATTTACAAGCATAAATAGAATAACACTATTTTATTTAATTGCAAATAAAGTGACCTGTCCACCAATCAACAGAGGGGCATACTCATAGTTAATTTTAAACAAGTACCTCTGGGGAGGAAGAGGTGCTCATTCCTATCTAACACTGACTTTATGGATCTTCCAAATTGTGTCTCCATGCTAATATAATCCTTTATACANCTGCAAAACGTTATCATGGTTATCATGTGTTATAGAACTTTTATTATTAATTGGTCAGCGTCTTTTCTTTTGCTGGTGGCCATTCTTTTCTTTAATAGGTGTTGGTGNAACAAGTACCTCTGGGGAGGAAGAGGTGCTCATTCCTATCTAACACTGACTTTATGGATCTTCCAAATTGTGTCTCCATGCTAATATAATCCTTTATACACCACCACTTCCTGCAGGTCATTGGGTGATATCTTGAGCCTGTCTAATTTAGCTTGTAGTTGCTCCAAAAAGTTAAATAGTATGCTTTTTTATAAGTTTTGTTGTCCATTCTTTTTAAGTGTATATTAAATTTCAACTGGTAGATTGTTTTATACATCAAATTTCAGCCATCCAATAAAAATTGAGTCAATTAATTTTACCCAAGGATTAATTTTAAATTCTACTAGATGTCATTTGTCAAAATGCTTGATTTCATCTAAACCATAAATTTTAAAGTATAAAATATTCAAAATAGGGCTACCATCCACAATGTTTAAGGTTATTGACAGGGGATGGTTTCATTTACAAAGTTGATTGGATGTAGTTGAAACATGTAAATTTGCTAATGTTCTTAATGTAATCTGTGATGAGTATATATGCACAAGGTTGAAAAAAACTGTTTACTAGTGGTTGGTCAAGATTTAAATTGGTATTGTTCTACCAAAACTTGAAAATTTTACTTGCAAGATTTTGAAACAAGAACAACATTACTATTATTCTCTGTATATATGCATACATGATTAAGAGGTGAAATATATCAATACATTACAACAAAAACAAATATCTACTTATATTCACATGATATTAAACTATATTCCCCACAATTCCATGATCAAATAAAATTGACACTCTATAATCTTCCTCAATGCCTCCATCAATAAATGAAAAGATTTTTGAAATAACAAAGTCTATTGAAAATCATTCCACATCTAGTCTATCCATATTTTTCTTTAAAATTTCACCTGCTTCTGTTGCATGTGGTTGATTTGCTCCAGGTGAATTGAAATTTATAGTGTCAATGTCTATATGAGGGTATAGGCCCCAGCAAGCATCACAAGCACATTGTGCTGTAGATACTTGAAATTCGATATGTAAAATTTGTCCTCCATCAATTGCTATATTTTTGTGATTTATCAAACTTTGTATGTTGTTCAAAATGCACATCTTTTGCTCAATAATTGAAAATCCACATAAACCATACTCTTAGTTGTGTTGAACATATATATTGTTAGTCATATTTCAGAAAAATTGTGAATGCTCACATCAACACTGATTGAATTTATATGCAAAAAGTTTTTGTGATAGGTTAATTTTTAAGTTGGGCAATGCACATATATGGTAATATTCATAATATTTCTGTCAATTTAACATTGCTAGTATAAATTTTCTTGTCCTTCCCACAAATTTGTGTGTTTATTTTTAAAAAAAACATGGTAAAAAGAATTGAAATATTAATTAATCTACATGCATTTACATGTAACACATTTTTAAAAATAAATTTCATTTCATCATCCACAAATTTGAACTGACATTTTATATCAATGTGTTATTTGATCTGGTATTGTTGTAAAGGAGTTAAAATATATTAATAAACTGTCAATCAAGCTTTGAACTATTGAACTGTCAATCAAGTTTTGATGATTTTACCAACCTTTATCAGAAAAATTCATTCATTCATATATTGAATTTGCTTTAATCAGTTTGAATTAATCTCTCTCTCAATGTTTTTACAATGAATTTTCCAAGCAATGCTCAAGCTTTCCTCTCTGGATGGAACTCACAATTTATTGAAATTATAAAAGCTAATCTCTATAAAGATTCACTTGACATTTCCTTTGACCCTATTTTGAATATTTTATACTTTAAAATTTATGGTTTAGATGAAATCAAGTATTTTGACTAGTGACATCTAGTAGAATTTAAAATTATTCTTTGGGTAAAAGCATTGGTTTCCAAGCCCAAGGCTTTGTGAAGCTTTATTGGCTGTTGATTTTTATTGGCTGGTTGATTTTTAGGGCATAAAAGATTGAAATCACTAATGTTTATCAAACAGCTAAAATGTATACACAATGAAGTAAACAAGAGTACTGTGGGGAGGAAAGTAAATGCTTTAGAGCTGCCAATGCTTTAAAAATAAAAATTAGTTGCTTTAGAAATGCTCAAGACAAAATACAATCACTGTATCCAGCTGGATCTGGACCAAAATGAGTACCTTTTTCTGCTGGAGAGATACCAATTCACAATCAGCAGCAATTATAAGTTACTACAATGATGCAAAAGTTTGTGTGGTTTATCATGGCATTCCAGCTAAAGTTGGACAATGTAAAAATGTGCAGGATCCAATGCATTTGTCTGCTTACTTTTAAGGCAAAGTTCACAATTACATCTGCCAGCAACAGTGTACTTGGAATTAAATAATTGTTATGAAAGTCTTTAAATGTGGTACACCCACCATTAATCCTTGTTTCACTACATTCATGTTCAAGCTCCTCCTGTGTTAGTGGTATTTTACTAGTTAATCTATTACACCAATGTTGCAATTCTGGCAGTTCAGTTTCATGAAATTTTTAAAAGCTATCAAACCAATCATAAGGGAATTGGCATTTAACTGACATAAATGCTGATGCCTTCTGCTCATCCATACCTGCTTTAAAAAATTGATATTTATCTGCTCCAATATTTTTAGCCAGATTTGATAGACTGTCACTCATAAAACTGAAAGATCTCAAAAATCAAAGCTCCTCCTATATGGATTTTGTGACATTTTTATCATTGTATGTTGCAATTGGCACCATCAAACTGTTTGCCAAGAAATGCTCAAAGGTGCATAGAATTCAAAAAAGCTTTTCATTCTCCTTGAGTCTAAGAGACTTTATCAGTGATGCGCATCATACTTGTTAACATTGTATTCAAAAACTGGTGTAAATTTTGGTGTGATATAGCATATTACAATCATTGTGGGCAACACCAAACATTCTTCCACTATAATGGCAGTGATCAATCACATTTTCATCCATTTTTACATAGGGCTTTTCACAGAAAACACAGTTGGTAGCATTTGTCAGCATAGTGTAACACTGTTGAGGTGTTATTACTAAAGCATAATGTCTCTGTTTTGAATGGAAGGATGGTGTGCAATAGTTCTCAAATAATCCCAACTTTGCTCCATACACTGCTCACCTGAAGAAAATTAGAGGGAGGCAACTCATTTTCAGTACTTGTAGCAATGCAGATACCTGAGGGTGTTTGTTGCACATCCTGAACTGCATAGCTGGTTAAGGGATCTGGTTTGACACTGTGTATGGCTTCAATGTCCAATGCAGCAATGATGGGTATAAAATTTTTAGCTCCAATGCTTTAAATTAAATTTTGTCATTGGGAACAGGAAATGTAATTGTAGGCTCATTATTGCCACTGTACTTATTTTGGTGTTTTTCCAAATTTTCCATAGTGTGGAATCCAGAAAACATTTAGTATAGAAGAAGTAATGATTTCTATTTTTAAAATAATGTAGGCAGGCATTTGAGTTGGTAATAGCCACATAATGTCCCAGTTCACAACCTTCTAACAACAGGAGGTTTGCTTTTTTTTATGACAACTTGGAGATATGTATGCAGGCACCACCCCTATTGTTGAGGCTGTACACATTTACAGATGTGTCATTAATTTCACAATTGCTCGCTTTATTTATTGAATAAGAATATTGAATTGAAAAAACTATCTGTACTTTCATTTCTGTTTTGTACTGCATCATGTATTGCAATCAATTAGATATCTCTTTAGCTTCACAGCTAAAATAGCAACATTTGTTGCTTTCTTAGTTGTATTATGAAAAAAGTCTCCAAAGTATTGAATGTGACATAAATTTCACAATTGCTCACTTTAGTAGTTTGAAAAAACAATATTTAATTTCTTTTCTAAATATGAGTGATCTTAACTTTCCATGCCAAGTAATTTTATGGAATTTATATAAAAGCAAATTTATGGCACAAAAAAATTTACATAAGAAAAGAGGTCACTATATATTGGCTGAATTTTATATGAATATAGACATATAAAGATAACTCTCACTGAAAAAAATATGGCCCTTACAAATTTTCAAGTCACTATGAAATACTTTGTAAACTGATTCTATATGTGCTAGTAATTGCATTTATGGATATTTTATGTAGGGTTTTCAGGAAACTTCCTAAGTAAAATGTATTTGCATTTTGTAATGGTATGAAATTTATAAAAAAGAGATTAAGAAATATTATGTATTTTTACACTAGATTTTGATAATTTACTTCAAAATAGAAATGAAGCCAAAATATCATAGCCTACACATTCAAATTTTGGGTTGAGTGCAATTGCATAATATTCAAATATGGAAAAAAATGAAAAACACTAATATTGTATTTAAAGCAAACAGGCAATAATTTGTAAACACACAAAGAAACAAACAAACTTTTAACTTAACTAAACTGTGCAAATAATTGCTAAAATTGTTAATAATGAAAACCATTATCATAATATTTAGCAATGAAATATTATTGCTTTTAAAAAAATTCCTAGAAATAAAAACCATACTACCCTTATAATATAATATGCTTCCTCTTTAAAAAGAGGAAATCTTTTTTTCACTGTCAGGTCTATCTGCTCTTAGCTCCACTATTTCCTCCATCCATACATTGAAAATGGAAATAAATGAAAATATACCAATCCCTCTTAACATGAAATCTAAACAAAATTTAGCACCATATTGAAAAATTGCAATTCAAAATAAATGTGCAGCTACTGCATGAGTTGGCACTCAATGGTTTATTCCATATTAATGCAGTAATGGATTTACATCATCAACATTGCATGTAAAACGAACATTCACAAGTTTCAATAGGTACATTACTTTGGCCCCAATACAGCATGTGATACCTCATCAGTGTAAACTCATGCAGGGTTGCAGAAAAAATTTTTTTTAGAGGAGCAAATCTAGCTCAACTCAATAAAAGCTTGATATAATAATTAACAGTGTCAATAGATTCAGAAGGTTTGAAATTAGGTATAAACTGCAGTTTTAGAACAAAAGTCAACTTATGAGGCCTTTATAAAAAATGAATTTCTTTACACCAGCTTCCATAGACTGTAACATTAAGTAAAATTTAAAATCAATAGCTCACAAATCAGCTTAGCAAGTGAAAGAATACATTTATAACTAATTTTAAACCCCTACAATCCAAAAATGAAATCATTTTTTGAATTAAAACAATATTGAAATAGTGATTTATAAATCTATATGATGAAATTACAGTTTTTATACAGTTAACAAACAGTTCATAGATGTTCAAGTCAAACTCTCATAAAATTGAAATGTTAACACCAAAAATGAAGTCATTAGTCCTGAATTTATGTAGAAACATCAAGCTTTGAAGACATATGGTAACTATTGCTCTGACAAATAAATTTTAGTTGAAATCACTCATCACCATTATATACACAAATTATGGAAATAGATCAATTAAATGGACAGAATAGATAACAGATATCAGTAAATTCGTGTAAACTTCATTGGAATTTCCAGGTTTTTAGTTTCCTGTCCATTTTCTTCAACAATTAAATAAACACTTGTTTTGCTTAAAACTTCCTACAATTTTAGGGTGTTCTAATATGAATTGAAATATTACTAAACAAAATGTTAAGGATTAACAAAATTAAAAACAAAATGCAGTTTTATACATAGTTTTTTTCAAAAAAATCTCTATAATTTTTATAAAATTTGTAAGCCTTTCAATAATATTCACTTCTAAAAGAGTAAATTACTGATTATGGATGATTGAATAGGAAAATTGACAACATTTTTTTCACGCTATTTGTTTCATTAAGTCAAAAATTCCGAGATTTGATATTTTATTTTTGAGAAAATTATTTTTTTTAGTTTAATTTTTCAAAATTTTCGAAATGGGACAGGACCAAATAAAATAAAATTGTATTCAAAACTATGCATTTTGATACTTAAACCAGGTTCATAGCTTCATTATCACAAAAGTTATTAAAGGTAACAGTTTTTGTGAAGAACTTACCCAGCTCTGGCCAGCATAGCTCAGCCAATATTGATTCTAGCCTCATTAATCTTAAAGATAAATTTTTTGAGGAAAAATGCTACTTAAATATTTAACTAGAATTATTACATCTGCAAAACTCTTGTTTCTATGGCCTTTCAAATTTAAACTATCATAGCTAAGAGCTAACCTGGTTTGATGAAATTTTTTTTATCTTGAGCATAGCTGCAGCTTAAAAATTTTGTGAGTTAAAGGTCAAATGATTCCAAGCAATTTTCAAGTTGCTACAGTAAAAAGACGAAAATTTTTACCCTTAAAAAATTTATTTTTTACATAAATGCAAGTATAAATTTAAATTACCCGGAAAATTTTTCCATTTTGAAAATCTCGGAAAGTTGGAAATTTCAATATATTTTAATTTTTAAAATTCTATTGCCAACTTTTTCGTAAGGTCTCTTCAAAAAACATTAACAACAGCAAAAAATTGTTTCTTTGCTAGAGGGCGTAATTTTAGCACTTAAGGGCTTGTAAGAAGCTCAAAATGATTAGTTTTCAAAGTTCTATAAGTCTGAAAAATTTGGTGCTCATAGCTTTATTATTAACTGAGCAATGGGCAAAAATAGAATTTAGAGAGATTTAGAGGATCTATAGAAAGCAACTAATATTGCTTAACAAGTTTTTCTAACAAAAATGAATATCATGTATGTTTATACATAGACCCTCAAGCGGAAAAAGCAAAAATGTTTGCAATTCATTATCCATTTTATACTAAGCAACATTATTATTTTGATAATCATAAATCAATATTTAAAGAAATTTCAAATTGAATCAATTGTTGTTGTGAACCACACATGTTCAAAGAATAACATATATTTCACAGAGAGTACATGAATGCAAAGAAATTACATTTACTTGGTTTTATCAAATAAAGATTTGTCTGATTTTCCAAATTATTTTAAACACTCTGGAAATAACTATTGTTATAAAAATAAATGGGAAAAAACAAGGTTTTTTAAAAAGTGATATATATTCATAATTAATGAATTATAAATGGCAAACGTCTAACAATTCAAAATATATTTTAAGATGTATTCATTTGTAGATGTATACTAGGTCTTAACAACACTTAGGAACATTTTCTGAGCTATATACATAATAACATAAATTATTATTACTAGAAAATATTTTAAATGTAAAAATTCAAAACACTGTTGAAATGACATTGGCAATCAAATTCAAATTAAGTCTTTGTCAAAAAGATGTATTTAAACAGGAAAATGTCAGCACAATGTAGAGAAATACCAGCTTGCATTATATAAGGGATAGCAGTAACAATATAACATTATCTGTTTCTTGCATTTATGTAGATTTATTATTGCATGTCAAAGCAATTCAAATAGACTGCGTTATTTTTTAATTTCCATTTGAGAAAAGCACTAAAATTTGCGTGATAGAAACTATTTGAAAAATATACAGAGAAATCAATTGAGTTACAACAGTATGTAAATGAACCAATGCATAGAATCAATTTGCACAAATGCACAAATAAAATTATTTAGTATTTACACAGTACCTGAAAAATACGCATTGTGAAATAATATATTGAACAAAAAGGATATTCATAATCAAAATAATGTTATAACAATGATTAAAGACATTTACAAACAATTTTGTTCAAAGAAAAACACTGAAATTCACACAATGCTTAACACGTTTTGAAAAAATGAACAAATAATTGAGCAAGTTACTAACAACAGCCTGGAAATTAATTAATATGATACCATAGAATCAGTTTGTATGAATATATTTATTTTTAGATTAGATGTAATAATAGAAAAACACGCATTATGGAAAGGTTATTGAATGAAAGGATATTCATAATCGAAATAATGTTATAACAATGCTTCAAAACATTTACAGAAAATCATTATAGAAGAATAACACTGAAATTCACACAATGCTTTAACACATTTTTGAAAAAACTAATAAATAATTAAGTGAGTTACTAACAATATCCTGGAAATTAATTAATACAATACCATAGAATCAGTTTGCAAAAATGTGCACATACATTTGGTTTTTAGGTTGAATGTAATAATCAAAGCAACAATCAGTTGAATTTAAAGAACATTCATTGTTTCACTTTAAAGAAAGAAAAAATTGCAAAGAAATGCGCTAAAAGCTAATTGTGAAAACGCTTAGAAATATCCAATGAATAAATCAATAGAGTACTAGCAATAATCTGTAAACGAATTAATCCAATAGAATAAGTTTCTGAATAAATTAGGTGTTACCATGAACACAGTAATTGAACAATCCGGCAAACATATTTAACAATAGAAGTGTCAGTCAGCTTTTGCTATACAAAATAATTCAACTTCAAGGACAAATGGACTCTATCATTAAGTGATATGATATTCATATTAGCATGACAATAAATTAACAAATAACAATCAAACGATTTTAAGAAACATTCATAAGGACATAATGACATAAAATCATTCTTGAAGAAAAGCACTGAGAAGTAAGGGCTAAAACAGTTTTTGAACAATATGAAATATAAATTACTAAAAATTTGGAAATGAAATAACGCATATAATTAGTTTGTCCGCAATTGCAAATAAAATTTTTGAAGCATTACACAGTACTCAAAAAAATGCAATATGAAATAAATTATTGAGGGGATAGAATATTTACAATCACAATGACGCTAAACTAACAAATAGCAATCAAATGATTTTAAGAAACAATCGTTGTTAAGCTTTAAAAACACTTACAGAAAAAACATTCTTGAAGAAAAGTAGTGAAATTTCTATGACATCTAAAACTTTTCGAAAAAATATAAGAAAAATGCCTTTAAGACACTTAACCCATTTATGCCGGCTATATGAAATAGGCTAAATTACAGCAATTTTACTTGGTTTTCTATNAAAAACGTTTTTAGAGTCATTCATTATCATTGTCATATATATCTGGCATGTGCTAAATTTAGCACATCCGGCATTAGCATTACATCAATAAGCATTATAATCAATTTTCCCGTTTTTTCAATGCGAAATTCTATATATTTTTCTAATGTTATTCAATTACATGTAGATAAGTCAACACTTCTCTACTGAAATTACATGTATTTGCATGTACATAGCTCGTACATTTACATGTATTTGACTACACTCACAAAATCATTGCTTTTTAGGAAGTGCGAGTATAATCACTTATCACATGATCACTAATAATCACACGTACTTATCCATCACTCTCAAAGAAACTCTCTGTTACAGAGTATGGAAAGCGATAAAACAGTCTTTCGGATGCAGTGCTTTTTCACACTTGATGCATTGGAACTTGGTCTTCTTTTGACATTTTCCACAACGCTTTTCCTTTTCAATACTTTGGACGAAATGTCCAATTTGGTCATACCTTGTTGTCCGACATGGCAATGTCATCACGGACTGAGAAATTCTTTTGCACAGTAATGCTTCAGCAACAGACGTGCGAAATGAATTCAAGTCAATTTTCGAAACGCACCACCGATACAAATGCCATGCATTTTATCAAAATAAATTTCATGAAGGCCTTTTTTATCTAACTCTAGTTTATTGTTAAAGTATATATTTCTTGATAGTATTACATAATTGTACATATTCTATGTTTAGGATGAATGTAAATACTCATCTAGCGCAAATATCGCTTTACTAGCGGTAATCCAGATAAATATGAACATTGAAGAAAGATCTCTTTCATGTCACTCTAATGCCGGATGTGCTAAATTCCGAACATATGAATTTAAAGTGATATAGTTTACACGTCAAGCAATATTTCATAAATGTTACTGCTTGAATGAAAAAATATATATTCTAACATAACATCTAGCGAAGAAACTAGGAAAGAAATCAAAGTTAACTTACCTTTCCAAAGCATTTCGTTTCGCAGTCCTCATCTTCGAAAAAGTGTAAAATTTAAAATACGCGCGCAGCAACCAAAGAATATATTACATAAATTTTAACAATGCAGAGAAATTGCACTTATATAATAAGTAAGAATCTATGAAAGTTAGACAAAAATATTTCTCTAACTAGCAAAAAAATAAATTCAAACTTGACTATTTTCATGTTCGAAATTTAGCACATCCGGCATAAATGGGTTGAGAGAGATGCCGAAATCAGGTATAATTTCCAAAAACAGCTCTTTTGATCCATCATAGTTTACACTCTTCAGTCCTTAAGTAGCTCATTCAGATTCTGCCGCTCATTGATAAAATGATCCTCCAGACACGGGCTAAGGCCGTTGCTTTCAGGGATAGCGCCGCCATTAACTACGAAGTTAACAAGAAAGCATCGCATGGTAGGATTATTGACATTTAACGGAATGTTTGCACTAGTAATTACTCGCACGAAAGACTGAACAAGGTCTATGGACTCCAATCGGACAGGTGTGGTAACAGGAAGCGTTTTTGCCGCATTATTCACGATTCGTTGTGCTTATGGTCAGCTGTCCAGCTCTATAATGACATTAGTTATAAAGCAAACGGAATAAAAATCCCTATTCGTACACCTAACATAAAGCCACACTTTCTTCAACAGGGCAGAGCGAATGCAGAAGCTGCCTTGAGATTTGCCGCCACCCGATGCCGATAATTGCGCTACGGGCGTCCCTGAAGGCTACTCATGTGCCCCAACGTTTAGATTTCCGTTGTCATAATATAATAAAACCTGATACAACGTCAATGTAAATTCCAAACAATTTATTTTATCAGTTTTTCTCTGTTTTACATCGTATTTATATTGCACTGTACAACCAGAACAACATGTACCTGTTTTAGTTGATAGAATTTGCTGTCATTGAGCTCTCGTCTGATTTTCTTACGCAATGTGTTATTAATAGGATACGCGACTTCGGTTGCTTCTCTTTGTCAAACTGTTCGCCGACAACATCTTTGTCGTATTAATAATTAACAAAAGCATAATCAAAATAATCAACTCGTAGATGGCAATAAGTATGTAACCAGGCATCATATATGGCGAAGAAAGGCTGTTGTTAGATATTTTCAAATTAAATAGAATGAAAAAAGCTCAGCCAATGAAATTTTTTACAGATTCTCTGATTTGGTCTGAAGTGGCCGAATACATTTTTCCAAGAATAAATTACCTAACCAAAAGTGATAATTATTTCTCAACACTGATGAATTCCTCTTTCTGCAACACCAAATTACCTAATGACCTTCTTGGCGTTAAATTTTTGGAAATATTTATGACACATCATTGGTGGCCGAATTCTTTTTTTCAAGTACTGTATTTCTTATCTACTCTGACACGAGATGATTACTCTCGGAGCATGTGTCGGGGCATGATCCATTGTGTATCACTTCAAAGAGCATTCAACTTATGCCCATGCTACACGAACAACTCTTGTCGCCGATTTCTGTCGTCCGAACGCACAACTTTTATCGCCAACTTTTGTCACCAATTTCTGTCGTCCTTAACGAACAGCTTTTGTCGCCAACTTTTGTTGTTGATTTGGTATGCTACACTAACAATTTTAGTCATTTAATTAGTTTTAGACAAAAGTGGGGAGGGGTTGCTACACGAACGATTTTAGTTGTCAACAAAAATTGGTGATAAAAGTTGTTCGTGTAGCATAGTGTTACAACAACTTTTTATATTTCAGTTACTTCATTGTAAAATATTTAAGAGAGAATTACAAGAATATCCGAATATGCAGAAATATTTAAGTTAAGAAATATTAATATTGCTCATGTAACATAACAGGTGAACTAAAATATTAAAATTTTTTTCAATATCAAAATTTTGGAATATGCAGCAGCAACAAGCTATTTTATATTTTAATGTCTCTTCGTATTTTCTTGAATATTATTAAACCGCGCCTGATGAAATGTGCTTGTTTACATTCGTAAATGAGTGATCGTAAAGTAGCGTTCAGACCTACAACTTTGTTCACAACTTTTTCGAATTTAATGAGGTTTTCAGCAAAAGTTGTGTGAAGGCAAAAAAACATTTTTTTTGCAAAGTTTTCACAGTTAAATCGATTCTACTTTGCCTGACAACTTTTGGCGAGATAATGAGGTTGACAACAAAGTTTCAAGTGTGAACGCGAACAAACTTTGTTGTGAACTTTTCAAAACAAATTCTGAGTGTTATCATAAACGAAAGAACAATTAAATAAGCAGCTTATGCAGTACATTTTTTACTTCCGCTGCGAATGCAGGGATTTCCTTTAACTGCAAACTAGTGTGCGTGACCCATTTAGCGCATTATTCACTCTCAATAATTTATTTGCATAATTTATTAATAAGCATGTACAGTGGCGTAACCAGGGGGGACATGGTGGAATGTCCCCCCCCCC
>CABFPE010000157.1:1251126-1264360 GCA_900660155.1 Hofstenia miamia | reverse complement strand
TTATATATATATATATATATATATATATATATTGTCTCCGAAAGATCAAAAATGTGTCATTTCTACTGTTTAAGTAATCGCTAGATTTTAACCAAGTTTCCGTAACGCCAGTGATTGTACTGCCATCAAAATTCTGAATTAGATCGTAAAATTTATCAACTTTATTTATTATACTTTGGAAATTGATATTTACTAATTTTAATTTATTTTGCTTAGTTAGTTTTTTCATTTACATTGCGGCAGGGTATAATATTTTCGTATAAAATTTTGCTACAATTCGTGATTAGTCTTCAAAATAATTAACTGTATTTGACTTTTATAAATTGAACATTCTTTATTAAATGCATTATGGTATTATATTTTTTATCACATTTGAATTTTGCAGTTAATACATTTCCTTAACATTTTTTAACTGGACAATTCTTATAGTTGTGAACATCCATGCACTACATACAGCTATATGTTTTCATACCTTTGTAGAATAACCACAACACTACATTTTATCTCAGAATAAAGAACAAAGATACGAACAATTTCAAAACCAAGTTCTAATTTTTGCTGAAACCTACATTATTATCTCTTTGCATTTGCCAGAATTGTTAACATTACTGTATATTAATTCACAATGCTCCATTTCAAAATCCTTGAGAATATTTTCATTATCAGAAAATAATTTAGACTTAATTTCCTTAAAGTTAGTTATTCCTTCATATAAAGGCATAATAGTAATTTTAAGTTTTGGCATAACTTTGATCGATTTTTTATGCATCTTCATCAGTTTTACACATTAAGATATCATTTTTGTCATTAAATTTCAATTTTTGCCAAATTATTGACTTTACATTATTTTGAACAATTTTTTGCATTCTTTTTTGTGTAAAGTATCATCATTTTTAAAATTATTAGACGAAATGACTAATTTTGACTTAAATACTTTCGAAGGTTGAAAATATTTGATTGTAGAAGTAATATTATTAATCAACTGTACCGCCTTTTTAAGCATTTTACTTTCAAGATTTAATGTATCTGAAAATTTTAGTTCATTAATAGTCATTAAGCTAAGAAAAATCTCTAAATAGCACGTTTATTAATCCATCCTCTCTGAGAGGAATAGCATTTAGAATTTCTGAATATTGTAAATAATTCCTAAGTAAAAAAATAAATTTTACCGTATAACAATCTCCCACTAAATTATTATGACATGAAAAGTTTCTAAATTTTCCTTTATTGTTAAGATTTATCTTAACTCAAAGATTTTTGAAAACATTTTCTTTAGTAATGATAAGGGCGATTATCTTTAACCTAGGAAATTTAAATTTGGATTTACATCGTAATATTTTTGCCTAAAAAATTGACCTAATTTTTTAGCTTTTGTAAAATTTGTGTGTTCTATGCTAAACCTAATCAACTAGGTTGCAAGAAGTACCAACATACAACTACACATAATCCTTATCCTTAGAATTTTTATTGTCTTTAAACATACATTTTAACATTAAGATGAACTTTTCCATGGAAGCGGGAGAATACCTTGCTATTTTCAGCAATCCATATTCTGTAGGATTTAATGAACTGATTAATCATTAAGATATGTAGAGTACGATTTCGAATTTTCTGTGAAGCATCCAATATTGAGGTTGATTCAGAATCAAACCATTTTACAAGTCCAATTCATCTCATAGTAATTTGTGGCGTGCAAAAACTTTTCCATGACAGCATCATTAATAGCAGTTCTTGCTCTCAACAATGACACCATTAATAATGCCAGTTTTTTAAAATTGACAAAATATTAAAATAGTAATTAAATACTTGGTCTAACTTACCTCTATTTTAATAACTACAATTTGATTTTCGTAACAAAGAAATTTTTATTTTCAAAAGCTAAACGAATTCGAAATGAGGTTCTAGGATTATATGTAGAGGTTTTCTCCTTAAACAAATGTTTACATATTTAAGTGCAAAACTCATAAGTTTTCTAAATAATTTGTCATTAAAAAATGTTGTGAAATGTTTCTATTATATGGTTTTAAAGATATTTTTATGAAAATCATTCATACATTGTTTCTCTTCGAAAAAATTTTACCCCAAGGAAAATTTCAAAATATTTCACCAAATTCCAAATATAAAATTTTGTCTTTATTTTCACCTTAAATTTTTTAAAATATGTATACATATGCATCAAAACAATTAAATTTCTAATTATTAAGACAAATTTGACCTTTATTTCAAATTTGACTTTTTTTAAGTTTGTTCACCCAAATCATGATATCTTTCAAAATTTGCAGATGTTCAATCTGCAAGAAACATCTTACATTTTAATTAACTAACCGTATAAAAGTTAAGTCTCTGTTAGCTAGGTCTCAGAGATGACTAACTAAATTTTCTTCAATGGTTAAAAAATCGATAAGGCTTTGGTAGTGAAGTTTGGTGCATATTATATTTTATCGCCAATTTTTCAAGATATTCTTTACAATCGTGAATTCAAGAGCATAAAAAAGCTTAATTATTATTGGAATGAAGTTGGGATAAAATAAAAGTATCTCTAATGCAGTTTATTAGTGGTAAGATTACTTTGAAGTTAAATATATGTCTTTTTGAAATAATAGAGAAACTAAATGAAATATTTTAATCAAAATCTCGTAATCAATAGTCAAATTCTTTGGAGAGATTTAAGCTGCCTCTGACGTTGCTGTATTTTCAACAATGTGTTTTCTAAGGGCAGGCGAATTATTTGATGATTATATCAAATGCTTATAAAAACCATGTTTCCATTAAATATTAGATTTACGCAAAAATTGAAGATCAACATGCAAAGCCAGCAAGAAATATTGGTAAAAAAACAAAGCGTGGATAACAAACAACATTGTAATAACTATTTTTGAAAATTTATGTACAAATTTATGCAATATTTTATAGTTTGTTAGCATTAGAAAATAAAGTATCATTTTACACGATAAAGCTTTCAGGTAAAAATGAAATTAACAATCTCCAACGACGAAAAGACAAATCGTGAACAATACCCATTCACGGAAATGTTTGAAATGGCAACTTTTATGTAAATACATTTAAATGTGATATGCAAAAACAACATTTCCTAAATTGTGTTTAAATGTAACCTTAAAGTTGAATAATATTAAATGATTTTAAAATATAGAAAAGAACAAAGACAAATATTTGGAAAGCAAACCATTTATTACGATGTGATAGCTTAAAGACCGCTTTCATAAAACGATTTATCAACTAAATTAAACTTAAACTGCATATGTCCTTTATTATTGTGGCTGAAACACTTGAAAAGATTTTTTAAGGAAAATTCCAATTGTTCAAAAAAAGTTATAATTCTCACCATTCCTAATGTTAAAGTATTCAGAAGACAAAAGCCTTTTGGATCAGCAACTAAAGTTAACCCTTTTATATGTAGATCGCACCCCTCCCCCTTGAAGCATGCCCCGAAGTCAGAGGTGATGACCGGAGACTCCGCGAAACGCCACATCTCAAAGGATAGCGTTGCATCGTGGCCTGAGCCGCGGCCGACATATTTTAGGTCAGCCAGTCGCCGGAAAATTTAAACGGCTGAGCCGATTGATAACTAAAACTATATCAAGACAAACAAAATGCGTCATAAAAAGGAAACCGCATTTAATGTCGGATGTGGTAGTGACGTTTTACATGGATTAGTTATTCTTCCCAACGTTGACCTTTTTTATTACGTTAAATATGCTTTTGTTTTTTGTTGTTTTTATAAATTTTAGTTTAAGCTATATCTTATTAATCAGATTGCTTGTAAGGGCATGATGAACCTTTTTGCAGATAGTCTCACAATACTGCTTGCATCATATACGGTTTTTACAGGGCTATATAATATAATAATTTATTTCTTATATTGCGCACACATTTGTAATTGTAGTTCAAAGAGTTCTATTTTCAGCAATTTTATTAAAACTTGATAAAGTTTTTGCAGTTCTGCTATTTGCAATAAGATTGTTGAAAATATAGGCATCAGCAATTAAAGTCGATCTTTTTGATTCAATATATTTATGATTTCTAATTTTTTTTCAAATATTGTCTAAAAGTTCTCTTCGTTGAATTTTCAAAAACAAATAAATCATTTAAATATGTAGGAGCATTATTATGAACTGCCTTGAAGATTATTGTGCAAACTTTATATTTTATGCGAAAGAAAATCTTTAACCAATGAAGTTGCAGGACCTATATGCACCATACTTTTCAAATAAAAAACAAAGCGAACGCAGTTATTTTGAAGTTTCTGTATTAAAATAATGTCCATACCAAGAAAGCAGGCATTACAGTAGTCTAGTTTAGCTAGAATTAATGTTCTGACGTGTTCTGATCGAGAATTTGTTGGCAGATAATTTCTAATTTTGTAAAAACTTTTCAGAATAAAGTATGAATTTTTAACTAACTGATATACATGATCTTTCACTGTTAAATTCTTATCGAATACTAAGCCTTATAGGATTTCTTTATGGAATATTATACAGACTAATCCAGTTCCAAAGAAGTCGCTCAGCCGGCTGCGCCACCGCCGACCTTATCGGGTTGGCGTCGCCAATAGTAGTCGGCCGACGGCGGCGCCCACCCCTTCGTCGTGGCTTAATAGGGAAAATGAAATATGAGGCACTACTCTCGTTTGGTGGCTTCAGATTGTGGATATATTTATTAGTTTATGAGTCACTAGCTTTTAATGTTTTTTCAGGAAACCATAAAAAACTGTTAGGCAGTTTAGGGCTAAGCTTATTACTAATAGGCTACGCATCTAAGGAGTTTCTTTTTAATAGTTCATTTAGACTACCAGTGATTAATTACAGAAATATCTAGTGCCAATTTTGATGAATTAATTACAGATGATGCACTAAAGTAACTTTAGATTTAAGATGCGTAGTAAAGCATTTACCACAACGAATAATAAAATAATAGAACCGACAAATTGAATTTAGCAGAGGTCGTAATTGCAACGCTTGAAATATTGAATACGGTTCCAGTGAAGATATATTAACTCGTTTCGTGAACGAACTGACAAACCTTGCATGGAGACACCAATTTATTTGCTCAATTGACAAACGAATTGATATTTTTGTTAATACGAAAAGACATTCCAATTCAAAATTGCATAATTGGTATGTTGATCGAATTATAAATAGACAGGGGTCCGATATTTTCCAGGAATCGAGGGCTAGGTTTGGGCCTGCATTTTTTAATATTATAGATGTCTGTGCCATAACAAGCTGAAATTAGTCATTTTTGCTCCGAGGCTCACTGAAATATTTAGTCCCAGTAAACTTATTGGGATTTGATGGTTACAAAGAATCCCACTTTCCTCAAACCTTGCTTGACAAATTTCAAAATCAGGCGGCGGGGCCGAACAACGCTACTCATTTCCTATTATTGGTTGACAAAACTTTTACCGGAAACATCGCATTGATTTGCAAAATAAATTATAATTATTGTTGTTGTAAACACTAGGAACATTTTAAAAAAATTGTTATCTTAGAACTTAGAAAATGAATTTACAAATATAAGGTAGATTTCGTACTGGAAATCACCGCCATGTTTCCAGGAAAGTTTCATCAATAGAGCAATTACGAAATCTTGAAAAAAATATCATTTCGTATTGTCAAAATAATTAATTTGGTGTTTCCAAGCAAAATTTGTCAACAAAAAGATTTGATAAATCCTTCACTGGAAAAACTATGTCGGTAAAGAGGAAATGAACGAAAAAACTATTGCTGCAACGGGTAAAATGGACATGAAATTGCGAAGTTATATTCGATATAACGGGCATTAAAAATTAATGATTTGAAACAAGATTGAATGATGTAGCAAGATTGAAAAACTTGTTAAATGTAATTTGCTACAAGTTTATTAAGATCGACTGCATATGATATATGTGATGATGGGTAATTTGCTTAGATTCAGGCTCTGGAAATATTAAATTGCAGTTAGGGGAATTGGTGAAGATATGATGAAAAACAAATTCAGTATTTTTTCAAAAATCAATATAAACTAATTAAAAAGTTAAGATAGTTGCAGGTCTTTTTGCGATTTTTCAGACATGGCGAAAATTAAATTGGTTGCTTCTTTCAAATATGCATCAATAACCAGATAATATATTAAGATTGAATTTTCGGCTAATGCGGCAACAAAATCGGCGATAAATTTCTATGTGAAGAAAAAATATTGTACGCTATTTTCAAAATTCTAAATACAATTGATTCAGTTTTAAGTGTAACAAATACACTAATTGTTAATTAATAAAAACTCAACTTCAAAACCAAACTTTCTCTAAAATTCCAATAAACACTTTATAAGTCATAATTCTGTTTATGATTTTTAATTCGTATCTTAAATATATGCAAACTAAATACAATTTTTAAACTATTAGATTATTACTGACAAATTTGTTTTTACAGACATTATTTAAATAACAAATTTTAAAAAATGGTGATATCCATTATCGATCAGGTACTCGTTAAAAAGCAAGCAATCTGTGTTTTAAATGGAAATCCTAGATTGCACTTTGCTTGAAAAAATCTACATTCTACTTTAGAAAAAAGATGTAACCACTAGAATGCAGAACATATGTTATTAAACCGAATGAAATGACCTTAAACATTCCATTTTTTAAATATATATGAATGAAAAGCCAAAATTAAATTGTTAATGTGTAATGCATATCTTCAATAGTAATTAAATTTCCCGGGAATTTGATGAAACTATTTATGTAAAGAGCATAAATTGCTCTAAAATGTGGAAAATACCAATAAAATTGAATAAATATAAATATTTTTAAAAACACTCATAAAAATTACACAATTAAAACATTAAAAGCATAACACAAACAATATATTTACAACAGTAAAACTCAAAATAGTGAATTTTTCTCATAATTTGAATTCTCTTTCTCGGTAAGTTCTCAACTTGGAAACAAACGCCTTTTCAACAATGTCTGCACAATGGAATATGGCGGATGTTTTGTCATTATATATCCGACAGTTTTGGAAAATTTTGCTAACATCGTTTGTGTACTCTGCTAGGTTTATGTATTCGTCGTTCTGTAATTTATCACAAACAAGCGAAAAATCAATGGGATCTTTAATGATCTGGGGATAGTCTGGAAATTCAGTTACATCAACGGGTGAGAGGAAAGGCCAACACATTTTGTGATTCATTAAATTTCGTGTTATCTTTAAAAGCTTTTTAATTTGCATTTGCGTGAGTTCTTGTTTAACAACCTCACTAGAATCTTTGTCTTTAGCTTTTTTAAGACAAACGGGGCAAAAATATGTTTCTATGTCAGCTGCATCTTCTTGTGTAATGTCAACACATTTGCCATGATACCATTCACCACACCTATCACAACCAATATAAAATTGAGATTCATCATACGGTTGCTTGCAAAAACAATATACTTGTTGCGAATTTGCCTGTTCATTACATTCGTCACATATGTACTCATCAATTTTTTTCGCTTGTTTGCTGTTAATTCCAATACATGACCCATGAAACCAATTATGACATAAACTGCATTGAACATAAAACAAAGTAGGGTCGTAAGCGGTTCTGCATATACAATAGAGTTTCCTTCTGCCAACTTTTTTACGTTTGTGATTAAGTTTTTCATCATCAGAGGAAATGACTGGGGCGGGAGAAGGTGGTTCATCACTACTTGTAGTTTCTGAGTCTGATGGTACTGAGGTTTTGGAACGCTTTATTTTACTAACTAAAGTGCTTTCAAGGATTTCACGTTCACCGGCCGAATCTGATGAATCAGAGTCTGCGTTTTCTTTTTTCAATTCCAAACGAATTTCTTCTTCTTGCAAAGTGCGTTTGTTTCTTATTGCTGTTTTCAAATGAGTTATAGTAAAATACAGTTGACGATTAAGTTTATTTTCAAGCATTCTTCTACGTTTTTCCGTGTTTGAAGAAAAAGGAGAAGTTCGCTTCCTGGGTTTTTTTACAGACTTATCAATGCTGTCCAACATTTCATTCATTATTTCTGAGCAGATGAATCGGCGGCGGTAATCCTCACGGGAAGACGGTGACATGGCTTTCAATTGACGAATCCCAAGTCGCTTTACATTTAATAAGTCCTCAACAGGGTCACAAATTTTAACAGATGGTATTGGCTTAGCGCTTTTGTTCGGCAAAATTTCTGGTTTGGGTAGCAAATTAGATGCAGAATTTTTAGCAGACGCAATTATGACGCGGTTCACTAAACCATCGGAATTTGTATGGGTTATAGTTTGATTTGAGGGATTAACAATCATAACAGGTTTCTGAACAGAATTAGTGGTTGATGTTGGTGTCTTTGCGACAATTGTACATATTTTCAAATTTCTTGGAAAAAGTTTTACTCCGCCGGTTGTAGGCAGATTGTTCAGCTTTAGAGGGCGAGAATTAACAATACTAATCTGTTTAGTAGTTCCATCTACTTTTAAAACCCGTACAGTGTTGAGTATTGAAGGTTTATTACTAGGTACTAAATTCACAGAATTTGTGACAACTTTGTTGTTAGGTGGAGGAGAAGCGACAATAATTGAGTTCTTAGGTTTTACAGAATCGGATGAAGAATTTACAATGGGGGCTGGTATTGCTTTCACCTTTGTTTCTAAAAGTCTCCGCTCCTTCAGTTTTTTCATCTGCTCTAAAAAGTATTTCACCTCCCACAAATACAAAGATTCTTCTGAAAACCAACTGCTGTTCACTGTAGGGTTCTGAGGTACAATATCTTTAAATTTCGGTCTTCTTAAGCTTTTTCTAACTCCTCGTTTTTGTGTGGAATCAGTTAAAGAATAGTTTTTTACTACAGGGTTGATATCAAGAGGAACAACTGTTACCTTCAGGTAAAAATCTGTTCGCAAACCATTGGGAGGGCGATATCGTAATTTAATGGGTTCCTTAATTGTACAACAATCCTCACCACTCATTGAATAACCACCAGATGGTAATTCTTCAAAATACGGAGCACTTTCTAACAAGTCTTCCCACTTTAATGATGAATGCAAAAGGCGCAATGACAACGAAATCGAACCATAAGAAGATGAGGTTGCAGTACGGAACTGCCAAATGTATCCAAAAGATGGACGATGTGTGGGATATGGCCAAGCAAGTGACGGACGAGCTGGATGAAATTCGGATAGCTCATGATTGCCGAATTTTCGAGCAAGTTTATGCAAATTATGCTTATTAGTGACATAAATAGATTTTCCACCAGTGTAAGAACGAAATGTGGGTATGTCAGGTAATTCTCGCCTTTCTATAACACTTCCTAATTTCGATAAATGGAAATCTTCACATATACAAGGCAATGGGTTTGGTTTCCGTAAGTCTTTTTCATTAACTTGCAATTCATCAGCAATGATATCACTTTTTAACTGTTGACTGTATTCTTTGATATTAGCTAAATGTACGTCGATTTTATCAAGATAATGGCTTATATCTATATATTTATCGTACCCTTCATCCAACTTTACATTAGAATACTTGAAAAGTTCATTATAAATCTTGTGCAAATTTCTACAATAGGGCGAGTAACATTGGTGTTTTCTACATTCTAGAGAATAACATTTTTGAGAAATGTTGAAGTTATCTAACTTGTCTAAACATTCATTTGCGAGTTCTATATTATCAGTCAATTCACTTAATTCATTTTGTCTTTCTGTGATGTTAATAAACATGTTTTCCACTTTTTCATAGTCTTCCATTTTTTCAAAGTAATTTTTTTGTGCAATTGAATCATCTTTCAAGCGGCGTTTAAGAAGTGTATTTACAGATGAATGAAATTCCTTATTTCTAAATTCATCAACCTCAATTACTACATCTTCAACACTCACAACATCGCCATTCACAGCTGAATTTTGATCAACAACTGAATATTTTGGAGCATCAATATGCCGACTTTTTCGATGACATGGTAACCACATCCATCCATTACCATAACATCGATATTCCTCTCCGCGCATTTTGTAAATAGTGTGCCGCAAAGGTATAGATACCTTAATAAGATTAGCTTGAGAAGATGCATCATCCTCATCAGCTGGAGTTTCAGGAATTTTAATCTTAGACTTCCTCCTTTGGTCCTTATCTTCGACAGGCTTAGGTAGGAATCGGTAAAGTGATGCATGTCCAGTACCGTCATACCAAAACGGAATAAAAAAACATGGTTTAATCACCCTTTGAAGCTGTAGCAGACATAATGCCAGTGATTGGATTTTGGTACAGCACTGAATTTGTAGTTTCCATTTTTTCCGAAAAAGAGACCACTTATAATGCATGAAAATTTGTGGAAGTGAATTTTCAAATTCAATCAATGTAGCACGTAAAGAACTCAAAATTATTGAATCCAGGCCGGAATGAGGGCCAATCCAATAAAATTCTTCTGTTGAAAACTTATAGCTTAGCCACCGTTTTTTATCAGATTCTTCCTTCTGTTGATATTTATTGTAAGCTAATTTATTACATCCAAATTGATTTTTGTATTGTCTGAAAGTATTGGAACCTAACTTTAATAAAAGATCTTTATTTTCAAATCGTTTGACATCACTTAATGAGTAGTTTCGACAATTTGCACGCAAAATAGTGACATTGCTTAATTTATTTGGAAAATTAAGATCATTTGAATCATCTAAAACTTTTGACGACGTTTCAAAAGCACCTTCTATAATCTTTTTGCGTTCTTCTATGTCAACAGTTAGCGCATTAAGATGAGGAGATTTCAAATCAGCATAAAGTCTTTTAGTGAGATCCATACCAGCGTCAATTTCTTTTCTGAGAAGAAAAATCTCATTATATAGTGATTTTTCATATTTGTCACCATCGAGACAGGTAAGAAGTTGTGTGACAGCTTCAGAGCAACTATAATATACGACGTCCATATTGTCATCTTTTGGTTCAACAACTATTCGTCGGGCAACATACCAGTAGCATCGATAATGTCTATCATATCCTAGTGGCTGCAAACGATGGAGAAGTCCGTTTTTTTCCAATTCAGATATTGAATTATAAACACCAGCGACACGATTAGCTTTACAAACTTCGCAAAGCCATTCATCTTGGGGTATTTGAACTAGAGGTGGATCAACACATTCTAAGTGATAAACACCAGAACAGTTATCACAGCAAAGCAAATCACCCATTTTATGACAACGTCGACAATGGTCATCATATCGTATAGCACCTTCACTGGCAATGTCTTCTCGAACAGCTTCTGTTTGTAAAAAAAAATCAGTTAATGCTTTCAAAACCTGTAAACGCTTTGCAGGAGCTACAAATGGATATCCGTCAAAAGATAATTTTAAAAACTTTGAAGATACTTCTGATAACCTTGATTTTAAATACGCAATTGTTACTGCAGGCCATGTCATATTATCCATATCAGCAAAAAACACATCAACCGAAGCTTTTGTTTCCAAGCCATAAGTTATTCCAAATGTTTCATCAGCTTTAATATTGGCTTTTAACAAAGATATGTGGCATTCAATTAGAAGCGTCGACTGCTCTGTGCTATTAATACAAGCACAAAAGTCTTCAAGTGTAAAAGCCGTGAGGCGTAACAACTGATTAAAATGTCTTAATATTTCATAAACAGACAAGCAATCTAAAAGGATATTATTGGGTATAATTAAATCAAATGAAGAGTTTGGAATTGTTAACGGTTCAACGTCATCATCATAAAATTCATCTTCAAAAAGTACAGGGTTTGATAAATAGTCGCTAAAATCACTATTCAAATCGACACTGTTGTTAAAACTATTACTATCACTATCTAGCGAGTAATTATCATTATCAGATAAGTAGCTATTTTGAAATGATTCATCCCCAACTCCCACAGAACTTTCCATAGCAGGCGCGTCATTTTCATTTGATCTCTCCGAAAGCAGTTTATTTTTAATTGGAAAGTTGGTTTTGCAAATTACCTTCAATGATTGTAGTGCAGCCGTGTTATGGAAAGCAACAGCACTGAGACTTGATTTGGAAGCATTTTGACACTCAGTCATTCGAAATGCTCATAATTGAATCAATCTCAAATAAAAAACAAAAATGCTGATCCAACTGTGAATCAATCCCACTTGTTCTAAAAAAATGTTCATATAAATATAGTAAACTAATAATAAATAATCGAATTTGAAAAAAAAATCAGAATTAAAAGAATATTTAGTTTCAAAGAGCAAATACATAAAAGAGAAAACTTAAATAAATTTGTATATCATTAAATTGGGCTCCAGCGGGAATTTAGTTTTCCCTAAATCTAGCAATGGTTTCGTAATATCAAAATTTGCATATTTGTATGCTTGTACACAACTGAATAAAATCATTAGACATTTGTCAAGTACAAGTTAATAATTTGAATACAATATCAAATTAAGTATACATCTATATATATATATAATGTGTTATTGCGACATGTTTCGACAAACATTGTCATTTTCAAGCATTTGGAGAAATGTTTCCGAATTTTTTCTTTAAGTAATTCAGATCTTCAAAATATATTTAGATTTCTTGATGTTATAGTAACTAAGCACATGAATGACATTTCGACGAAGTGATATCAAAAACCGACTCTTACAGGCCTTTACATACCATTCTGTTCGAATTGCGATTTTCGTGCCTAGTCAATCGAATATTTGAATCTTGCTCAAATTACAAAACCTTAACACAAAGGTTGGATAAAATCCCAAAAGACCTCAAAAATAATGGATATCCCCAAAAACTAATTCGTAAAATTATTGATAAGAAATTTTCATGCAATACACAAAATTCAAATTCTAAACATAACCAAGACAAAACACAAGTGTACTGGAAGTTACCATTTATAAAATCACGAGAAAAACAACTAAAGAAAACAATACGATCATACAACAAAGCATTACCAACATCGAAAATTTGTCCAGCATTTTACGCAAAAATGACCATGGAAATGTTCCCTAATAAAGATAATATATCCATTTGATTGTCTTCTGATATGTTTTATTCATACGACTGATGAATGTTCAAGTTTATACATTGACAAGACCAGAAGGCATTTAGAAACTCGGCAAAGGAACATATAATAAGGCATCTACAATCCGAATGTATACACATGGATGTGAACCTAAGCTGACAAATTTTAAAATACTAATGACATCGTGTTTGTCGAAACACGCCGCAATAAAATGTTCGTAGTCTTAAAATTATAACCTGTGTACACACACACATATATATATATATATATATATAT
>CABFPE010000157.1:1228679-1241609 GCA_900660155.1 Hofstenia miamia | reverse complement strand
AACGCAGTATCTATTTAATAATAATAATAATAATAATACACTTTATTTAGCCACTGAAGGCATACACAACAAAAAATAAAAACAAGTCAAGTTTTACGGCAGCGAGGACAGTCACAGGAGATGAAATAGGAGCAAATGGAAGAGTAGGCGAAGTTGGAGAAGGGAGGAAAGACATCAAAGATTTCTTGAAGCTCGCTGGCGGGGAAAAGAAATCAATCGCTGTTGGAGGGTTGAGAGTCAAGATGTAATTAGCAGCAGTACAAGCACGATTGAAAAACAATTGAAGGGTGCGATGTTTCTTCGTACGACGAATGGAGAAGGTGACAACATCATCAGAGCGAGTGCAGCAGTAATTAGAGAACTTGATGAAATCAAAAGGATCAAGATCTAATTTGCGAGTCAGTAGTCGATTGAACAGAAGGAGATCACAGGCATGGAAGTTGAGTGACAGCGGGAGAGTGGAGAATTTCAGCAGAGCGTCTCTATAGGCCAAAGGGGAAATCCATTTGAAAGCGCGTTTCTGGAAACGTTCCATGGAGTGGAACAAAGCACGAGAAGGCCACCAACAAGGAGATACGTAGAGAAGAATGGCGTGAAAAATGGACTTGAACAAAGAGAGTTTCACATTGGACGAGGTATTAAAAGGAACATTAAGGAAAAGGGCAAATAGGGAGGAATTAGCTTTGCGGAGATGCAAAGACACATGTCCAGTCCAATTTAAGTTTGCAGCAAGTTGAACTCCAAGATGAGTGTGATGAGACTCAAAGTTCACAGGTAGAGGCAAATCAGAAGGGGGAGCAACAGAGAAGGAAATACCACATGTCTTGGTAGTGCTAAAATCAAGATGGTTGACAGAGGACCAAGTAGACAAGTGCTCGAGAAAGGCAGGGATCATGAATCCAATGAAATATGTAAGTGTTTTACAAACTAGATTGCTTCCACAACTTAGCAAATGGGAAAATTTGACGACATTTATGAAAGATCGTGCTCTATGCCATACGGCAAAGAAAGTTAAGGGATTTTTACAGTTACACAAGATTACTCTATTAGATTGACCAGGAACTTCACCGGATTTAAACCCGATAGAGAATGTTTGGGGTTATATTAAACAATTTATACAAAGACAAACAATAACAAATAAAAATTAACACAATTGCCTTCTCATACAAGAATGGTTCCATGGTGGGAAAATCACACGCATTGCAAAAGTTATAGAGGCCAAGGGAGGACATATTAATTATTGACTTTTGTTTAATGTTTGTGTTCAGAATTACCATTATATACATTTTTTATTGTTTGTGTTCATTATAAGATGAAGATAACGAGTCGGAAGGCATACATATTAATTAATTTTTGCATAGTAAATATGTTTATAATAATATGACCCGGACCAACTTTTATGCATAAACAATTGAAACCTGTTCTTATGACATACCTAATTTAGAAGAACATAGATAGTCAAATTTCACTATAAAAGTAATTCCAAATTTATCATTTACATTAATAAAAGACCAGAAATTTTGAAATAATATGGCACACTCACACACTATATATAGTAAAGAACAGAGTATAAGTATTTTATTATTACTGGTGATGCTTTCTATCCCAACAAAAGCAATCAAATGAACACATCCGTTTAATGCATAAACTAATTTATGACGATGAGACAGTAGTCATTTTTTGAATTGATGAGAAAACAATGTCCAATAAAAATGACTATGCTGAACAAATTTCCATTAGTGTTCTGCATATTAAAAAATGAATTATGAAAAAGAAGCCAACTGAAACAATTTACAGCAATTTAAATTTTTCGTAAATTTTTGAAAATCTGTATACATAAAAAATGTCTTTCAGAGTGTTTAATATCCTGCCAAATGGAAATCAGCTATAGAAAGTTGTAATGCCTAAACTGTGCACCCTGATAAAAACAATTATAAGTATTTCATGTCGGTAACTATAACTAATGTTGTAGCTAGGTGATAAAATTGTATTGGTGTTGAATGGCATTTCAAAAGAGCTAGAAAATGCTTCTGATCTCAAAAAATTTGCTTATAGGCAGGAACAGATCAACGACAGATCTCGAGATACGTTTTTCTGTCAGCAAATTTAAAAAATACACCCTAAGCATGGCATCTTCGCCTAGTAATAATGTTAAACTAGTAAAACTGAATTGGACTAAGATCTTAGCAATAACGTATCTCGAACTTTTCTCCAAAAAATTCTGGTAAAACGACGTTGTTCTGGCTGAAGTATTCGAGTACGTCGTATTACCAATTAGCTGATGATATAATTCATAATGTAGAAATTCACAAATTATTATTCTGTGCAGTAATAACATCTAGAAAGTAAAATATTCATTCGGCCGTAGAAAACAGATCTGGTTAATGAACATAAAAAGGAAATGAGATTTTTGTATTCATCCAAGATTATTATATATTATAATATTGCATACTATAGTGACCTCTAGGGCAAAGATAACTTCAGAATTATATTCGACATAACATCATATTGATAAGTAAATGCGACTGTTTGTGACGACATGCACCACATGATGGAGAAAAAAGTTTCACCAAAATTCCTTGTTTCCCACTTCATGCGGATCCAATGACAAACACATCTTACAAAGTCAATCAAGCAATGTTTTTTAAACTAAATAATGTACGGATTTACATAAACTAATAATCGGTGTGGTTGTTAATACGTTATTAGGAATTCAAGTTTCGAAATATTTAAATCGTTTTTCCCAAAACGATACGTTGTTTTTGCCTGCCGGGGGTAGAGGAGATGCTTAAATTTATCTAGTTGATAGTGTTTTCAGCACAAAATTTTAAGGAGCAACATAGTAAATGTGATGTTTTGGGATTATAATAGCGTTCTTAACGCTGCCCAACAAAATCACATGGTAAATAGATTCTGTTTACGTCCGCCATGGATAGCTAAGTGGACGTAGGGTTACATATCTAAATTTAATCAATGTATACAAATTGCAAAAATATAAATACAGAGAAGATGCCACTACATTTAGGAGTATCTGAAGAGGACTTTTCTAGAGTATTATATATAGCGTTACTCTCAATATAGCACAATGGCTAGATATTATGATTATATTTGATTGGGATACCTTATCCCTTTATCTGGACCATACTTTACAAAAGACATGAATACCATTAATATGAACAACTAAATATTCGGATGACAGACATATATTTAAAAGGATACATGTTGAGAGAAGATTATAGCTATTGTCGGAACATGATTTTCAAATTGATATGACAAAAAACTGAAAACTGAGCCATAGTAGTAAACGATTTTATTAACCAAAGCGGGAACACAGAAACTTAAAAATGCGAGAAATAAAAAACAAAAACAAAAAGCACCAGTGGCAGAAAGACTACTTGGTTTGTCACCCAACACATCATGAACATTTACACCGTAATGTCCAAGGGCAGGTGTCTTGAAGGAAATAAACTCGGTAAACCATGCTTAGAAATTGATTCCTTATTATGGATTTGAGCGGTAGATTTGGCTCGAGCAGATTGATGCCAATGATGTCAACAAGATCGTTTACAAATACAGCCACTCTATGGAAGAAGGAGCAGTAATTTATTTGCTTTCGAAATTTCTTGACTAGTAATTTAGGATAACTAACACGAAGAATACGTTGTCTTGGTTGAAACTCGAAATGATCGGCGAAGTTGATGCAAGTGTTGCCAGAACCAATGGAGTTGAAGGACTCATATGTATAATAAATGTAGCAGCACTTTAGGCCCTGATGGTGCAATTTTTCGAGGCGACGAAGAGATGTGGCATTCGGGAACCATACTACTGACCAGTAAACAATGATAGAGCACGCAACTACAGAAAAGGTTGTACTTAACCGATTGTGGGGTACAGTAAGGAACGTTATGTCGTAAATAATGGTAATTCATACGTGCCTTTGGCTAGTTTTGTGCTTATGTGAAGCTTCCATTTGAAGTCGCTGGAGACAGTAAGTCCAAGGTCACTTGCCGACAGCGTTTCCTGAACGATGCTATCCCCTAATTGAAATAGTACCATCGGTTTTTGCAGAGAAGCGGAGAAAAAAACATTTGTCAGGATGGCATTTTACTTCATTCATGATAGACCAGTCCATAACTCGGTTAAGATCAAATTGGGTCGTCTCGAGGATGATATGAGCTTAGTGTCGTGAGCAAAGTGGTGTGTGATGGGAAGATCGTCGATATAAATTAAAAACAGGAGTGGTCCGAGGTCACTTCCTTGTGTTGCTCCACTGTACACACCAAGAGGACTCGACAAGCAACCCTCGACATTGACATTATGTGAGCGGGAGGATAGGTAGCTGGTAAGAAGGCAGAGAAAGTCATCATCAAATCCAATCTTGCGCAACTTCAAAATCAGAATTCTATAGGCGACTGAGTCAAAGGGTTCTGGATATCCAGGTAAGTGACTATTTGCTCAATGTTATCATCATAGTTGGAATAACGTTTGTCAAATAACAGGACTAATTGGGTAACGGTTGATCGGCCTTTCATGAATCCATGCTCGTTTGCGCTTAAACAATTTCTCACTTTTCAATAAATGTACCTGAACAATAACTTCTCGAATACAAGGGGCAAACGTGGAAGGATGGATATCAGGTGGTAGTTTTGAATATTTCCAGTAAGGTATTTTGTCCAGGAGTAAATCAGAAAAAATATATTTAGAGATAAAGGAACTACTGCTATGAAAATGAGAGTAATAAAACTTTAATTTGAGAACAGATAAAACATCCATTCAAGATACTTCTCCTGTTAGTGCTTCATGGTTCTCAGCAGTCGGTTTGGGAACAGGGTAAGATTCTTTTCATATTTCGTCTTTGAAACGGGTATGTATGGTCGAAATCACATGTAAAAGAAACTGCAAAGATAAATTATGAAAAATTCTATGAAATTTCTTATTACATATTTTAATCCAGCTATGGCACTGTTTACTCCTAAAACTTACATAGGTGCTTTAAATGAAACAACCAATTTACGTCATGATATGCGAAATGACAGCAGATGCACTACTTCTATATTGATTAGAACAGAACAGAAGAACGTTTATTGAAATTTAATATTATATTACAAGTGTGTTTGAGTCATTTTCGGTACAAATTGAGTAGCACGAATGTTCAATCGAAAGTATTGTAGAGAGTAGGCATAAGTTCTTTTAATCAGTGCATGAGATCGTTCAATGCCGCAACGAAGAGTTTAGTGGAAGCTTTTTTGCATCTCTCCTCAATCTTGAAGAAAATTTTTAATTCTCCAGATCCTTGCCTTAACGCATACCTACAGGTTCTGAAAACATTCGCAGTCATGCCATTGATACAAAACTATAGGACTTTATGAAACAGGATAAAAATTTTGCTAGGATTTTAACGAACATTCAATATTCAAGATTAGCATAAAATATTCAATGGCTTATAAAAAAATGTGCGATAATCTACACTCACCCTATTGATCATATCGAAAATATTTCCTATATACTAAAAAGTAGTATACAAAGACTTACAATATTATGTATTATTGACAACTAAAAGTCTAAATTACACGCATTTTAAAGCATACACAACAAATTTAAATAGTATTAAAGTATATGTAATGTTAAGAACATAGAAAATAAAAAATTTAAACAGCTAAATTTCAATAATAGTATATGACCCGATGTCAAATTGTAAAGCAAATTCAAAAAAAAAATTTCGTCAAAATAACATTTAATGCTACCAGAACTTTATAAACATGATATACAATATTTTTTAACGTAGAATTTTATTTTTCTATTAAACACTAAATTCGATCTTAAACTATTTTAGACCTTTCACATTTTAAGACGAAAAATTAATATCAGTTAGTTAGGACGGCGCGTTATCAAAAATATGGTAATAAGTTAATTTTAATTTAAAATTAAAAACGATCACTTATAATTACATAAGCAAATATTTCTATATATATTTTTAATAAAGCACTTATGCATTCTATAGATTGGCAATTTCAGTCTTTCAAGTAACCTTTTGCAGTATTGACGATTAATTAAATACGTAAAAAGTACTCAGAATTGGAAATTTATATTTTTGTGCATTGGCGAGGTGTTTAGAGCACCGATCAATGGGGGACTTTCACTCAAAGTAAAAACTGTCAAATGCTACTATATAGAATAAAGTAGAATAGAGCAATAGAATATATTTAAATTATAGAAGGAAATACATCCTCTATACACCTTCAAAGAGGTAGGGAAAAAAGTACCATTTACAAATAATTGTTTGCGAACAGTCTAGTAGAAAATTTCGGGCAAATTTTGATGTGTTTGCTGGCACCGGGTTTTCTTTTACGTAAGGATGAGTCTGCTTAGTTAGTCCCTTTTGGAATTATCCGCATCAAAGATGGTCTTGGTTCTTTCTAGTCGGATCAAACAGTCTAGTCTTGATCTCGAATAATTTCAGTAATCGGTATGAATTCATCGATTAAACCGTATCACCTTGCACGTTTCTGGATTTGGTCAATTTGCATCAGAATTCCTTTTTCTGATCCACCCTGCACCGTGCAGCAATACCTCACATGCGAAACAACAATTGAATTATAAGCTATGCCTAGTTCTTCTTTTGAGAAGCCAACCCTTTTGAGCCTAAGCAATAACAATATATTGGAAGATATCTTTTTATTGAACTTAGAAATAAAAATAGAAATTATCTTTATTTCAGAATGAAACATCAAACTTACTAAATTTAAAGACTATTATAAAATTTACTTCACTTGCGGAGTTATTTGCGGCATTTCGCAGACGTCATAGCTCGGGCGTGGTCTTCCTTTCGTGTCGGTATTTTTGGTAGGGTTTGGAGACTTGGGAGTAAAAAATGCAGATAGGAAACGGAGACAATTTCTAGATCGGTAATTTCGTCACGTGTGAACCCGAGAATCAGTGAATATGGTAGACAGTGGTGGTTAGAGCGAGAATGCTAGAATTTCTTGAAGAATTTGTTCGGAAAAATAAATATAAATCTCCTATCAATATCTCTTTCAGAGGCTGGTAAGCGTTCCCGGAGCCTGTTAGAGGCATAGTCACTTCCGGGCACTAAATCTGATAGTAAATGGTCCTCATAGTACATTCCCTTCAACAGCTTTTCATTACTATCTCACAATTGTTTCGATAGATTCGAAGTTATTTGTATATTCCAGTCGCATTGACTTCCTCTGTAGTTTGTCTATGAGTTGCTGTAATGACTGACTGCATCCTCCCCATACTGAGACCGAATAGGTTATATTTGGCAATATCAACGCTGTGTGGAGTATCTTGAGCTGAGCTCGCGTAAAGAGTAACCTTGACACTTTAACTTGTTCAGAAGGAACATTTTGCTTCTGAATTTTCGTAAAAGCCTTTGAGACATGTTCTTCAATTGACAAGGCATTATCAATGTACACTCCAAGGATTTTAATGACTTGAGAGAGTTTGCCAGATGGTTCTTGTGGAGTATTCGAGGGAGAGCTACCCTTAGAAAAAATCATTTCAACCGTTTTACCTTCGTTCATCGATAGGTTGTTGTTATTACACCAGTCCCAGAATACACAGTGAAGAAACTTGGGGAATGAATATCAAGTATTTTTTTCTCCGCTTATTAAACCAAATAATCATTTCCTTTGATTTATTGACGTTCAAAGATAAATTTTTGTTGTCAAAAAACTTTTTAAGATAATTGAGTTCAATGATTGAGTTATCAATTCTCTGGCTAGTAGTGGAATGGACAAATCCTGCGATCAACAGGTTAGTGTCATCTGCGTAAACGTCATAACAGAAGCTAGAGTGTGATGCTGAAACGAAGTTGTATATTGGGTATATTGGTGGTGATAGTACACACCCTTGTAGAGCACCACAGTCAGTGCTACATATGCACGAGTACTTTCCATTTATATATACAGTTTGATTTTTTAGGAAGTCACTGATCGTGTTATTTATATATACAGTTTGATTTTTTAGGCTTAAAATTTGTCCAGGAGTTTACAATACCATGGATTTCTAGTTTATCAAATGCTTTTGATAAACCAAGCGAAAAAAGTCGTACATAATCGTAACTAAGGTCTTTGAACTTTGCAATACCATTTTGAATAGAAAACAAGCAATTAGCAGTAAATCCGTTTTTTCTGAAAGCAAATTGATGCGAACTGATATTTGCTGCATAGTTTTCCTCGATAAACGTTTTTTACAACAATTTCTCGAAACATCTAGATATCACAGGAGTTACTGAAACAGGTCTGAATTCCGATAGGTTAGTGGGGTGGGATACTTTGGGTATTGGGGTAATTTTCGAAAGTTTCAATCCACTGGGAAACGTCGAAGTCTTCAGAATGCAGTTAAGTAAGTCCGTAACCGGTTCAGCAAGCAAATAAGCGGCTTTCTTGTACACCCACCATGGTACATCATCTACATCGCATGAAGTTTTCATAATTCGCTCCATCTGTTTGAATACCTGGAGAGTGTGAAGCTCTGGTGGCTCCCAATTACACGTATCCATTCGATTTGGTTCGATGTAATTAGGACTTGTAGATATTCCGGCAAAGAACTTGTTTAATTTATCAGGTTCAAAATCCCACCACTGTTTTGACGTTGAATGTCCTCTTTTCTTTGAGGAGTTTCTAATTGCAGCCCTGATTTCACGACGGCCAGACTTTTGAAGCTTGTACTTTTCCTTGTAAAGTCGCTTCACTAGAGGAGTTACATAAATCATAGTAACTGCACGAATTGGACAATGTATGTTAAGCAGGTCAATAACAGTGTTGTGCAGTAGGTCATATTTCAATTGCACATCGTGTTCCTCGTAACCATTTGAAAAGTCAATATTTTTGAGATCTTCGAAAAACCGAAGGTGATGTTTTGGCCTACAGTCTCTAAAATATGACACCCATTTAAAGGGTCGTTCATGTCCACTAATTTCAAAGAAAACGCCTTGGTTGTCCGTGTCAATGATTGAGTTAAAATTTCTATGCCCAGAAATCAGAGACAATTCACTGCTAAACACTTTGTCCAAGGAAGCATTATCTCGTGTGGGTACTGAATTGATCAGTTTCAAGGTTGTATGTTCAGCTAAGGCATTTAAATTACCAGCAACAATAAAAACTTCATTTGTTTTTAGCGTTCTCTCCATTAGTTCTGTGATTGTGTTCTTCGAGGGCAGCTTGTTTGGTTGAATTTCTGCAGAAGTACGGATAGTATACTACTGTGAATAGTATCGCACGTTTTGCGTCATGCAGCTTTGCCCACAAAATTTCAAAGTACCGCTCGTTGATCATTTCAACTTTTTGTATATTCAAATCTTCCTTAAAGAACATGCAGACACTACCCCCTCTCTACTTTTTTTGCCAGTTCGATCCGATCTGTAATTAACGCAGTATCTATTTAATAATAATAATAATAATCAATGACTTTATTTAGCCGCTGAAGGCATACACAACAAAAAAAAATAAAAACAAGTCAAGTTTTACGGGAGCGAGGACAGTCACAGGAGATGAAATAGGAGCAAATGGAAGAGTAGGCGAAGTTATAGAAGGGCTCAGCAAAGAGGAAAGCCATCAAAGATTTCCTGTATGGATAATTCAACGGAAAATTTCTCCAATGCCAATGGTATTTTGAGTTATCTAGCATTTAATAGGATAACTTTCAAATTACATAGTCAACCCGATAATTGCACTTCCTTTCCGCTCACAAAAAGTTTCCACTTTTTAGTTCGAAATTCTTTCTTTGGTTTCCCTTTTTGAATTAGGTTGTACCGTTCTTTCAGAAGCTCTTTCTCTTTCGCTGCCTCTTCTTTCGTTAATTCTTCAGATAAATAGATATTCTTAACTGGAAAATCTTTCAACATATAAGATTTGTCTAGAATTTTCCGGGTTGTCCAATGGTTATTGAACCTCACGATGATTTGCCTAGGTTTTTCTACGAGTATTTTCCAATTCGGCTCAAAAAATGTATTTGTGCATCACTTTTTTCTTCTCACCCTATTCCTCTCTGCCGGGAACGCCTTTTCAGATTCGGGTATGTTTGATAACCGAATGCCCTTTACTGGGACAAATATATTCACCTGTTTCAGGGTTGGTTGCTCGACAGGGGTTGACTTCTCTGTATCAAGTTTCATTAAAATATTTTCGATTTTCGACAGTGTATTGTCCATTTTTTCAGAATTAATATGAGTTTAACTTTCCTTCTTCTCGGAAGATTCCTTTCTCCAGACAATTTTCACACAACCATAGACATGCTTTTATCTTTCCCATCACAGCCACTTCGTCCGATGAGATACCAACACATGGGTCATGAAACCACGTGGTGCATCGATTGCATCCTAATTAAACTAATTAAACTTATATTAATATAGATGAATAATCAAGAAAATTCCATATAGCAGGCGACCAGGGTTTCAAGATTATTTAGTATTAAGCTCTAAATGTATTTAGTATTAAACTCTAAATTTTGCTGTGAGGTAGGAGGACCTAAATGAACTTTCTCACGGAATTGTGGGCAATATACAGGGTTTTTTTATAAAAGTTTTTTTATCATCTGTTTACAATTAGTGAGTTTTTAAAGTAATCCTAATTTGGGTTTTTATCCATACCATATTGCTTAAATACGCATGGGAAATTTTCAATTAGGTCCTCTGACGTAATAAAATGTTAAGTTTAATGCTGATTATTTTGAAAATATTTAATTTTTGAACTCTGGTCGCCCACTATAGTGACTTTTCTATTTATTATTCAGTAATATAGTAGCATTGTGACAGTGTTTAATTTTGGGTGAAAGTCCCCATTGAACTTTTCTGGACTTTTTTGAAAAAATTTGAAATACAATAAACACATTTTTTAGAGTAGTTATAGGATTGAATAATAATCATCTATAACATTGTCACTTGCAATGATGTGCATCATCTTTCTACGTCGGTTGCATCGGTGAATACCACAGTTGTGCTCTGATCTATTTCGAAGTTGGCATTTGGTACCAGGGTTTTCGAGTCGATTTCGAGTTTTTATGTTTTGAGCTCGAATTTGAGTATTTTGAAAGAAAATTCCGAATTCGATCCAATTTTTCCTAACTCTGAGTTTTTTAAAATAAAGATAAATTTATTTTACAATTCAGAATTTTGTTTGATAAAGAATCTTAAATTTAAATATTTAAATTTTTACGGTATTTTCGAGTTGATTTTCGATCGAAATTTTTAGCAAAAGTTACTATTTTTTTAAACAAATTATTATATGTATTTATGACTAACTCTATTTAGTAACACATTGCAAATTCGATACTTTTTAATATTGTACAATAACTTTTTAATAAATTGTTTTTCTTAATTTTTTTGAAGATGTCAGTATATTCAGCGTTAAAAACTCCTTTAAAATGTCTTTCTTACTGTATTTCGAATTTTTTAAAAAATTCCTCTAAAGTATAATTGATCCTTAGAACACTTGCAAACTAATACTAAAAACTAGTAGAAACAAAATAATTAAAAAACGTTTGTGAATTAAAAAAAATTTCATTTCATATTCTAGCTCATTACGAAATTAATTGAATATTTTTTACTGAGGAGTATTAAATAAATTTGGCAAAATCTTACTTCACTTATATCTTGAAGTTTTGAATTATGTTGTTTGGGCATGGTGAACTTAAATTTCTGAGTTAAGTGTGAAGATAGTATTGACACTTTTTTAAAATAGCTAATAGTCACGTTTTTCTTGATTGGCTTAAATTTGCTTTTAATTGCAAATCTAAATCTAGCAGTAATTAATGGTAAATGGATGTATATTCTCTTCCCATTTCTTTGCTCTCCATTAGTTCTTCCGGTTTAAATTTGCTACAGATATATACTTAAATATATTTGAACATGAGACTTATCTACTAGAAATTTATAAACGTGACTTTGTAGGTATGTCGACATTAAGTAGTGTAAATTTAGTACTCATATTAATTTACATATATTGCATCTGCGTCTAAGAGCTTTGTCTGTATAAATATGTACAGTAGGCTGTTTTAAGAATGTGATACACTATCAAATTTGTTTGACAGTGTATCACTCCGTCAGACAAGCCTTCAAACCTACTATCAGACAAATCAAAATAATTTAGATATTTTCAGTCAAACAAGCTAATTATTTAACAACGCGTATTGCCGTTGAAGTAAATTAATTAAAACGGGTAAAATCAGCATTAAATTGTTCCCTTATCTATTCTCTATCAATATTTATTATATTAATAATTAAACTCTGTCCCAATTAATAAGTAAACCGGTTTTTTTTAGGAAAATGAGTTAGTATGATATAAATACGAGTATAATTTCAAGTTTTGATTTTCATTTTTTTATAATATGCACAAGATCATAAAATATCAAATTCGAGCCAAAACCATGGTATTTACGCTATAATAAAACTCCAATTATTGATATAAAACTTTACTTATTAACTGGGACAGAGTTTAGTTAACTTTAAATACTTTTCTCGTCAGTGGTGATGTGAATCGGGGAATCCGAGATAAAGAACATGTTGTTTTTTCTCGAAGTCCGTATGTGAAGCATGATTTATTTGATTAGAACTATCTCTAAAATTCTATTCTGGAGGTTTTTCGCGGGTCCGCATGTTTGCGCACAAATGCAATTAATAGACATGAAGCATATATTTATTGACATAAAGTACTTATTTATGTAAATAGTGCATGTTTAATAACAATTGTATCAAAACGAACTCTACACAGGTCTTAGCACACCAATTAATGTAAATTAATTAACTATATTAAAAAAATTCCAGTAGATGTTTACCTTTGTCTAATGGCTTGTTTGATGAATGTTTGATAATGTATTTCAGCAACATGTTTGCAGATCAATTAAAATTTATTTCTTGTTTGATCGGAAGCTTGATAATGTGTATCATCCGCTTTAAATATATATATATAT
>CABFPE010000157.1:1171288-1182024 GCA_900660155.1 Hofstenia miamia | reverse complement strand
TATATATTCTCTAAATGCTATATAGGTCCGCTTGTTTTCAGTATATATGTAAACGATATGCATATGATAACTGATTCCAATTTATTTGATACTTATTGATTTTTTGCATATACATATACATTCCCATTTAATTTGTGAGTTGATTTTATTTAATAATGTCTGACTTATACTATTCAATAAAACATTGCAATACCTAAAATGACTCATTACCAAGGCATCTACAAGTTGATGGCGCATTTTTATGTCCCATTTGATTCCCATTGCCAATTTACCCAAGACAGAATGAATATGATCAGTATATTGTAATTTAGTGTCAATAATTACTCCTAGATATTTAAATTTATCAACTTGGGCAATAGTTGTGTCAGCAAAATTTAATTTACAAGTGACATTGTCATTTTTTGGGAAAGGTGACATTACACAAAATTCAGTTTTTGAGGGATTAACAGTTAAATGATGCATGTTAAAGTATTTATGTAAATCCAAGAGGTTGGTTTCCAAATTATATATCAATACATCATGTGATTTATCATGTGCAAACAGACAAGTATCATCTGCATATTGAATAATTGTACAATGTTCATTTACTTCTTTATTGAGATCATTTACATAAAGTGAAAAAAGTAAGGGCCCTAAGAGCATGCCTTGCGGAACTCCTTTGTAAAGATTTCCCCAATTCAATAATGTCCCATTAAATTTAACCTGCTGGTAGCAATTAGTTAGATAGTTATGCTTAAATCCTTACTAATTGAGTTAAATCCTAGTGGTGAATTACATAAACTTTTCAAGGAGAATTTTATGATCAAACAAATCAAAAGCTTTAGAAAGATCAATGCATGCTATGCCTACATATTCATTATTATCTAAGGAGTTTTGCCAGGACTCAGTTGAGTAAAGTAGGGCATCTGTAGTTGTGTTGAACGTTTTTTGCAAAATCCAAATTGTGTTTCAGTGAGTAGAGAGTTATTTGTTAGGTAAAGGTTCATTTGTTTGAAAAGTAATTTTTCAAATATTTTGCTAAAAGTTGAGGTGATAGAAATTGGACAATAATTAGAACATTTTTGAAGATTGTCTTTTTTATAAAGAGGTGTTATAAATGCAATTTTTAACAAAGATGGAAATTGATTAGTACTTATGCAACTATTTATTATCAAGCATAGTGGGTATATAATTTGAGAAGCACATTCCTTAATACACCAGGTTGGAATTTCAGATGGGCCACAAGATTTTTTTGTTTTAAGATTTGAAATTTCTTTAAAGATTTCACACCTAGTCACATACCTAAACAAAAAAGATTTAGGGAATCTCTCATTATTGTTTTCATTTTGGTATTGAACTTCAGTACCTTGATGTTGCCCCATGTTTAAAAATTCCTCATTGAAAGCATTTGCAATATCAAAAAAATTAGAAAGTTTTTTTCCATTGATAGTTTCAATTTAATTAACCTCATGCACAACATTTTTTTGCCTATTAAGAAAATTATTGATAAATTCCCATCTTTTTTTGGGAGAAGCAAGATTGGAAAATGTTCTGACCATGTGATGATTTTGAGATTTTCTCAAAGCAATATGAGATTTATTATGGGCAACCTTGTATTTAAGATACTTTTCTGGGGATTTATCAGCCATATATTCTTTAAATGCTATATTTTTAGACTTGATCATCAATTAATGTCTAATGTTAACCATGGCTTCTCCCTAAATTTCTTAATAAATGGCTTATCTGTGATTAGAATGCGTTTTTTAGGACAGAAAATGTTTACGTAGTTTTCAAAAGTAGTAATAAATGTTTCGAACATATCGTCGACATCATATTTAATAAAAACAATTTCCCAAGTTTCTTTGTCTAATTTCATTTTTAATTGTTTTAAAGAATTGTTGCTCATTTCACATATTTCTATCCACCTGTAAATGGGTTCATTTGCTGCTCACTTCAAAGAAATGCATGTAATTATGGAATGATCAGAGAACAGGCATTCACTACATAAATACTTGAAGTTTTTGTTATTATCAACAAAGAAATAAACAAAGGGAGTTGAAGTGCTGGCAGTGGAATGTGAAGGAATATCAGAATTTACTGTTTTGAGATCAACTGAGTCCAGAATGAGCTTTAGTTTTTTCCTTTCATTCAAGTTAAAATAATTAATATTCCAATCCCCCATTATCATTACTGATTTCCTTTCTAATAAAGAAGTTTGAATTGCATTTTTAATTATGGCAAGAAAATCATTTATCATTGATTTGTTTGGACAGTACGAGACGTTTACTAATTGAGAGACAAATTTTTCATTACTTATTAATGGAATTTTTACCTCTACCCAAAGACTTTCAAATGATTTCAATTTATTTATATCAGGTCGAAATTTAGGTTTAAAATGCTTTGGATTAACAATAAGATGGCACCCCCTTTGATTTGTGACTATTGTTTAAGTTTCTATCACAATGAAAAATATCGTATCCTTTATGTGACCACGTAATGTCAGAATCATATTCGGTTAGCCACGTTTCAGATATTCCTACTATTGAATTTTTCCCAATGTTAGTTAAAAATTCTTTGTAAGTGAGAAATTTGCTAGACAGATTTTGAAAATTCAGATGGACATACTTAATAGAGCTCTCTAAATGTGGCAATTGCTTACAATATAGGTTGTAAGATATTAAACTAGATGGCTTTGGCCCTGGATTCATCACAATGCCACCTAGTAGCAACAACAAAGAAATAATTAGGCACAATATGTGTAGATAAATCAAATGTGCATATTTTTCAGAATTATCAATTTGATATGAAAAAGTTCCTGAAAAAAATTCTTTTTGACTGTTTAATAAAGATATGTTGGAAGAGACATTGCTGAAAATAAACCAAGGAAGAATTTCTGTTTCTAAAAAAAATTTTTGAATGCATTTGGCTAATAGAATTCTGAATAGTATTATACATGTTATTTTGATATAAATAAAAATTATTACCATTGTTGATGATATATTAGGTGTCAAAGCTTAGATATCTCCTGTGCTGATAGTGGTAGTGGAAGAGCAGCAACTTCAGAGTAGGTAGGACTAGTAGATAAGTGGGCTGTAGTGTTCAGTTTTGGTGGCAGATAATTAATTAGTGGCTGGCAGGCATTTGATCATGAATATTTAATCAGTGCATGGTGGGGAGTCCATGGGTAGTGATCATGAACATGACGTGATGGTGGAATTTGTGGTATTGAAGAATGTTTTGATTGCTTGGGGAAGTGTTCAGTAGCCTCACCTTGAAAAATGGATTTCATTGTGAGCAGACAATTTGGAGTTTGGATGACCATTCAAACTGTAGTGATTAAAAAGTGGGAGAGTAGTGTATCCTTTCTGCTTCTCATTTGCAGAAATTAGTTGATTAACTTTTATAGCCTTGTTGTTCCATCAAGAGTTGTTAATAAAAGGAACCAATTCTCCAATAATGATGTCAGCTTTTACAAACTTCTGTCTGATTGTATGAAAGAGTTTGAAAAACTTATCTTCAAAGTCACACTTTTCTTTCATTATGTCATTACTACCAGCAGTAACAAAAATTTTTTTAGAAGAACATCCTGTGGATAATTAGAAATAATTGTTGTTATTTCTTCAATTGTTGTGCCTCAATATGAATGAATGGTGATATTTTGATTTGGGACTAAGCATTGTGCTCTGAGATATCTAAACATTGATGTTCCAATAATCAAAATGTCAGTGTTGGGGCTTGATTTTTTGTGGATGTCTTTTGTAGTTTGTTACAGCTTCATCAGATTTTTTTGTTAATGAGTAATCTTTTTTTGTCATGATTTGTGTTTCTGTAGTTTTGTATTTGGATTCTGTTTGTGCTTCAGCATCTTCAGAGTTTGGTAAACAGGTGATCTTGTATAGTAGTGTGTGCAGGGCAATAAGTTCTTCATTGCTCAGATTGGAAAATGGAGCCAAAAGCTTCACAGTAGTTGAGTGTGAGCACAAATCACTGTTCACTATGAAATTCTCACTGTTGAACTTTGTGATAACTGAGTGCTCAAGAGGACTGACCAACTGCTGTGAAATCATTTCAAGATCATTTTGCACTACATATTGTTTTTTTATCAAAAAATGTTTGCATTATTTTTGTACTCATCCTGTCTTTGAATTTAATGTGGTTTTATATGTTTCTGGTATGGTGACAATAATTCATCATCCACACACATTTTATGTGGTGCCAATGGATAATTGGAATGTTCTCCATGCAAATGTGATGGATAATGAATGTTGACCATTACTAGGAAGCTTCTGTCTGCCTCTGATGGTGTAGCAATTATATTTTCTATACTCTCATCTGTCCAGTGTAGGCCTCCAGTAAGTAAAAACTCACACATGGAAGCTCTGTACAATGAATTCATATCATGGAAGATTGAATATGTGTAGTCTTTCCCACTGTCATAACCATCCACCATTGGGTTATTGGCTTTAAAATAACAACTTGAATAAATGCTGGACATGCCTCCTTGAATTTCATTTTCAATAAATTCCAGCTGATCCAGACTTGCAATGGGGTCAAATGACATCTGCATGTATTTCAGCATTGCATTCCAGCTATAATTTGAAATTGTGAAGAAGTGCACAGGGTCTAGCTTGTATGTTTCCATGCTCTCCAATCTGAATTCTCTAATTACATTGCCAAGTAAGAGGGTGTCTGCCTCCATACTCCATAAAATTATTGTGAAAGTGTTTGAGCATCTGACAGCCCCTTAAACCCAGGTATGTTCCCACTGAAAGTCAAGTTCTTCCTGTGTTAGAGATGTTTACCCATTCAATTGGTTTTCCAGTGGACCAAGTCTGGAAGCTGTGTATCATAAAATTTTTCAAAACTATCCAAATAATCATAGCAGAGTAAACCTTTACCTCTGCTAAATGCCTCTGCCTTTTAAGTGTTCATGCCTGTATGTAAAAATTTATAATTATCACTGACATTGTTCTTTGTTAGATTGGAGAGACTATCTGTTATAAAGCAATGAGAATCTAGAAATCATAATTCTTCATAACTATTTTTCATTATATTATTTTTATCAACAAAAGTTGAGATGGGAATTGATAAACTGAGTGACAACAAGTTTTCACTAGTGCAGGGAATACAACTTAATTTTTTGCTTTCCCTCAATTTGAAAGTTTTCAATAAAATATGGAAGTCATAATGGGAAGCATTATGTGCAAATGTGGGGGTGAAATGGGGCAATCTATGCAAAAAATATTACAATCACTATGGGCAATGCCTCTAATTTTACCACTATAGTGAAAGTGGCCTATTACTTTTTTGAAGATGCCTCAAATGGTTTATCACAAAATACACAGGATGTTGCATTCACCAGCATTCTTGTACATTCACCATGTGTAATTCGGAGTGTGCAATGTTTTTGTTTAGCCTGAAATGATTCATGCACAATTTTTCTAGGGTGGTCCTATGCCTCTGATAGACATTCCTCACTGGAAAAAGCTCTGGAGGAAAGCAGCTCCTTCTCTGTCATAGTGGAAATGCAAATACCAGAGGGCATCTGCCTTACTTCCTGAACTGTGTAGCTAGTGACTGGATTAGGTAGGGGACCATAAACTTTTTCTGAAATTGTCTTGATATCAAATGTGGCCATTATTGGTACATATTTTTTTGTGCCATAATTTTTAAATTCAATTTTTCCAACTGACTGTGGAATGTAATTTCAGGCTCAGTGGATCCACTACATTTCTTCTGATGCTTTGCCAAATTCTCCTCTGGCTTAAAACCAGATGAACATTTAGGACATTTCTTACCATCCCATGTATTTTTGAAATATTTTAAACAAGCATTCAAATTGGTAATGGTCACATAATGACCTAATGCTTTTCCAATATGTATGCAGGAACCAAACTCTGATCATTAGCATTTAGAGTGTACACATTGACTTTTATTTTGTTGAGGTCCTTAAACACACAGACATCATTTACAGAGAGTGGAAAAGACAGACTGTTAACATTTAAAGTATGATTGAATTTATTTAAATGAGTGACTTCATTTCTGTTCTTAACTTCTAGATGCAGACATGCCAAAACTGAGTACAAAAAGCATTGGTTGGAATCACTGGTCTTTGGGCTTACCAGGAAACTGTTCTGCTTCAAACAATCTGGTAGTGTGATACATATGACAGTGTGGGTTGGTCTATACTTGGCAATATGTAGCCCTACATTGTTTATATTTTTCATGACCCAATTAGATCCATTGTTTGCATAAATGCTGATGTAATTTGTGAGCTCATTTGTTATTTGAGAATACATTGCCTCACAAAGTCCCATACAAAACACTGGAGCTGGTTTGCTGGTAGGATGTAGAATGACTTGCTTTTCTTCATCTCCATTGGTTTGTGATAGTTCAACCTCAGAAATCAAATAAACGTTGGCAGAGTAATGCTTGGCCACATCCTCCTTAATGATTTTCACAATAGATGGATAGACAAGATGGAATGGTGAATAAATGTTCACTGCATTTGATTGCTGGCTCTCAAAACAGGCAAAGCTTCCCTTACATGCTGTATTTGTCTTATGTAAATTAATCTCATCAATGGAGGGTGGTGCTGATCATTCATGGACAACTGTAATGTGTTCAGAAAACAATATCTCATTATGGAAAAATAATTTGCATACAGTGCATAGATACAGCTGTGATTTTTTATGTTTCCTATTTATATGACCTTCTAATGCATCAGGTTTCGGGTTACTATATGTACAATGAGCGCATTGAAAAATGGGGGGGGCTGACCAACAATGCTTGTAGAATTAAATTGAAAATATTTTAGCAAAGTGGCAGTGGAAGGATGATTATTATATTTAAAGAGCAGTATGCATTGGGAAAAAAAGTATTTACATTGGTGATGGCTTACTCAATGCAAAAACAATATAAACACTAATTTTTTAGTCACAAAGAGACAAAATATGCATAACCACATTATAGGAGAAAATAGCAATGCATTGTAAAGCATGTAATCAGTAATAGATAGATAGATAAAAACTATAATGCTTTACTAAATAAATAACAGGTAACATCTCATAATCACCCTAAAAATGTCAGGTATTATATATAAATTGAGAATGTAACATTTAAAAACAAGTATTAGTTATTTAATGCATGCACATGTAAAATTAAACAAAGGTGTACATTTAGCTATTCAATGATAACTCTCCTTGTAAAATGTTAACAATGTGTATTAAGAAAATACTGAATGTCTAATTGGGGAAATACAATGCAAGGCAATTTTAAAAATAATTACACAATTATTTAAAATACACAGAGAGAAGACAATTTGTAAATGAGGAGACACATGAATAAAATTCATTTTTATGCACAATGCCTATAATAATTGAGAGGGAACGTGTAAGTGTTATAAATCAATTATTTTAATACTATCTTATTAAATTTAAAAACAAACAGGCACTTGTGCATTTTTTCAAGAAATATTTTCACTGATGAAATAAATCATCTCATTTTTGAAAATTGTAAAATAATGTAAAAAAACCTCTAATTGTTTTTCTAATGATATGACATGAATTTTATTAATTTTTTAAAAAATGACTGGTGAATAACACTAATTAAGATAATTGTGTTTATCATGCCTTCAAATTAAAAAAACATTGACAAGAGTACTGGATTATTTCAACATAAAAACTCTATTGTGCTTTTAAAAATCACAAAAGATGGCAAACACAATTTCCAAAAAAGCATGCTAATTGATCTACTCACATGGCATTGTTTTTTGTAGAAACACCATTAGCAACCAGGCTGTTGATGTAGCTGAAATACTGGGTTGATCATTTCCACAACTGATTTGAGAATTTTGGTGTTCACATTCTATCATCATTTTGTTTACTTGATTCTCAGAAGTTTGTGACCATTCATTGAAATTTTGTGGAGGTGAATTAACCTCTTCTGAGATATTATCAAAACTAAAAATGTTTGTTTTATAAATGTAATACAAATTTTTTTATACTGTGTAAACAGAAAAAGGTAATATAATGACTTACATAGATTCATTGAAGTAAATTTCTAATTCATTTTTTTAAAGATTGTCCTTGATTATTTGATTGTATTTGGCTTTCCATCCAGATAGGAAATCACTAGCATTGGTAAACAATATTNTACTCACATGGCATTGTTTTTTGTAGAAACACCATTAGCAACCAGGCTGTTGATGTAGCTGAAATACTGGGTTGATCATTTCCACAACTGATTTGAGAATTTTGGTGTTCACATTCTATCATCATTTTGTTTACTTGATTCTCAGAAGTTTGTGACCATTCATTGAAATTTTGTGGGATATTATCAAAACTAAAAATGTTTGTTTTATAAATGTAATACAAATTTTTTTATACTGTGTAAACAGAAAAAGGTAATATAATGACTTACATAGATTCATTGAAGTAAATTTCTAATTCATTTTTTTAAAGATTGTCCTTGATTATTTGATTGTATTTGGCTTTCCATCCAGATAGGAAATCACTAGCATTGGTAAACAATATTGTAAAAGTAAAAAGCAAAAACATTGAAATAAAACAAACTAGTTTTAACCAAAGTTGGAATGAAATTGAAAAAAAATTTTTTTAAAAAATTTTAACACAGTAAATATCAAGTTTTGATTTGATGAGAAAACAATTTGAATAGCCAATTAGGGGTAAGTACAATCAGTTTAGGAAACATTTTGTGATAAAAGTCAATTAGTAACACCTGAGTGATTTTCAATTCATGGTATGTACAAATCTCAAGTAGGCTCCCCATTAATTAGTTTTGGAGGGATCTTCTAATGCAAAATCTTTTAAAAAACTCAAGTACTTTGATTGATTGAAAGGTTTTCTTTTTGCAGCATTCTGGATGTGGGATGCACGAAATAAAAAGGTTTTAAATTGAGTCCACTTGAACTTGACAGATTAAAAGTTTCTGTCAAAAACATTGCTAATGGGTTTCTAGGCATTTTTTGCAAAAAAACCTTGGCTGGAAAATGTGGTAAAATTAATACATGACAGTAATTCTTTTCCTTAGCCTGAGTCATGTAAACAGATTCTCAGCTCTTAGCATAACATGGAGGAAATCTATAAGCATTTAGATACAATATGCTATGGGGAAACCAAGAATTTTATAATCTAAAACATGTTTCTTTATAGGAGAAGGTGGAAACAGTAAATTGATATTAAGATAAACTAGATACAAAAATGTACACATAGCAGATATTGATAATGTTCTAACAATGTTTCATGGGTTGGCAAATGAATTAACCTGGTTAGTTGATGGTAGGATCAAATGAATTAAGTTATTTTTGAATGGTTTATATGCTAAAAGTTTGTAATAAATAATGCATATTTTGAAAACTTTTTTCAATTTTAAATTCAACAATGACTCAAAAAGCTGCTAACAAATCTCTTGCTAAAAATCTGTAAAAGATACACAGAACAATAAGATGATCTCTCACAACCAAAAAAATCATTTATAAGCCCATACTGCCAAAGAACATGTATTCCCTAAAGACTGTTGGTAAAGTAGTTCAAACCAAAGTAGTCAACAGTCTCAACTCTGTTAAAGAATTAAAAATCAGTGAGTGGCAAAAAATATGTAGCACATATAGTCTTCACACAAAGTATGGTCCTGTTGCAAAAATAATTTGGAAAATGGTAACTCCTTCTTCCTACCTAAATTTTATGCAGAGAAAGCTACAGGGGAAAAATACAAGATGCTTATTTGACTTAAACTTCAATGTGGTAAGGATAAACCGTCAATATATCCAGGTGGTAACACACAGACTGTATTCAGATTTTCCACATAATTTATTTATTTAGAATAAATATATATATGTAGCACCAATTTTTATTTCAATTGTTAAAAATTAGTACTTACTAGTGAAAAAAAACCCAATTTAACAAATATGCAGTAAATTCCTAGTGTTTAAAAATTTTTAAAGCTATAAATGTATTTTTAAAAATATAAGGCAAAAGCATACATTTAAATGGTTCTCAGATAAAATAGCAAAAATGTAAATTAGTAAAAGAATGAAAAAAACAGTTTAGTTTAACATAGAAAATTTTATAAGCAATAAATATGTTATAAACTTTGAATTATAATTAAATTAAATGCATTCATTAACTTGTTAAAAGAATATTTTTAAAGTTCTTAATTTAGGAAATTGTTATTCCTGTTTATTAGTGGATTGCATAAGTGCTGTAAAGTTGTATTAGATTTATGCAATTTCAGTGTAATGAACTTTATTAAAAATCATATTTTTATTAAATTTTTCCTTTTAATTTTCAATATAAGATGATTTATTGTGTAAATTTAACCAATGACAATGCAAAGTAAATGAAATTTGCTTGATACAAAATGTTGCTATTGATTGCATACCTGAAAATGAAAATATGTAATTTCTCTTACACAGTTTAAATCTTTTAAAGTGATATATTTCCTTTAACAAACAGTGGCGCATTGCAACCACGCCTATATACATATAGCAGACTGCTGGTTTGATTCCAGTCTGTTTGTGCACTGCAGTGATGTGCAAAGCATCTGCTGATTTCATTTATTCTGTCATTATTTATCAATTGCAAAGTATTTTACTAAATATATTCATTTAAACATTTGGGGTTGTATTTAGAATGTTGAATGCTATATTAGCAAACTGATACCAATTTCAAGTGTTCAATTTAACAATTTAGGTAAATTGCAAACTAAGTAAATATATACACACATATATATATATA
>CABFPE010000157.1:1156631-1171151 GCA_900660155.1 Hofstenia miamia | reverse complement strand
ATATATATATATATATATATATATATACAAGAAATGAAGATTAGTAAAAGCAAACAAGCCACATTAAAAGCAAGAACAAAATCTCTCTCTATAACTGAATTGCTAGCAATATAGTAATGAATAAATACATGTGTATTTATTAAGCAAGTATGAAAATTCCAAAAAATATCAGATCAGGAAGGCTATAAATGTTTTCATCAATGCCAGTCAGTGGAAGGCTATAAATGATTTCATCAATGCCAGTCAGTGTTGCTGCAATAAGTTTCCTCAAATCAAATATATGTTTTCTGGATAAATTTATTTACTATTAATATGAAGCAAATATAACCTTTATATATTTTGCTGTTACAATTAACATAATTATCATACACTAGAAAATAATAGATTTAATTAATTCCATTTCCCAATGAGATTTTGTTTTGCTATTTTATCTTTTTGTGAATCATTGACAACACCCCTTTAAACACAGAACAAAAGAAATTTGAATGGTGTTTCATATGGATTTTTTTTCAAATGTAAAAATAATATGTGCATTAAATAAAATTTTTTATCTATTAAAACTGAATTTCTATTAAATTTAAAAATTGATAAAAATAATAAAAAATCAAGACAAATAAATATTTGTAATAACTTGACATTGTTAGACCAAATGTGAATAAGTGAATTAAGCTTATATTCATAAAGCAAACAGTCCTTATAATTGTAAATTTTTTCTAAAAGAAAATTTATTTACAATTTCACAAATGCTTATCAAGCATTTAATTATAAAATGAGTTATATTCATCACTCATAAGCTTTCTAGTTGTGCAGTTAACCCATTTTTCATTGTTCAAAGCCATGAAAAGTGAGCATGTATTATTTGAATTGTGAGGGAACACCTTCAACAAGGTTTACTATATCAAGGAATTATTGATTTAATTGATGAAAAACTTTACATTCTTACAGTACACCACTTGATAGCAATTTTTAACTCTCTCCCATCTCATATATGAGTGACTTTTAACTGGTATGAGTGGAACTTCCATCATATCACATTGACAGAAGGCAATCTCACAAGTGAACAAATGCTTCAATTTATTGATTCACTAAATTTATCAACATGAGAGAGTACAATGTTTTGGGGATGTGATTGTAATATAATCCAAGAATTAATGCTGCAAAAGGAAACTAAGAAAGAGATTAGTCAGTCAGAGAAGATTAACATTGAATTGAATTATGATTAAATTAGTATCAAATGGAAATTAAAATCAATTTAAGTTTAGCATCATTAATTTGCAAAATGCAACTAAAAGAGAACATAAACCAAATAGTACTTGTTGAAACAATTTGGCAAAACAAAGGGGGCATATGACTTCCATTATTTTTTAGCCATCTTGGCAGATGATTCAAAATTCAAATCAACTGGTACTTTTTGATCCAGAATTATAAATAGAGAGAAATCATTTGGAGAACTGTTGAAGTAAATTCTTTGAAAATCTTATCTTTAGATTTAACCTGGTTTGCTTATTATTAAATCATGTCAAGCTAAATGGTAAATGCATTAGTGGTGGTGAGGGCAAACATTGAGAGTGATTCAAGGGTCCTTGATTCAAGCCATGAAACTGCATTTAGGTTAGGGATATGATTAGGAGTTTTTCTCCATTTAGTGGACTATCAATTCTTTCAACAACATGTATGCAATAATGAAACTTCAGAGAAATGGTTGGATAACTGATTGTAGGTTATTATATTTTATATTAACTAGACTACATAGGAGACCTATAAATGGACTGATAACAAGACCTAGCATGTATTACTAATTAAATGTAAGTTAGGAAGCTGCAAGTAATTATCTATTTGATTATTTAAATCATTTAAATCCAGTACTTTTTGGTAATGGCTAAATAAACATTTATTAAGCAGCTAGTGACATTCCAGGTTGCAAGTACAAATTACACATTACAAATTGAGTTTAAGTCAGTTATGTCCAGCCTTGAGGGTTGCACTGAGTTAGGATAGGGAACACATAAGCTACTTCATTGAGCTGAGATTCAGAGACAACCAATCAGCAACAAAGACAACTAAGTGTTGGCAGATTCAGAGATCAGAGTTGGCCAGAGGCCTCATGGAAGATCAGTCAACTGGAGAACTGCAACATTCAATCCACACCTAAATAGTGCTTAATTACCACATAGTTAATCAAGGTTAACTACAAGTTAGTAAAAGTACATCCCTACCCACATTTAACACAGAGTTATATTCAAAAGGAATTAATCAAGGTGAGTTAAAGCTTGGTAGCAGATGCTCCATGATGCTATGAACTGCAAATTTCCTAGCCAAATAATCTCACAACAAGTGAAAAATAATTTATGGAACTTTGGATATCAGTACCCACAGAATGTGGGAGACTCTATCACTTGTATAAAAGACTATTACAAATTTGTATATCAAATGAAGACTCACAGTATATTTAATATTACTAGTAAACGTAAATTTAAGAAATTCATTGTAAGGTCTCTACCACAAGGTGAAATACAGAACAAGTGATTTATTTTTTAATACTTTATTCTTAATCCATTATTTATTTATTACCTGTATAAAGGAAAATAATATTTTTCAAATACATTAACACTTGAATGTATTGTAACATCCCCTACCAGGCATTATCACTGCTCTCCTTTGTTACTCTATAACATTGGTTGTGTATTTGTGGGTAGGGATTTACTAACTTAACACTGTTTTAGATTTCATGTAGTTCTGTTAACTTAACTTAACAAGATTTAACTATTCACTATTTAGGTGACAAAGCCACACAGCATCTCCTCCAATGATTGGTAGTGGGCATCTGCCCAAAGCTGATCTCCACATCCAGTTTCACTTGTTCACCAATGATCCACTTGGTTGAGTTCCACCTCTCAGCTCATCAATGTAAATTATGTGTACCCTATCCTAGCTCAGTGTATACTCAAGACAAGACACAATTTGACTTAGACTCCATTTGTAAAAGTGTTTCATGTTAATGCAACCTGACTTGCCACTAGCTGCATTATTAATATTACATGTAGCCATTACCAAAATATATTGGCTTTAATAACTAATTTAATATTTAGCAGCTTCCTAACCTACATTTAATAGTTGCTACATGCACAGTCTCATTATCAGTCACATTATAGTCAATAATTTGGATCTAAAATAATATATATATATATAATTCCTAGGTTTTGGCTCTCCAACCATATTTTGAATTTGTTATTTTTAATACATGTAGTAAATGATTGGTAGTCAACTAAATGAGAATAAAACCCCTATACATAACTTAGGTGCACTTTTGTGATCTGGCATAAGGACCCTAGAATTGATCTCATGATGGATCCAGACAACTACTAAACACAACATTGTATTAAATATCCAAATTTTATTAAAGAAACCATACAAGAATTCCAAATGAATTTCTTTATCAATTGCTTACACTGATTTTAATCTATTTATAGTATTTCAGAGAAAGCATATGTTGATTTTGAATTTAAATAATTTGTCTGCCAATAATGGAAGTGACTTTGCCCCCTTTGTTTTGACAAAATTATGATTATCAACAAATACTAATCTCTAATTAATGACACTTGTTCTTGCTTGGTTGCATAATACAAATTTATCTAAACTGATCATATATTTTTACAATGCCTTCCAATCATAATTGTTTTCAATCTTATTATTCTTCTTAATCAACATTAGCAGCTTAGTTAATTTGGATGATGCTACATTAGCCATCTTGGCAGATGATTCAAAATTAAAATCAACAGGTACTTTTTGATGTGGAACTATAAATAGAGAAAAATCATTTGGAGAACTGTTGAAGTGAATTCTTTGAAAATCTTATCTTTAGATTGAATTTGGTTTGCTTATTATTTCAGAATGTCAAGCTAAATGGTAAATGCATTAGTAGTGGTGAGGGCACACATTGGGAGTGATTTGAGGGTAATTGATCCAAACCATGAAACTGCATTTAGGTTAGGAATATGATTAGGGGTTTTTCTGCATTCAGCTGACTATCAATTCTTTCAACAACATGTATGTAATANGACTTTGCCCCCTTTGTTTTGACAAAATTATGATTATCAACAAATACTAATCTCTAATTAATGACACTTGTTCTTGCTTGGTTGCATAATACAAATTAATCTAAACTGATCATATATTTTTACAATGCCTTCCAATCATAATTGTTTTCAATCTTATTCTTCTTCTTAATCAACATTTGCAGCTTAGTTAATTTGGATGATGCTACATCACAACATAAAAAAAGCAGTCATGAGACAACAATGTAATTATAATAAAAAAATTTATGGTCATGCACATAAGATAGGAGACAAAGTATGTGCATTCACACCAACAAAACTCATGGACACAAACCAAGTTTGAAAACTAAAAACAGTATAGTCTTGACCACACACAATAATACAGATATTACCAATCAATAATTTGGATCTAAAAAATTATATATATATATAATTCCTAGGTTTTGGCTCTCCAACCATATTTTGAATTTGTTATTTTTAATACATGTAGTAAATGATCAATAGTCAACTACACCTAACTTAAGTGCACTTTCATGATCTGGCACAAAGCCCCTAGAATTGATCTTGTGATGGATCCAGACCATTACTAAACACAACTCATTTAGCTTGACATTGTACTAAATATTCAAACTGTATTAAAGAAATAATATAAGAATTCCAAATGAATTTCTTTATCAACTGCTTACATTGAATTTAATCTATTTATAGAATTTCAGAGAAAGTACCTGAATTTAAATCTTTCATCTGCCAACATGGCAGCTAAAAATAATGGAAGTGACTTTGCCCCCTTTGTTTTGACAAAATTATGATTATCAACAAATACTAATCTCTAATTAATGACACTTGTTCTTGCTTGGTTGCATAATACAAATTTATCTAAACTGATCATATATTTTTACAATGCCTTCCAATCATAATTGTTTTCAATCTTATTATTCTTCTTAATCAACATTTGCAGCTTAGTTAATTTGGATGATGCTACATCACAACATAAAAAAAGCAGTCATGAGACAACAATGTAATTATAATAAAAAAATTTATGGTCATGCACATAAGATAGGAGACAAAGTATGTGCATTCACACCAACAAAACTCATGGACACAAACCAAGTTTGAAAACTAAAAACAGTATGGTCTTGACCACACACAATAATACGGATATTACCAAATAATGAGTACATGCTGGATAATTATAGATTGTTACACTTTCAGAACCTCAAGAGAGCAATGGCAGACATCAAAGAGATGAAGAAAGACAAGAACACCAAGTTCAAAATAAACCAAATTATCTGCAATGAAATTGTATATGATATGTATGATTTAGGTAGTTTACCTGAAGAAGAATTTGAGGAAGAATTCACAGCAGACATTAAAGATGAAAATGTAGGAGAAAGAGTGCTGCCCCAAAGGACAGCAAGAAATAAACATGTATGACCCTGAGATATGGGACTTAAATTTATTAACTGAATTTAGGAAATTAGAAGAAAGCAATGCACCAGCTGATGAGGAAGAGAGTGTGATGCAACCAACAAACAGAGGAACTCTTGTCAACCAACAGGAGAATGAGAATGAAAAGAAGTTCTCAAACCAGATGTTGATTCAAGGGAAGAAGGGATGAGAACAAAGAACTGACGAATAAGAATGCACAGTGAGAAGGTGTTCTAGTAGTCCCCAAGGCCAATTCAAGGGCAGGGAGACAAATAGACACAGAGCCTCTCCCACCAGAGATTTGCAAGGCTGATTCAAATGCATGCAGAGAACTGGTGCACAGTAGCACAACTTTCCTTCAAAAAGTCCACATTGCTGATTCAAGGGTGGTGACACATTCAGAGTTCCAGAGGAAGGTGTAAATGGTGGAAGAACTGTGTAGATATGGAAGTGATTCAAGGCTGACAGTATTTCCACAGGAACCACAACTGGTCAAGTGCTGGTGGGAGTAACTGTGAACTGATTCAAGGGTGAAGCAGTGGAAACCATCAGCACAGATTCACAGTCCATGGACTGTGAACCAAGCACAAGCAAACTACCATTATGGATAAAACAGCTACATGCCTCCTCAGATACCACCTCAGAAAGAATGGTACAGTCTAAAGAAAGGGAAAAGAGAATGTCTAAAATCAATGGAGAAATGTTGCGCCCCTACTTTATTGGAACCACTAAAATGAGATACAACTCATTCAAAACATTATCACCAGAAACAAAATCTCATACATGAAAAGTAGCAAAAACAGAAGGGAGGAATTTATCATTAGTACTAGATGCAAAAAATAGACTAAAAGTGAACGTAATAATCAGCTATCTGAGAGATATGAATGAAACACTGGAGAAGCTGTGTATGCAAAGCACAGTGCACATAATATGCAATGAAGAGTTCACCCTTGAAACAACACAGAGCATTATGGCATACAAAGATCAGATAGTGGAAAAATCTTGAGAAACAGATATATCAAATGTTAAGGATGGCAAAAGTACAAAAAAGTCTGAGTTGTAATCATAACAAGATCAACAATAGAAGACATCCCTAAACATCTGCTAGACACTTGCATGCAAACAGAGAATATATTCCCCTGGGAGAAAACAGCAACAGACACAAAAATTTCAAAATTAATTAGATTTGACCTGCAAATAGATTATTGGGCACAGATATATAGGGTAATGGTGGACCCATGCATTGCAATTGATTTATACAAATAAACAAAAACAGTAGAACTAATGATGGATAAAGAAGGCATTGAGAAAGCAAAGAGACTCTTCATTAAGCACAGTCTTATGCAGAAGCAAAAACACTTATGACAAATCCAAAAGATCTGGGAAAATATGAAATTGCAGAAAAGTGGCCAATGATAAAAATAGAAGTGTAATCAAGGAAATTCCATAAAACAGTAGAGGTAGCAATAGCCAAAGTGAACAGAGCATACAAACTAAATACACTGAAAGATTTCAGACACCTAATATCTGAGGAAAAGAACACACTGGAAATTAGTTATAGAATAACAGCATGGCTGCTGGCAATATTCACAACAGAAGACAAGGAAGTGAGACTACCAATCTTGTGGAATGTGAGACTCAAACTAATGGAAGGAAAGAAGTTTGAGATAGCATTATCTCTGATTAACATACAAATGAAGAACTGGCTTCTCAAAGGACATATCAAGAAACTAGAATCACTGGACAAATCACAGAAACTGATGCAGACAGTTGAGAAAACCATAAGTTGCATAATAACAAATGAAAGTCCCATGGAAAAAATATCAATAGTAGACATTGTGAACAAAATGGGAATATGTTCAAGTGAACTATCAATATTCAAAGAACCAATGACAAAATATATGTGGGAAGCAACATCTGAAACATGACTAAGACAACTTGAAAATCAACCATGGATAACAACCAAGAAAATACTTAAGAAGAAATTGACTAGCACAGAAGACATTAGAAAGGCAATGGAACAGAAAAACATGCAACAAGTTCTACAAGAAGCTATGGAAAGATATGAAAGGGATAGGCTACAATGCACATTCACTAAAATTATTAAAAGTGCAGAAATGATGAGAAAAGGTGGGATAACAGAACCAGTAGAAGTCTGTGAGATGGTTACAAAATCATAAAGAGAAATAATGGATGAGGAAGAGCTACAAACATCCTCACAACTATTGCTATCTCTGAAGACACAACAAACAATTGATAGAATAAATATTGAAAAGTGGGGAGAAGTAAGTCTGGTGAAAACAATAGAATGGATTGATACAGGTGATGAACGTTTCCTAATAGAAATCAAAGTAACAAAGGAAGCTAAGGAAATATAGGAAAGAAACTATCAGAAAATCAAAGAACAACAAACAGTAGCAACAATGAAGCTAATGTTCATGTAAGCTTTTACAAAGACAGAATTAGAGGAGCTACTGAAGCCATATAACCAAATAGCAATCAACATTGAGTGTATTACATCAAAAATAGATATAAAAGAAGAGATACAACTAAAACTAAGCAGATGAGGACTAACTCAAGCATTTTGGAGTACAATCACAGATGGAAAAATGAACTATCCAGCAATGATAGCACTAGAAATAGTGCTGACAACAACAGGGTCATACAGAGAGATAGAGCAACAGATAGATATGAAAATCCTTATATGCATGCCACCAGAAACAATCTTTATACCAATGAGCCTTCATGCACAAAAATAAATCATATGTTAACACAAAGGAGAAGGCAAGAACAATCATGGAAAAAGAAGAATATAAGAAGTCAAAGGAGATTATGCTAAGAAATAACAATCATGAGAAAGTGTATATCAAAGGGTTGATAACCCCTTATCAGCTATACACACAAGGGAAACTGATAAACATACAATTGAAAGATCTACAAAATGAGATTGAAAACCTCATACTGAAGGTGATAATGCTATTTTCAGGAGTGAATGACATAGTATGGATGGATGTCTGGGAAAAATTAATACTGCTACTATAATGTTAACAAAAGCATAGAGATAGTCAAAATGATGAGGATAAATAAAAATGACCCAAATGAGATCAGTGAACAAGAAGTGATAGACAATATCAGCTTCTTCTATAAAGATGTGGCAAACATGAGGAGTTCAAAGAAAGTGTTCACATTTTTCTACCCAGAGACAGCAATAAGAGAAGACCTAGCACATACAAGTCAAGCTGATGCACAAATGACATTGATGATTGGATTAAAAGGAATACAGCACTACCAAAAATATTACAAGATATTTTCAAGGAAGATAAATGAACTGAGAGAAATAATGCTGATAGCAGAGAACATTAGAGAAGCAAAGTTCCTGAAATATGCAAATGCAGTAACAATGAAAAGTGAGGCAGTACTAAAAAAAGACAAAACATCCAGAATTTGAAAAGACAAAATGGGATGATCAGCAAGCAGAATTGATAATAAGAAAAGTAGACACACTAGTACATGGAGAGCAAGCTGAGGAGGGTGTGTAGCATCATCCAAATGAATAAGCTGCTATAGAAGAAAGTTGATTAGAAGAACTAAGATCAAATTTGAATGTGATTAAAATGGATTGTAAAAAATCATCTTAAATTAGTTTGTATGATTGCAACCAAGTAATATCAGTGCAATTGATTATGAATTAGCATTTGTTGATACTATTAATTTTGACCAAATGAAGGGGGTGAAATCACTTCCATTAATTTTAGCCACCATATTGGCAGATGGAAGATTCAAAATTTGAAATCAACAGGTACTTTTTCAAGTTACTATAAATAGATTCAATTTAGTTGTAACAATTGATAAAGAAATGTCTTTGGACCTCTTATATTATTTACCTATTACAGTTTGATTATTTAATACAATGTCAAGCTAGATGAGTTGTGTTTAGTAGTGGCTTGGATCCATCATGGGAATGATTCAAGGGTCTTTGTGCCAGCCCACAAAAGTGCACTTAGGTTAGGATTAGGGATTTTTTACTCTTGTTTAGCTGGCTACTGATCATTATCCTGCATGTATTATAATTAACAAACTCAAAATATGGCTGGTATTCCAAAACCTAGGGATTTGTATTTATATTATTTTAGATCCAAATTAATGATGATAATGTGACGGAGCATGTAATAGTTATTAAATGTAGGATAGGAAGCTGCTATTTATTAGATTAGTTTATTAAAGCCAATGTATTTTGGTAATGGCTATACATAGTATTAACTATGCAGCTAGTAACAAGTCAGGTTGCAAGTACATGAAACACTTTTACAAATAGAGACTAAGTTGATTGTGTCTTGAGTACACACTGAGCTAGGATAGAGTACACATAAATTATATCAATGAGCTGAGAAGTGGAACTCAACCAACTGGGTCATTGGTGAGTACATGATACTGGATGTGGAGATTGGCCTGGGGTGGATGCCCATTACCAATGATTGAAGGAGATGCTGCAAGCATTCATCACCTAAAGAGTGGCTACAATAATGTCTATTAATTAAAGTTAATGGAATTACAAATGTGGAAGTAAAGCAGTATAACATTATTACATCCCTACCTGCAAGTACACCAATATGGTTATAATGAAATAGCAAGGAGAAATGGATAACAATGCCTGGTAGAGGATGCTATGCAGCAACAGGATGGGGAAAGTAAGCAAAAACCTTATTGCCTCTTTTGTGTGGTTCACCCTACAAATTTTTTGTTGAAATTTCTTTTCTGACATATGACAGATTGATTTGTATTGTGACATATGGTTAAATGAATTTGTTGCATTTTGTTGATCATTCTTGAGACATACTTTTCTACACTAACATCATGATACTTGGGGAACACCATTACCAGTGGCATCATTGCTTCATGTCCAAAAAGAGCTTTGAGTGGGCTCACTTTTGTGGTGGCATGTACCAAGGTATTGTAAAAATATTTAATTACCTCAATTACTTTCCTCCATTGTTTACCAGCTGTGCATGATAAGGCCACTGATTGAGGATGAGAAATGGTTGTGAACTCTTGTAGTATTTCCATTTTTATTAATGCTTGCATTAAGTTACTTTCAAATTGTGTTTCACAATTGGAAGCTAATCTCTGCATCAGTCCAAATTTGAGGATCCACTCCTTGACTATTTTTTTGGCTACTCACTTGGCTATTGCATGGCTGAGAGGGATGAGTTGGGTGTATTTGTTGAAATGATCTATCATTACTAGCAGATATTGAAATCCCTCATCCTCTTTGGATAGTTGCTCCAAATCCATGTGCACTACTTTGTTTGGTCTCTTTGCAGGCCTACTGTTGAGTTTGGCTTACTGGTCAGGAAAATGGCTGGTGTTCTGTAAGAGACACTTCTTGCATTTATCAATGATTTCAATTACTGCAGATCTTATTTCAATTGTTACATGGAGAGTGTTAAAAGTATTTTCAGTCTGGATTATGCCAAGATAGCCCCTCTTGTGCACTCTCCTTACTAGGTTGCAGTGTAAGTATTCCAGGATGGCTAGGAGGTTGTTCTGGCTCTTTGTATATAAGAGGTCATTATCAGTCAATTTCCAATTATAGTGTTTGAAATAATGGTTGACTGTTGGGTCTGCAGGAAGAAATGGATCTTTGATCCTCTTTATTATTACAGACAATACTCAGTTATGGTGCTGATCAGCATTCCATGTCTATCAGTGTTATTTTTGGCTAAGAGCTCATATTTGGGGAGGGGGAGGAATCCAAAACTGATTTGCTCTCCAGCTGGCTTCTTGAGGTCATGCTCATAACTGGCTAATGCTGTCCAGTAGTCAGTGTTGAGGTGCAACTTTCCTGGTCAATGTTGAATGGAGAATGAGAAATCATTCAAGTATTCCATTCACCTGGCCACTATGTTGGACTTGTTGCCTGAGAGTTTTTTCAACCATGCAAGTGTGCTGTTGTTGGTGCACACTACAAAAGCACATCCCAGTATAAAGTAGTGAAATTTTTTCAAGGATTCAACTAAGGCTAGCATTTCACACTTGGTGGCCCGTTTCATGACTGGCACAAGGACCCTTCAAATCGATCCTGTGATGGAATCCAGCCACTACTCCACACAACTTGCCTAGCTGAACATTTTATTAAATAATCAAACCAGATAAATGAAGAATGAAAATAAAATAAACTCTGAAGAATTTATTGTTCATCAAATTTCTCTTAAATTCTCAGCTATTTATTTAAAAGTTGTAAAGTACCTGCCGATTTTGAATTTCAAATAAATCTGCCAATATGGCTGTTCTTATGTAAGTGTAATTTCTCTTGTTACAATTGGTCAAAAATTACTTAATCGGCTACAGTAATTTTCTTAGAGTGTGCAATATTGTGACTTAGTTGCATCTTACAAAATAAATAAGATAATTAACTAAATTTTACAATCATAATTCTGATCACTATTAATCATTTGACGTTAATCTTTGTTTGCAGCTTAGTTCTTTATCATCACGTATTCCAATTAACTTTGAGTCCAGCCATTTGCAGCAGATCTAACATACATTTTAATTTTTCCAGATGTTGTCTGAAGGTGTTGCTGGTGATTAGAATGTCGTCTATGTAGGCGGAAAGTCCATTACATTTGCATTACCCTTAAGGACTTTAGTCACATAATGCTGAAAGGTGGCAGGAGCATTACATAGACTGAGTGCAATATATTTCCATTTGTAAAGTCTGTACAACAAAATGAAGGCAGTCTTTTGGATGTCAGAAGGTCTCATTGGTACATGCCAATAGACCTTACATAAATTGAGGCAGGAGAAAAATTTGTATTGGCTGGCATCATACAATAAGTCCTCAATACAAGAAAGAGGATAAGTGTCCTTGATTGTCATGTCATTCAGTTTCTGAAAGTTAATACATAGCCAATACTTTTCACCTTGTTTGATAAAGACTGTGGTGCAGCATATGGACTATTGCTCCCTTGTATTATACTGCTTTCAATAAGGTTTCTATATATCTTTTCATACTTTTTTGTGGGGTTCTCAGGTACTTATCTGACCAGGAGTCAAATGGGATTGTCATGCTTGGTTTCAATAGTGTGTTCTTTGCCTATTGCTTGTCTGACACTAATGACCCCATAATTGAAGACTTCATTCTTGCATTTGAGAACAGTGATGAGTGACTACATTTTGCCTCAGTGAGGTGCGGATGTGACTTGCTTGTGACAGTAGGGATCTTAATGGGAGTAGATGGCTCCTCCAAATTGTGTATGGTGGTAAAGATAGGTAGACATGCTGTATTCAGGTTCTCAATGTGAATAGGTACTGCCACTATCTCAATTTGTGAAGCATCAAAATGTATGGAAGACTGGGAACTGTTCAATATAATGATGTAGGTTTTCCTGTGCTGGATGTAACACAGGTCAGGGGATAGAGTAACTCCTTTGTAATATTTTCCTTTTTGTCTGGAAACCATGACATCTCCACTATAGTTGTTCCCAGTGAAAACTGCAGCTCATGCCCAGTGTCTTGCCTCTAGATGCACAGGCTCAGTAAGTTTGAAATAAATTTCCTTCTCTGGACCTGTGGTGAGTTGCGTGGTTTCATGGTATTGGATGGAGATCATGTTGTTTCTGTAATCAATAATGCAAGTATTACATTCTAGAAAGTCCCTTCCCAAGATGACGTCATAAGGTAAAGGTTTGTCAGAGGTATCCACCATGACCAGATCAATGTTGAACAGTTCCTTATCACTTCTTATTTCCACATCATGAATTTTTCCTTTGAGAGAGATCTTATTTCTGGATGCATTGATTAGATGGAGGGTTGAAGTGTCCAAGGTGTCTTGGCTCATGCACAGGGATGCGCAGCATTCATTGCTAATAATAGAAGTGGCAGCCCTGGTGTCTATCATTGCATTGACTAAACTCCTATTCACTTCCACAGGAATCATGTTTTTCCTCATCAAGTTGGTAATCACAAGAATATCCTGTACATGTTTTTCAGGAGGCAGCACACCAACTAGTTTAAAGGTTCAGGTATTTCATTGAAATTTCCATCTGTGTTATCCTCATTGAGTTTGTGTATCAAAAATCCATCACCATCAGCCAATAACTTAATAGTGGCACTACAACTGGTTCTTAGATGGCCTTTCTGTCCACATTGATACCATCAAACAGTTGAAAGATCAAATCCTTTCTTGGCAGAGACCTTTGAGAAATCTTCCTTGGATTTGAGTTTGCCAGGCTCCAGTTTGCTTTTAAGATTGTTAACATCAAGGTCAATCCAGATTGAATTATGAATCAAGTAGACAATGCTAATGACCTTTCAAATTATGTTGTGGAGACTATCTTCAGGATCACATTTCAATTCCAGATGGCTGTGAATAGATGGGGGAAGGCCCCTACAGATATAAGAGAAAAGGTCATGCCTTGAATACTTGGGTGACAAGTTGCTTAATTGGAACAATCATTTGATTTGAGGAATATAGTTGCAGATATCATCACCTTTCTTAAGAGGACATTTCACCAGTTTTGTACTGGTGCTTGATATGTGGCACTCTATAATGATCTTCAAAGAAGCCCACAGGGAGTTGATAATCAGTCTTTGTTTCACAGTCCAGCATCATGTATTAATTATATGCCAACTCATGGAGTTACAAAGGAAACTGAGACACAGCAGCTTCTTGCAACTTGTGATATTGCTTCATTTTCAGTTTAAAAACAAAGAACCACTTGTCAAAGAGTTAAGACACTTTGTAGATTTGACCAATGAATTTTAGTAGCACCAAATGCTTGTTGAAATGTTCCTGTCTACCTCTAGATTCAAGGGGAAGGATCAACTTGGTGTACTGTGGCCAACCACTTCTCACAGACCCATTAGGTAGACCAAGATTGGGACTTCCATCAGCAGTATGTTTGCATGCAGTAGGCACAACTGTTGCGTTCACCAGAGCAACTGGGATGTGGCATAGCAACTGAGGATTGTTGGGCATGGCCACAGTGGACAAGGTAGACACATTCATCAAATGAGGTGCAGAATGATGCAGAGTTAG
>CABFPE010000157.1:1144943-1155631 GCA_900660155.1 Hofstenia miamia | reverse complement strand
TGTGTTTAGTAGTGGCTTGGATCCATCATGGGAATGATTCAAGGGTCTTTGTGCCAGCCCACAAAAGTGCACTTAGGTTAGGATTAGGGATTTTTTACTCTTGTTTAGCTGGCTACTGATCATTATCCTGCATGTATTATAATTAACAAACTCAAAATATGGCTGGTATTCCAAAACCTAGGGATTTGTATTTATATTATTTTAGATCCAAATTAATGATGATAATGTGACGGAGCATGTAATAGTTATTAAATGTAGGATAGGAAGCTGCTATTTATTAGATTAGTTTATTAAAGCCAATGTATTTTGGTAATGGCTATACATAGTATTAACTATGCAGCTAGTAACAAGTCAGGTTGCAAGTACATGAAACACTTTTACAAATAGAGACTAAGTTGATTGTGTCTTGAGTACACACTGAGCTAGGATAGAGTACACATAAATTATATCAATGAGCTGAGAAGTGGAACTCAACCAACTGGGTCATTGGTGAGTACATGATACTGGATGTGGAGATTGGCCTGGGGTGGATGCCCATTACCAATGATTGAAGGAGATGCTGCAAGCATTCATCACCTAAAGAGTGGCTACAATAATGTCTATTAATTAAAGTTAATGGAATTACAAATGTGGAAGTAAAGCAGTATAACATTATTACATCCCTACCTGCAAGTACACCAATATGGTTATAATGAAAAGCAAGGAGAAATGGATAACAATGCCTGGTAGAGGATGCTATGCAGCAACAGGATGGGGAAAGTAAGCAAAAACCTTATTGCCTCTTTTGTGTGGTTCACCCTACAAATTTTTTGTTGAAATTTCTTTTCTGACATATGACAGATTGATTTGTATTGTGACATATGGTTAAATGAATTTGTTGCATTTTGTTGATCATTCTTGAGACATACTTTTCTACACTAACATCATGATACTTGGGGAACACCATTACCAGTGGCATCATTGCTTCATGTCCAAAAAGAGCTTTGAGTGGGCTCACTTTTGTGGTGGCATGTACCAAGGTATTGTAAAAATATTTAATTACCTCAATTACTTTCCTCCATTGTTTACCAGCTGTGCATGATAAGGCCACTGATTGAGGATGAGAAATGGTTGTGAACTCTTGTAGTATTTCCATTTTTATTAATGCTTGCATTAAGTTACTTTCAAATTGTGTTTCACAATTGGAAGCTAATCTCTGCATCAGTCCAAATTTGAGGATCCACTCCTTGACTATTTCTTTGGCTACTCACTTGGCTATTGCATGGCTGAGAGGGATGAGTTGGGTGTATTTGTTGAAGTGATCTATCATTACTAGCAGATATTGAAATCCCTCATCCTCTTTGGATAGTTGCTCCAAATCCATGTGCACTACTTTGTTTGGTCTCTTTGCAGGCCTACTGTTGAGTTTGGCTTACTGGTCAGGAAAATGGCTGGTGTTCTGTAAGAGACACTTCTTGCATTTATCAATGATTTCAATTACTGCAGATCTTATTTCAATTGTTACATGGAGAGTGTTAAAAGTATTTTCAGTCTGGATTATGCCAAGATAGCCCCTCTTGTGCACTCTCCTTACTAGGTTGCAGTGTAAGTATTCCAGGATGGCTAGGATGTTGTTCTGGCTCTTTGTATATAAGAGGTCATTATCAGTCAATTTCCAATTATAGTGTTTGAAATAATGGTTGACTGTTGGGTCTGCAGGAAGAAATGGATCTTTGATCCTCTTTATTATTACAGACAATACTCAGTTATGGTGCTGATCAGCATTCCATGTCTATCAGTGTTATTTTTGGCTAAGAGCTCATATTTGGGGAGGGGGAGGAATCCAAAACTGATTTGCTCTCCAGCTGGCTTCTTGAGGTCATGCTCATAACTGGCTAATGCTGTCCAGTAGTCAGTGTTGAGGTGCAACTTTCCTGGTCAATGTTGAATGGAGAATGAGAAATCATTCAAGTATTCCATTCACCTGGCCACTATGTTGGACTTGTTGCCTGAGAGTTTTTTCAACCATGCAAGTGTGCTGTTGTTGGTGCACACTACAAAAGCACATCCCAGTATAAAGTAGTGAAATTTTTTCAAGGATTCAACTAAGGCTAGCATTTCACACTTGGTGGCCCTATTAGTTCTCTTAGCTGCTTGGAGCTTTTGACTAAAATATTGGAATGGACTTTCAACTCCATCTCTTATCTGGCTGAGGACACTGCTTATTGCCATGGCACTGGCATTATAGTCAACAATAAAATCCTTTGTGTAAGCTGGAGTGTTAAGAGTTTCTTAAGTTCACATTTTATCTGATCTAGGTTCTCTTGCTCAGCTCAACTCCACTTAAATTTGACTGACTTTTTCAATAAATGTGAGATCTTTTGGGTCTTCTCTGCCAGGTTGGGGATAAACATCCAGTAGTAGTTAAGGAAGCCCATCAATCTTTGCATATCTTTCTTGCTCCTGGGTGTCTTGATCTTATCTAAGAAATCCTTGGCATTAGTTTTGATTGATATTCTTCCCTGCTTGATCACTGGACCCAAGAAAACCACTTTAGCCTGTCCCAATGCACACTTATTCCCATTAACTTTGAGTCCAGCCATTTGCAGCAGATCTAACATACATTTTAATTTTTCCAGATGTTGTCTGAAGGTGTTGCTGGTGATTAGAATGTCGTCTATGTAGGCGGAAAGTCCATTACATTTGCATTACCCTTAAGGACTTTAGTCACATAATGCTGAAAGGTGGCAGGAGCATTACATAGACTGAGTGCAATATATTTCCATTTGTAAAGTCTGTACAACAAAATGAAGGCAGTCTTTTGGATGTCAGAAGGTCTCATTGGTACATGCCAATAGACCTTACATAAATTGAGGCAGGAGAAAAATTTGTATTGGCTGGCATCATACAATAAGTCCTCAATACAAGAAAGAGGATAAGTGTCCTTGATTGTCATGTCATTCAGTTTCTGAAAGTTAATACATAGCCAATACTTTTCACCTTGTTTGATAAAGACTGTGGTGCAGCATATGGACTATTGCTCCCTTGTATTATACTGCTTTCAATAAGGTTTCTATATATCTTTTCATACTTTTTTGTGGGGTTCTCAGGTACTTATCTGACCAGGAGTCAAATGGGATTGTCATGCTTGGTTTCAATAGTGTGTTCTTTGCCTATTGCTTGTCTGACACTAATGACCCCATAATTGAAGACTTCATTCTTGCATTTGAGAACAGTGATGAGTGACTACATTTTGCCTCAGTGAGGTGCGGATGTGACTTGCTTGTGACAGTAGGGATCTTAATGGGAGTAGATGGCTCCTCCAAATTGTGTATGGTGGTAAAGATAGGTAGACATGCTGTATTCAGGTTCTCAATGTGAATAGGTACTGCCACTATCTCAATTTGTGAAGCATCAAAATGTATGGAAGACTGGGAACTGTTCAATATAATGATGTAGGTTTTCCTGTGCTGGATGTAACACAGGTCAGGGGATAGAGTAACTCCTTTGTAATATTTTCCTTTTTGTCTGGAAACCATGACATCTCCACTATAGTTGTTCCCAGTGAAAACTGCAGCTCATGCCCAGTGTCTTGCCTCTAGATGCACAGGCTCAGTAAGTTTGAAATAAATTTCCTTCTCTGGACCTGTGGTGAGTTGCGTGGTTTCATGGTATTGGATGGAGATCATGTTGTTTCTGTAATCAATAATGCAAGTATTACATTCTAGAAAGTCCCTTCCCAAGATGACGTCATAAGGTAAAGGTTTGTCAGAGGTATCCACCATGACCAGATCAATGTTGAACAGTTCCTTATCACTTCTTATTTCCACATCATGAATTTTTCCTTTGAGAGAGATCTTGTCTTGACTTTGTAGATTTGACCAATGAATTTTAGTAGCACCAAATGCTTGTTGAAATGTTCCTGTCTACCTCTAGATTCAAGGGGAAGGATCAACTTGGTGTACTGTGGCCAACCACTTCTCACAGACCCATTAGGTAGACCAAGATTGGGACTTCCATCAGCAGTATGTTTGCATGCAGTAGGCACAACTGTTGCGTTCACCAGAGCAACTGGGATGTGGCATAGCAACTGAGGATTGTTGGGCATGGCCACAGTGGACAAGGTAGACACATTCATCAAATGAGGTGCAGAATGATGCAGAGTTAGAAGTCAACATGGTCATATACTCATGCTGTGAGGGTGGCTGGGATCCTCATTGCAAGGCTAACATTTGAGCAAATTGATGAATTAAATTTTCGCCAAAATCGTTCAATGCATCACAGGTGACATATATTGCAAACATATCAGTAGGGGACGCCTAAAGGTTGGGGTTGGCAGCCTTAGACACAAGTTTGCTGATCTGAAGCTCTAATGACATTATTGTTTCCAACATCTTTTTTTCCATCCTCTGATATTCAATGTGCTGAGTGTTAAGTTCAGCTTTTAGTTAATCAACATGTTGTTTGCATTCCATTCACATTTCTACCTGTTGAGACAGGGATTCCTTTAGATACTCAATTTCCAATATCTGTGCATCAAAATGTGGCATGGGTTTGCTAGAGGGTCAAACAGGAATGGGTGGAGCATTACAAGTGTTGAGGTCTTGACAATTGTTCACTGGACAGACTTGACTAGGGGAATTGGGTAAAGACACATTAAAGAATGATCCAATTGTGCAAGGAGTAACGTTTGAGCTACCAACCCTTGCACAGGGGATACCCCACACAGAAGTTTCAAAACAAGGAGAACAAACAACTGTCTGACTAGAATCTGTTTCATATCAATTAAAAGAATTATAATTCTTCTCAGACAATCAACATTTAGGGAGCACTCTCCCAACTAAACCACAAGTAGTTAACAGAACAGTACCAACACCAAAAAGAAAGTATGGCAGTAACTGGTAATAAATCCAAAATGTAAGAGAACAGAGACAAACTAGAGCCCTTAGTCATGGGAAACAACTATCCCAGCTGACACAGAACAAATAGAACCAAAACAAACAGGTTAAGAACATCAGGTGACAGTTCAGGATCACGTCAGTGTCACCATGTAGAATCAGGGGCTGGCAGCTATGCTAACACTAATGAAATCATTGTCATGGCAAAAGGTTGCAGAAGTGACCATATCATAACAGCCCGGATTCTAACAAGACTTAATAGATGTGAGAAACATCAGTGATTCATTCATGTAACTAGTAACTGTTTAGAAAACATCCAGGATGACCAATACATATGGCTTCCAGCTGAGGTGCTGTCTAGGGAAAGAGAAGTTCATAACTTGCTTGATCAGTGCTACTCTATTTGTCTCATAATTTATTATCTAGCTCAATACCCAAAATTATAATATCATTACAGTGTAATCAATTATCAGTGCATGTACATGTTGCATTCAAATGAAAGGTTTTATTTTATCTATACCTAGCTGTACACATAACCTAATGTGGCCCACAATTTGGGCTGCTTACCATCTGAATGCCACTCATCAATTCAGTACTCAAAGAAGTACTCCCAAATTGTAGCCAGAACTTACACACTAATTATTCTAAACATAATGTATCAAAAAAGTAAAGTAAGAAAGAAAGTAAATAAAGTTGAGGTGAGATAAACTCTATTGAACATTAACTACAGTGATGTTCATATTTATGCATTGTTTCAAAGTAATTACCTGTCTTTGTTTACAACTTAAATCATGTGATCATAGTTCCCTTGCAAATTGAATTGAGCAACAAATACATGTAGCACCAGCTCGAGGGGACAATATATTAATTTCGCAAACTAAACTTGAAATGGAATAAATTATGTCACATTTATGTCACTATCAAAAATTACAAAATTAGAAAATAAATAAAAATGGCTCAAGTCCCCAAGTGATTCTACAATTATTTCAAAATTTTTCTCAAAATTCTTGGTGATCCATCTTCTAAATACCATGTGCCTGTATGAATAATACACTATTTTTGACTAATTTAACAATTGGAAATCATATCCAGTGAAGAGGAATCAAGTGTGTAGCAATACATCAACTAGAAGAATGGTTAATTGCCTGGAAAAAACATTCTCATTTCTATGGCAACTATGCAATACAATGGAAAAGGTATCAACAAGACTGTGAGCAAGAGTCATAAACCAAATAAACTGGAAAGCATGCAAAGTCAAGAAAAGATGTAACAGTCAGCAAATGTGAACATCTCAGAACAATTCATATAAACAAAACTAATATCATAATACTGAAAGCATGTGTATTTATAAATCCTACTAATAGCATTGCATGCATAATTTATTTGGAAAACAAAATTGCCTTTATCATGTAAGTCTATATTTCATACACCTGTAATGTTTAAGTATGGTGAATATTTTCCTGTTTTGTATTAGCAAAAAATTAATTAAAAGCATGGAATGCTTTATGGATAGGAAACATTGGTGAAATTGAATTCATTACAATGATTACAAATATTAATAATTGGAAACATGTGGAATTTCTTACAATGAAAAATAGCAATGCATTTGAAACACTGAAAGATGCAATTGCCTTTATCATGCAAGTCTATATTTCATATGTCTGTAATTTTTAAGTATGGGGAATATTTTTCCATTTTGTATTATTGGATATTAGTGAAAAATGAATTAATTGCATGGAATTTTTACAATGAAATAGCAGCACATTTGAAAAACAAGATGTAGTTTTTTGCATGTAATGTATAGACCCCCAAAAAACGAAATAAATTACAATGATTGCGGATGCTAATCATTAGAATGTATGGGATTTTTTACAATGAAATAGTAGTCTATTTGAAAACAAGATGTAGCTCTTTGCATGTAATGTATAGATTTACTGAAAAACGAAATAAATTACAATGATTGCAGATGTTAATCATTAGAACATGTGGAATTTTTTACAATGAAAAATAGCAATGCATTTTAAAAGTGGAAATGCAACCCTTTGCATGTAGTGTACAGATTTCCTAAAACGAATTCAATGACAATGGTTGTATTAATCACTAGAAGAAACATGGAATTTTTTATATTGAAAAAATAGCAAGATATTTGAAAACAAAATGTGCCCCATTGCATGTAATGTATAGGAAATAACAAATTTGCATGCAGACTGGCTAAGCAATAGAAATGTATGGAATTTTATGGATAGGAAAATTATTAGTCAGCAATGTATTGTAAAAAACGTGATGTAAACCCTAATTTGTCAGCTAGCAATGTCATATATATCAGCAAAAATGATATAATTATCAATGTGATCATGCAAACAAGAATAGGCACCTAAATAAGTGAGTCACTATAACAAGCATATGAATCATTGTAAAACGTGTAAATGAAATTGCCCCCACGTAAATAAGTAAGTCACTATAGCAGATACGTGTTTATGAATCATTGTAAAATTGTCCCAGTAAACATTAAAAATGAGTCAGTAATTACATCGTTACTAGATGGCATTGCAAACCCCTTGTCAATATCCGTGAATATGCAATTATGTCATTTTGTGGAACTTCCACATGATATATATCACTACTATTTTATAATATTGATTATTCAATTGACCGCATCACATTTAAATTTGCCATAGCCCAATCTAGTAATTGTAATTTTTTAATAAACATATTTCCTTCTTTCCTTCCTTTGTTTCATACTATATTAGTTTCTGCAGGTACATTTTCAAACTTTTCCTAGGGTTAATTGTAAATCTTTCTAATTTTCCTACACAAAGTTTATCTTTGTATTTCTGTGAATATAGGTAGCTATTTTGGTAACTATAAATATAAATATACAGACAATTGCTGGCATAACTTCTTCGAATTAAACAAGACAATCTCAGTTTCTTAGAAACTAAGTCATAGACAAGGAAAGGGATATAAAGGTCTAGATATCAACATAGCACTTTTGATGTAACATTTCATGAAATGAACTAAGATCTTCATAATCTCCTCAATGAAATATTGGGAGAATGCTGAGGATCTTTAGCCTCTTGTAGAAACCAGATATAAATATAACCTAGAACAAGAAATTTTTTGGAACAGTTTTAAGGTTGACTTTAGAAGGATACCAAAGAGGGGATACACACATGATAATGAGAATAATATAGGATACATACAGATTTTTCTTAAGGTGAATGTGTAAGGACTGTTTCATTTTATCATATAATTGTGATCTGGGCTTCTGAAAGTCGAGAGTGAATATACAGACCTAAGTCCAAAAGATAGACAATTTACGATTTGTGAATATAATATTTTTATTAATGCTTTCATGTTATAAAATTTTGCTAGTAATGTTTCCTTGATAAGGTTTTTCTTAGACATGTCCGGGCAAAAAAGTGACACTTTCCACTCTACAAAGAACATTTGGTCCAATGAAAAAATAACCAATTGAGGTTGACAATTCGAATTGCAAAATCCTTTCTAAACTAGTAAATAATTTAAAAATACTACATAAAATGATTAATCATAATTCACTGCGTGCAAAATTACTTAGCATTCCAATAAACAATGATAAATATTTATGTGCACCAAAATGTACACGGCATTCTCAAAGACTAGTCGCATAGAGTAAATGGCAAAATATCACGAATATTTTATTCAAACAATTACCCAAGATTCTGAATCTAAAATAATCACTGTTTCAAGCCTTAGTAATAATTCATTAAATCGTATATAGCCTACTGTCCATTTAAATGGAAAAATAGCTTTTCCTAATTTATAAACAATTTCTTCAAGTCAATTTTGAAATCTGGGAATTGTGGCACAGGACCATATTTATTCGTCAAAGTGCTTGCAGTGACTGCACACACCAAAAATTATTAGAGCGATCAACTTTTGTGTCTCTAAGCTGGATAAAAATTTTATAGATTGTGAATTCACAAAGCTGCTGTGGATATAAGAAAACAAATTATTAGTTACCAATTGACATTTTGTAGAAGTTTTGTCCTGAAATTTTCTAAATTGCATGTGCAAGCCACAGCAATCATTAAAAAATTCTGTCAATTCCTAGAAAATTGAATGGTTGACCCTCCGAATGAATGTAATGGTTAAAAATCGTACCTAAATGTATTGCTGTGTCTAATGTAGTTGAAAAGATCTCAAAATTTTCATTAAAACTGAAATTCAGCTAAATATATAATTTAAATTCCAAGGAATCAACAACGAATTTTAGCTCTCTTGATATGTATATAGACCTACCAATCTCGTTCCGTGCACAAAGTCAGACAAAATAGGAAACACTTATCTATCTGGTGGTGCTATCATATAGCGCATATCTTTATTAGTTTTTTAGTTAGAAGCGGGTAAGCTTTTCTTCAGGATCATGACACATTTTGTGGAATTTTCACTGCTTAGAGTTACCAGTAATGCATTGTCGTAACTATTTGTATTTAATAGTAATTATCAAATTAAATCTTAAATTGAGATTACTTAACTTGCTCTTTCTCAGAGATAAGAAATTTGAGCTGGGTGGGCTACAGTAAAAATTTGGATAGACTGCAGCTCCGTGTATGGAAATTTGAAACTACAGTATGATTTCATAAGGCTCTGGAGCTTTGAGAAATTTTCCAAAATTCACGTGCTACAAAATGATGAGAAAGCAAAAGTTATTTATTTTCAATTGAAAACAATGGACAAAAACTAAAAGTAATTTTATTACTCAAATAAAAACTTGCTATTACTAAATAAATAACTTGATGAGATCTCATCGGCTTTCAATGATTTCTGCAAATTTTGGAATCGAGGTATCATTTCCACTTGAAGTTAAGTTTTGTGGCAATCCAGTGTTCGAACTATAAGCATAATCAGAACTTTTTGACAGGGTTGTATTGTATAGTACGATTTTTTTAGTAGTGGCACCCTAAAGTAGAATGCATTATTCAATTTAAAAATAATGGCATCGATATAATAATTCATTAAGATTAACCTGAAAATAACTATACAATTTACTTGAAAATCTATTGCATTCTTAGATCCCAAATGAACGATTCTCTGTATTCATATTTTGGAAAAAAATCGATGGTTCATCTAATAATTATATTTCTTTGTGCCAGAATTCAGTTTTGGAAACGTGATTCGAAAACTTCGAAAACATCTTCATTAAGATTTTCATAAATATACTAATTTTAAGAGAATATATTGTAATATCCTGTATCGGTACTATTTGTATATGTAGACTGTCAATAATTTCATTAGGTAAAGTAATATTATAAATGGTTCAAAACATTTTCCCCCAAACCCTAAACAATTTTCTAAGGTATATTTCATACATATTATTCAATTGCGATCAAATATACAAAAAATAGAAGTTTACAAATGAAATAGCATTTAAATAAAAATAACTAGCTGATAAGTATATAACAATGAGGGTAATGGAACAATTTTATCAGGTCCAGGCTGGCCAATGATCATCCATCAACTATTATTGCAAACTCCTTTTCATCCCGAGATTAGGTCCCTGCAACAAGTTTTTGGGAGTGAAATTCTAGCAAAGTGAAACAAATGGAGATAAACAGTTTTTATTTTTACTATTAATCGTATTTGCCACGTTCTCGGCTCGTCCGATCGTGGCCCGTAGACTAGCCCGGTTCTTGTCCACATCTGGTATATACGTTAATGATACAAACCAACAATATAACCTACTAAATGTAAAGGAGTAAATACCTTGTAATTTGCACAGTCATTGGAAAGTATAATTAAGATGGCCACAGCAGCTAATATGACGTG
>CABFPE010000157.1:1120888-1131611 GCA_900660155.1 Hofstenia miamia | reverse complement strand
ATATATATATATATACATATATATAAGCAATTTAGTTGTTCTATAACTGTTCTACAGTGTCGGAAAAATGCCTTGAAACACCACGTCGCCCACATAAATGATTTACGTAAATGACTTACGTGGGCCATGAACACCATAATAAAATATTTATTGTTACTGTACAACAGCAATAATTTCAATATATGTACATCCTAGCAACCCAATAGACCAGACTTTCTTTTCATAAACTTTCCAACCAGTTTCAATAACACTTCATTTCCCACCCAGACAAAACTACTACAACAAATTTTTTCAACTTATTGATTCCAGAAATTTTACAGAATAAAAGCAAATTATTAATTCCAGAAATTTTACAGAATAAAAGCAAATTAATATCAGCAAAGAAAATAATTTTATACAAGAGAATTAGTAAATATTGGCACAAGTAGTAAAATATTACCAATTGAAAGAAACGTTTTTAACATTTTGCCGCTGCTTCAACACTTCAAAACACTGAAGTATTTGTTAGAAAAGATCCTCTATTTTTTCATTTTGTGGGATAAAAATCGTCCCTCTCACCATTTCTATAGTTTTTTATTTAAACGCTATTGCGAGGTCACATTATATTTAATTATTTTCAAAATTTCGTCTACTATTTTAAAGGCAGATAATTAAGATGGCTAGTCATGAAGAGGAGTTACACATTTTTGCATGAATCTTATATTAAAGTGCAGTGTGGTTGGAAAATTTCGACTGGGCCAAGGAATTGAAGCAATAATCCACAAAGAATTTCACAGAATTTTCAAGCATCATACATACCATTGACAGATAAACCCCCCATACCACAAAACTTTAACGTTTTACACTGCATTATACATATTTGTTGCTTCCTTGGATCATCCTACATCTTCTCTTCTACGGGTGAAGCTCAAACTTGCATTTGTCACTAAATATCACATTGGTAAGATTTTCGCAAAGTCTTGTACAATGCAAGTAGATTTTTCATCTGCTTATTAGATAGATGTGGTTTCTTAGCAGCCACTCTACTCACCAGTCTTTGTTTAGACAAAATACACTGCCCTGTCTTGGTTGAGACATTCTCAGTACTAGTCCATTCTTGCTGGATTTGGGAAGCTCTCAATTTTGGGTTCATTATAAACAGTCGATTTCTTTGGTAAATCAGTCTGTGTTGCGTTGTTGTGAAACCCTCTTCTCTCCAATGCCTTAAAATTTTTCAAATTGTTCTGGGATTTCATATATAATAGATTCATTTCAAAATATATGTAATATTCTGGCATGGTTGGAAATGTAATGAAGATTTCCGAGGAGGACGACAGTTAAAATAACCTATTGATCAATTTAATACATTATTTTTATGTATCAAAATAACTTATCAATGTAAACCAATTTCTGAAATTTTTGGCAACATTATAGAAAAACTCCAATATTTGTGCATGTGAATATCATACTGTTTAATGTCTTCAAGAATCATTTGCAAGAAGTGGTTCTAAAAGTTTTACCCTAAAATATCCGATTATAACACTCAAAAAGACTTCCTTTTAGCAGAAATGCAATGTAAAACAAATTTAGAAACATAATTTCTAGCTGATTTTTAAATATATAAAACTTAAGAATAGGTATTCACAAAACTGCATTGTCTTTATATATAATTTTGCAAAAAACGTTTTATAAATTTCAGAAACAGCCTATTCATGCAATAAATGCAAGCTTTCTGCTATGTTGTATGTTTGTATGGTCAATTTTATTTTTGGGTTAAGCTGGATAAATACAGAAAGGAGCACTTCGTTGCTTCCATTTTTATAAATAAAATTAGTTTTTCTCATCATTTCCAAACTCAGGCTTCATAAAGAAAAACTAAGTAAAATTCAACTAAAATTGCAACAATAAATTCTTATGCATTTTACTTTCATTAAAATTTCAGTGCGAATCAGTTTATCTCAAGGAATTTTTATGAATATTTACCAGTTTTCATTATGCACATTTCAAAGCTAGTGCTTTCAATTAAGCAAAATGAAAATGTCCCGACCCGAATCCGAACCGATACATTTTAGCGCCCTTTTTACGACCCTTGCTAAAAATGTTTAATTTTTCCATTTAGTAGATCAAAATCAAAATTGAATATGTTACAAACTTATAATACTGTCTACACATTGAAATCGACAAACCAAATTTGCATTTTAGAAGTTTATATGATACTAATGCAAACTGAGTTTTCAGTACTCAGACATCGTGTTAATAACCGGCTAGCTAAAAAATATAATATGGTAGTCTTCCTCTCTTACTATTTCAGGTCTCACTTAATTGGGGGAACGAAAACTATAATGAGTATTTTCAAACCAACATGGATTGCATATGCATCAAATTCAATTTTTTGTGCATACGAATAATATAAGTTAGAAATCAATCTGTTTCAACTGCTAAAATATCTTAATATGCACCATTTTTAACTGTAAATCCCTCTAAAACAGAATTCTGTGTTATGTCTCCCTTTTACAAAGATAATCAATCACACATTTTACATTTTTCTGGGTCAAAAATTTCTTAAGTCGAATGCTTCAAATGTTTTGGAGTAACAATCGATAATAAATTGAGCTATTCAAGTCATATACGCACAGTATTACGCACAATGGCAATGAGAATTAAAACTATTTCACATGTAGGCAATTTTGTAAATTCCAAAATGAAATCGTTGTTGGTTAACTCTCTAGTATTAAGTCATTCATAGATACTGCATACTGTATTGTTTTATTAAATGACATAAACCACTCATTAATAAATAAAATCGACTCACAAATTAAATGGGCAGCAAACATTCATAATGATAATTATTCGATTAGGAGCGACAAGAGTTCATCTTCTAATCATGACGATGCTTCGCATTGCATAAGATACTTTTCATTAATATAATTTTGGGATATTTCAATTCAGTGTTCACCTTACAGTAAACTACAATTCCCGTTGTATGCGCATTCAACTTATAATTCGAGGACTTCTAAATTCAGAAAGGTAAATTTTAAAAAACATTTTCTTTAAAATTCATTTTTTAAACTCAACAATTGAACTATGGAATAGCCTACCAATTGAAATAAAACAAATCAAAAGTCACAGGAAATTTAAAAGTCAAGTCAATAACTACCTCCGTAAGCAACATATCCCTGAAATGGGTTCTAAGTCATGGAAAGGATTTCAGGTTTTCAAAAAATATCATTAGTTAATATATTTAGCAATAAACTGAGTAAACTGTAATTTCTGCATCCATGTTTCTGTTGTGTTTTATTGTTTTTGTACTTCGTGTTATTATTGACGCATTAAGTGTAGTATTAGCAGCATTTGTTGAGGTGTTTAACTATGCCAATGTACTACACTTAGTAAGAAATTCTATTCTATTATTCTATTCTATTCTATAATAAACTGCTCATCACACAAATATTTTGTTGGTACGCGAAATTGAAAGTTAATAGCAATAGCGACCCTGTAAACAGTTTATATGCGCAAATTTTCCCACATAAATTATTTACTCGGATGGATAAGGCATGAATTTCGATTATTAATCCTTACAAGAAAATTTTCAAACATTAAAAAATTAGTTGGAAAATACATTTTAGTCCAATATATCAAACACTACATTTGCAAATGACTTAAACAATATATGCTTTCTAAGATTTGGTGTAAACAATGCAAAGAAATTCTAAATAATGTTTTATTTTTATATTTTTTTTAATGCATAAAAAATTCGGTGGTACATTGATATTTATTGCCACCTATGAATGTTATCATTTGCATAACACTAATTATTTTGGCAACAGGTTCTAAGCTAATCTAAAAATTTCAAATATATTATTTAACCCTTTTCGATCTGGACGTATTTCCTCTCCCCCTTTAAACTTTTTATTATTACACAAAAAATTGTTCAGCTTTCTTAGTGAGACTGAGACTTGGGGATCATAGCTTAACCTAATAAAATTTTTCTAAATAACTGCTAACCTGGCACCAGCGTGATGCGTAACTCTGGATGGTTTGCAGCAGGGCCGTGGCTTGCATTTGAAGTTTAGGGGGGCCATGGCCCCACAAAGTTCAATAAACTCTTCATAGTTTTACTCATATGAGATAGTTTCAACCTTTTTCACTGAATTTTTTAATAGAATTGCATTAGATTATGTATATTTCAACTAAAAGATATTCACTCTAACTTAGTTACAGAATATTAGAATTAATACTAGGAGTTTTGTATCCAGGATGCCAAAAGGAAGGGGGGGCACAGTGGCCCAACAGGGGTGCCATGCCTCCTGGCCCTCCCCTAGCCACGGCCCTGGTTTGCAGCCTAAATCGTGGTTCGTATTATGTTACGACTAGGCATAGGGAAATAATAAACCTTTCGTTCTTGTCATACATGCACTTTTAACAACCGACACAGAGGTTAAATTATGCTGTTGGCGAACGTGAATGCACAGTAATTATGTGCTAATTAATAGTTAGCTGAGAGATAAAAACAACTTCGAGACTTCTATTATGCATTGAGGCAGAAATTAAATATTGAGACAAGTAAGCACCGCACCCTCTAATCACAGGCTGCCTTCCCCTTAGGCAGCACTCCGGCTGGACGCCGTATGAATTGGTCATCCTGGTTACAAGTTACAGTGGATGAATTACCGATGCTATCAGTTATTACGATCTCTTGTTATTTATTTTGTTGGAATCGTGGCTGCTCTATGTGGGCCTCAATTGTAACCTTCTTGCAGAGTCAACTAGTTTCTTTTTGGTAAGGCCGTTATAGTTCCCAGCCACCGATTCTACAATAAGCTATGAATGAATTCTAATGGATTTCATTATTTCTAATTGCTAAGCTAATATTTTATTTAATATATTTCAAAAATCCCCAAATTTTAGAATTAATCCCATCATCACAAGTTATGATGGCATCAATGTTCTGAACATCCAAATTAATAGAAGTATGAAGGATATTTGTGTAAAACTTTTCTTTACCAAAAAAAGCTCCAGTCAATTAGGGTTATGCCTTTCTCTCGTAATGAATTTCTTATCTTTAAAAGCTGAACTGCAAAATAAAAACAGTCGTAGTTCACAGTAGAGTTAAACAGTAAGTAGAGTAGACCGTGTATGAGACGTTAAAACAATTGGAAGTTGTTCTTAAATTGAAGTGAATTTTTCTACACACTGTAATATTAATTGTTTATTTTTTACGTTTGGATTCCGAGAATTTAGAACCTATCAAAATAATTTGCAGTTTTTGAGAATTTCAATATTTTTAGAAATATTAACGGAGTCAATAATAATATTGTAGCCAATCCACCATATATTTATTAATTTACTTTCCCAAGTGGACGAAATCGTCCACAACCCAAATTACATTGCTAAATACACATGCATCAGAGAAATTTGTATTTGAAATTACATGATGCAATGCTAAATGACTTGAATTCACATCATCTCTCCTCAATTGGAACTTTACGATTTGTTCGTGCTAAAGGTCTTGATATGCCATCTGGGCGTGAAATGAAGCAACGTGGTCGTGGATTACATGTAACAAGAACTTGTCTTTCACCATCTTCTGTTCCCCTGACAGCAGTCCAGTGGTATGATAATCGATGTGTTACGATGCTGACTTCTTATATTGGCAGTGAACCATTTTCAACAATGTGCATATAGGACCAACGTAGCAAAGAGCATATTGATGTATCATGTCCAGCAGTAATAGCTGAATATAACAAGTTTATGGGCTTTTTGTCGATGAAACGAATAGATACATTGCTTTACATCGTACAGGTTGGTCTTTAATGCAAACAATTGAAAACTGTAATCTATTTAGGTATTCACTGTACCAAACGACATTAAGAATAGATTTTCATTTGATCGACGTTGCATCAATCAATTAAAGGAATTTGTACTTCAGAGATGCTGAAGACATTGCACTAAGCAAAAAAATGTGCTTCCGCTATTTGAATTCATAGCTTCTATATGTTCAGATTTGACACATACATATGCAAAGATTGTGAACAAACGAGAAAGACCATCACCAAATGCTGTTAATGAACTGTTTGAGGCTAAAAAAACCGTGGTGGTCCAAACACTGAAAATGGGCTTCATCATTGGCCTAAAGTGACTGAAAAACTAGCAATGTGTAAATATCCTGCATGCAAGTCAAAATGTGGTGTTCATCTTTGTGTAAACAATAACACCTGCTTTATTGTATACCACTCTTGATATTTTTCTATTTAAAATGATTTGTTAAAATGATGTTTATATTTTTAGGCCATAACTACTTCATTATACCAAGTGGACGATTTCGGCCAGGACCTATATTTAAAAATCCAAAGATATAAAACTAAATTTGGTGATACTATGAGCAATTCTATGGCATTTTATCATAGTTCCTTAAAATAATTCAATTTCGTTTTAGTGATGTTGCATGGGATGTTTAAGTTTATAATATACATAGCTTTAACAAAATAATATTGTAATGGAAATCTATATAATCTGTGCACATTTATGTAACTGGGAAACAATTTGTCAAATTTTTGCCAAGATGCTTTGCAAGTTTCCATTTGCAAAAATTAAGCATTTTCTTTTTATTCAAATTTTGGCAATTATTTGCCAAATTTTTAATGCAAATTTAGTAGGATATTATAATATATTATTCCCGTTTACACGAGATGAGGAGCAGCTAAATCCGGCACCATTTGTTCATCAAAATTGTGTTTTTATAGATTTAGTTAATCCGGGTTTACACGTGCTCCGCTTTAGTAAAATATATTCATTTTGGTGAATTCTAATTGCTTACATACAAGGAAGAAAACCAATAACAATTGAAAAAGGCAAACAAAATGATTGACAAGCTGTTTGTCTATCTATCACTAACACTGCTTGATGCGGAGTAGTGAATTCTGCTCCGGAGAAGCAATTAAATCGAGATACTACGCTACTAAAGCGGAGCACGTGTAGACGTCCTTAATGCAGCTAGCGCATCATTTGCTTTTTACCGGATTACATAAAACGCAATTTTTCTAATACAGTTGGAATACAAGGCGTCATTATTCTAATTTAATACATAGAGAACGCAACTATGTATATTTCATTGCCATGCATTGTATTCTTCTATTGTAATAGATTATTGAACATTTACGTAGTATATTTCATTTTCCAAATATATCCTGACATTAGGAGATTTTATAATTGCATTTCGCATACAAATACCTAAACTATCTCAATATTTGAATTTATCATGCTTAGAAAAATTATCGAGATTCTTTAATTTAGATTGATTTTCCCACTTGTGGTAAAACTAATAATATGCTATGGAAATCTCAATTGTCCACAATTGCTTGATGCACCTGCAAATATTGAGTTACTTGAATATTCCTTTAAAGATGTTTGTTTGTATGCATTTTACAAGCCATTCCTCCATCAACAAATGTCTGTTGAAGAGGCGAGCAATGTCTGTCCTTCATACCAAATGATACGAGCATCACGATATGTGGATGATCTTGAATTTCACAAACTAAATGGCAACCAGTTTCAAAAAGTTCCAGATCATGCAACATTTTCAATTGGATATGAAATCAAATTGCACACAAAAAATTATAACGAGTTATTTTTTAGTGGTGAGGATGGCATTGATCGCCAAGTGTGGTCTTTACTGAATGTAACCCAGAACATATCAATTTTTCATGGTCAATATTTTTCTCCTCAATTTGACACCATGGGAGCAGTCGCTTTATATCGTGAATCCATATATGATTTTTACAGATTTGTAAAGTTTCAACACGCACTAAGGTTTAAATATTTCATATGTCAATATTTTGTAAACTCACAAAGCTGCATGGGGAATGACACAGTCCGCATAGAAGATACATGTTTTGTCTTAAAGCACGTTGAATCACCAATTATTAAAAATGAAGCTATAAAATACTGTGTTATAGCAAACAAGCATTTACATAATTACAAGGTACTTCAAAAACTATCAGATGTATTTACTGTTGTCGGTGAACATATTTTTGTATCCTATACATTAAAGTATTACGCATCTCCGCAACCAGGAATGTATTTTGCGGGTGATGGTCTTGAGAAGGAACTCAATTTAGAAGATTATAAAAGTCAAAGAGCAGATATTAATATTTTTAGAGATACAATTGACATTTTTGACTGGACTAAAGCTGTAAACATTTTCAGTTTGCAGTTAGACCTCACTGCTTCAAGAACATTATTACTGACATCAAGTTCTTTTAACGGAGTTATTTGTGAAACAGATGGACTAAATGGTGAGAGTTTAATTCATTTTTAATTATTATCATTGTAATATTTAATAAGAGATATGTAGAACAAATCGTCCATTTCCAACTCAGTTGAAAGGATTATTTAGATAGCCCTAAGATCCCCGAATTAAGCAATTAACACTTGAGGGAACAGCTCCTTGTTCATTTTCAATAATATATATATATATATAATATGTTTATTAATTCAAATTAACATTTAGGGGTTGTGAAAAATGGGATGCATCCAATAGTAATTTGCATGTATTGCATTTCTTGAGCTAAGAGATGATTCATCTCACATTTAGAGTGTGATTTAATTAATTGGGTTTGAATGGCTTACTAATTGAAAAACATTAGTTGCTGACCCTGGATGATTGAGCTGCAATCTACTTTCTTGCATAGGCGAGTTAGGATGTAGGTATTGGGTAGCTTAGTCTATGGGTGCAGAGCAAATGGGTACATTAGCAAATAATGAAATTAAATTGCATTATTAATGGGCCCTTCTATTTATATTGTTTTAAAAGTACTTTTCTAGAACAGAATTTTATGATGAATTTTTACGAAATTATATATATTGATTGTGCACCACAATAAGAATATGAACTTCCCTTACTTTTTTCATATATTCATAATTTACACTGCACACTACCTTATGTATCTGTTCTGTGATTAAGAATGGATGATTTTCTTCTCATTTGCTCTTTAGAAATATAATTTCATTCGTAATACAATTTTGCAAATATCTTACAAATTTAATTATTTAAAAAAATCATCATTGAAAAGCAAAATAAACATAAATCTGAGTTGATGAAACACAAACACTATAAAAAGAGATAGATGTTTCTCACTAACGAACAATTTTTCTCTGACTTGAAAATAACAATTGCACAATGATAATTTCTTAAAGCAGGCAAATTTGAAAAAATGCCTACAACTTCGTCTAGCTTAAATTTTTCTGTAATCTGCAAATTCATCTTGAGAATTGCCAAGCCAGAAAGTCGTTTTTCCTTTCATAGGACAGAAAACACTCCCTATCTGGAAATGTTGTCATAATGCAGTCTAACAGTTTTTCTTATTGTGTGTGAGGAAATCGGCGTCCCTGTCCAAAATGCAAAATAAACATTTAAGCGAAACTATGAATTGGCTTCTTGATAATTAACTTCTCAAAGTTGAAAGTTGCGATGGCCAATTGTTGCTAGTGGCAATGCCAAAAAATATAATCAAGCATATAACCAAAAATTATGAAGTGTGGGTATCCTTGAGAAAACTTGAAATTGTGGCATTTTAAGGAACCTAATCGAAATTACGTCAATTACTACAGCAGCACCTGCCTTTGAAGCAGCAATGAAAAACGTTAAATATTTGGACCAAAATTATTAAATACAAAATGGAAAGTTTCATAATATTATGTATAAATAAAAAGGCATTTTTACAATCTTCTATTTATACCCTAGTCTCAGCATAATTTAAATTGCAATATGAAATAATTTTTAGATACATGGATTTAATTATGATAACTACATGGCTCACCTAACCCTATGCAGCCATTATTAATGTTGACAAAGAAACTAGGTTTCTTGTTGGACGTAAGCATTATTTACCTAATGCCCATGTTTCACAGCTTTTGTCTAGCACTAATGAGCTCGCTTTTCAATAGCAGGCTCATAAATGAGTTAAACTGGGGGCTGTGCGTTTTGCACTTGACACTGAATGAACTTTTCTGGTTTACTGCTACTAACTGCTTCAGCCGCTAAAATTATATATTCTTTGATCAGTTTATGAAACTTTGCCTTCAATAATAAATATACAGTTAAAGGAAAAAATGAATTAATAGAATTTTGCCTCTTCGTTGTTCATTACTACTTTCCTGCCTGACTCCCTAGTAGTATAGCATAATCTGCTCCTCAAATGGATCTTAATCTCTTTAAAACACCACGAAAATGAAATCATTAAGAATGATCTTAGATCGTGCTAGTTAGTATCTTTCTGAATTGACTTTTGGCTTTGCATTATTTAATGATAATGAACAATGATTGAGAAATATTGAGAGATTAAATAAACAACTCCCACGATTTTCCTCTTTTAATCAGAATATCATAAAAAGAGCCTATTGGATTTCAGTATCTGAATATTGATTCTTCCTTCATAGCTGTTGATTCCTGCAATTTCGGCACTACTAAGCTTTCATTCATGGTTGGTAAATAGAATGTTAGAAAATAAAACCTCCTAAAACCGTACCCTGTGCATTCAATTCATGGACGAAGCCTCTTTTAACCGTTCTGTTAATCAAATTTTTGTCCAACTACCTCTAGGCCAAGGACGAGAGAGCACTAAATCTCCACCACCAACATCACATTGTCGCGATATTCACATTTTGGGGTGGGAGGCCATCAGTGGTAATGGTGTTGGAGAACTGTGACTGATTGAAGGGAGAATAACCGTACAAATATATATAT
>CABFPE010000157.1:1080045-1109426 GCA_900660155.1 Hofstenia miamia | reverse complement strand
TTTGAGGTATTCAAATATGATCGACACATTAAATCTTAGCAGAGGCCACAAATGGCAAGAATCTTAGACTAGAAAACGGAGAAAATTGAAGCAGTTGCTAGGCAATCGACTAAGCTAATATTTTTCGGCTAAATTTGTGAAAACCTACTTTGTAACAAAAAAATTCCCTTGAGTGAATTTACATCAGTTTAACCATTTTAACAGCCACATTATCAAAGTCACTATAGCACCAAAATACACAGCTAGCAGGGCCATGAGTCACCAAGCCATTCCAATTGATTCCAGCTAAAATTTCTAGACAAAATTAGCAAAATTTGACTATTTTAAAAGCAAATCTGTGATTTGTTCCAAACAACTATTACTTATTTAAAACTGAGTGTATGTCTAAACTGTACTCTCAAGTAAAACATTTAAATTGATTTCTGTTAAGAAGTTAATGCTTGGAAAATTAACGAATGTCATAAATGAAAACAATAAAATTATTAATCCTTTATTAATATACCACAGTATTAATTTAATATTATACTGATTTGTAATTAATTTTAATCAATCAACATGAACAGCTGTAGGATAGTTTATTTACGTTACAATTAATATTTAATTTGACTACACTACAAATTTTCTAGCAACGAAGAATTGTAAAGGTAAAAATGCGTTGCGCAATTAAATTTAAATATGCCGCTAATGTCATTTAAATGATCTCTATAGTAACTTCAATACCGTAGTGAATTTATGCACGTGATTTCTATTACATGGTGAACATTTGTTAACGTATGGACGAACAGGAAAAGCTAGAAGACCAGCAAAAAAGATTCAGATTACCAAAACAAAGGGGTCAATATAGTGATGTGAAGCGTTTTTCAGATTTATCATCTCAGAATACAGTACGTTTTCATGATGAGGGGGAGAGACCTCTAGCTCCACACAGAGATGATGTGGGTTCAGGTGATCCTACGTTCAGTGGAATGCTGAGTGTTGCTCAGAAGGCGGAATGCAATGAACCGATTAAGAATCCGAGCTATGAAACCTACGAAGATGAAAAACCACAGCAAGTCAATCCTTACACTATTCAAAATTTCAGACCGTCAACAGCAGCTATTCATCGGAAGGGAGAGCCATTAGCCAGATTACAGGTAAGAGCAAAGTCCGCAGTATCTGGACCTTTTTCGTGGCAAAATCGCAAAGAAACAGAAAATGTACTACGTGGGAAAACAATATTTTCTGGTTGGCGGGACGAATATGGCGATACACGTAATTGGGAACCCACAGAACGATCGAAAGAAGATGCACGTGTAGCGGAAATTTGGTCCAATGATATTATTAAGAACATGGTTTATAAATCATCAACACAAAGAGCATTTGAAGAAGTAAATTGGGACTCGAAATTGCCAACGCCAATAAAGGCTCCAGATACAACAGTGGAACCAGAACCAGATCCCATTACAGAAAGATTGAAGGCTATGAAAATAATGAAGGAAAAAACTCCCAAGGAATGGCAGGCTGTTGCGAAAGGTTGGGATTACTTTCAAAAAAGAAATCAACATTTGCACGAAAAGCGCCCATATAGTTTTTGCAGTCCTTCTAAAAGAACCTATCAAATCCCTAATTACGGTGGGCACATTTCTGGTGAGGGTGATATTGACAATACATGGAAGGGGTTTCTGCCGCTGACAGTAAAACGAAACAATGTACCAACATACTACGGAACAGGAAGAAGTCAAAACATTCCAGGATATACTGGAAATGTCTGGTGGTTAGGCGTTATTAGTAATCACTGTGAAAAGCCCGCATCTGCATCACAAGTAACCCATACGCCTTTTCCTAAGTCTGCATCAAATGTTCCACAACATGGATTAAGTGGAAACATGTCAAAAACCATCAGTCAAGTGCCTCCATGCAATCCTTTTGTTCGATCACAACGGGAAGAACTTGTGGTGGATCCTATGAACAAGAATTCGGCTCAGGCTAGCCCACTAGAGAATGTTGCATAGCTTTCAAATTTTGAATTTAGCTGAATTTATTAAATGTTTGTAAGACGTTGCTATAGGTCAGAAAACAATGATAATATATGTGCAGTTTTGCTAATTTGATTTTTCATTACTATTTGTAAGCAATTACTGAAATTTACCGTGTTTGAGATCGCACATTTTACTAAAGTACTGATACTGAGTAACTCATTTCTTAAAATTTAAAACCTTAGAATCGCTATTTCAATGTTAAAATTATAACTAATTAATATGTGGCAATATTGTATTGCTCAATTCTTATTAACTTATTTGCTATGTCAATTACAACCCTAGTAAATACGTTTGGAAAATTTGGCAAATATTTGCCAAATATTTGGATAAAAATGCATAATTTTTGTAAATGGAAATATTCCAAATAATTGCCAAATTTTCCAAATTTGTAAAATTTGTACATTCATTTTTTTACAGCTTATTTGAATAAATAAAAGTGTGCGTAATATATAATAAACTATTTCAAACATTTTTGAAACCAATATAACGAAAATTTCAACTTTTTATTGACTACTATTATAAACAATTAAAATATTTATATATCTAAGAATAATTTATGCAACATTTAAGTACGCAATTAGTACTAGTTATAGACTAGCGTTATCACCTGTGTTCATTTACTTTTTTTATGTTCATACCAGAAATAATTTTTAAATCTACCATACTTATAGATGTTTAAATTATAATTCATAATTGCCATAATTTTGAGTGAATTGTTATGAAATATAAACAAGCTTATTTGGTATATAATCAATGTTGACTTAGTTTGAAATTATGATGTTGACTGACATGCCAATGCATAAATGCAATTGGTTGGCAGTTGATTGCTGTAGTTTAGACAATGACTTATTGGTCTTGGGTCTCTACATCTCTGTATACACTCAAATGTATACTTTGTAGGCAGTTTAATCAACTGCTGTTATGAATAACTAACTAATGAAATTCTAATGCTTTGAATAAATGTATGATTGTAATTGTTTAATATATTTAATGTGCTCTAAAAAATTGACTTAGCCCAAAATTTGGAAAGTTTGCAGAATATTTGGCAAATTCTTGGAAAGTTTGCAATTATTTGGAAAATTTGCCAAATATTTGGAAAGTTTACATAAAATTTGGAAAATTTGCCAAATTTTTGGCAAATATTTGGAATCGATTTGCAATTCCTTTCCAAGTATTTGGCAATTTTTTGCAAAATTTATTTACTAGGGAACCATCACATTCGTTATTAACAATTCCCATTAACTGTACATAGGCCAAATTAGTCCTTGCAAATGTCAATCTTCAATGGTTTCTTTAAGAAATTAAAAAGAGATTCAAGCATTAAAAAATTGCTTCTGCCTGCAAACTACAAATTTATATATTGTGGCAATGACAAACATTCATATAAATGTATAACATTTTTATATCTAGAATAAGCAAAGCGTTCAACTTGGAAGGTCTGAGAATTTTACTAGAGTTGAATTTTAAAGACACCATGCAAAAATGAACTTACTGCAACATAATTGATGAAGATACAAAACAAATTGATTGCATTGCATAAATGATGACCAAATAGTAGGTTATGATGAAAAAATTGATGTTTTGCAGGAAATAGAACTTATTATATACACTATTCTGGTCTTATAAATTAAATAAGTATAACATATAATAGCAATCAGACCTAGATTTCGAAATGTACTAAATTTATAAGACCAGTAACTATAGACTAAACCAGCAAAACTTACAAAAACTTAATTTTTAGATCTCAATCTTATTAAGAAAACGAAAACTCTTGCAACTTAGTACACAATTTTCAGATTTAGGCTAAATTCAAAACTAAAGTTGTATTGTGAAGTGATTCCAACTTTGTTGCCTACTTATTGTACAATTGCTTAGAATCTCAACAAGTAAAATAACAAAACTTTTATGTAAATCTCATCCAAATTATTTTATTGTATTTATTGTTTTAAAATATTGCAATGCATTAGTAGACAACTGTTTAACATTTCCAGGTAGATTATTTGCGGTTTGAATGATCTAAAAATTCATCGCTTTAATATATTAGTGGGTATTAGCAATCTTTTCGAAAATAACGTAAGGGAGAATGAAATCCACATTTGTCAAAACAAATTAAATTCTCCTTCCATTCTATGCTAATATTTTTTATGGTGATAGGTTCCCCATCAAGCCGATAATTTATTTATTATTGACATTTGATAGAAATATTTTGTTTCGATCGGAGGAAGGAATGAGCAGCGGTAATGATAACGCATTGTCATCCTCAAAGGCCATTAGATTATAGGCAGTCTATTAACTCAGCAGTTTCCTTATAATTGAAGCATTTTCCATATGAGTTGGACTGTCTAGCTTCCCACTTTGAGATAAATTTTAGCTATTGAATAATTTTTTCTAATGATAGTTAGCTACCATTTTTCTCAAGTTTATTCTAAGATGAAGCGCTCATTATTATACGAATCAAGAAGAATAGGATTTGATGTTTTCTTATTTAATACTTAGATAGAATAAATAAATATAAACTATGCAATTAAACTGTTCATAGTAATCAAAACTGTTAGAGCAACTACAAAGAACAAATCTTGAGCAAGATGAGTGCTAGATCTAAGACCAGATTTACCTGCTAGGTACAACTATAAATAATCAAAAACGGCATAATAATAGCCTTAATTAAGAAGCTTGTTTAAAAAGATGAGATCCTTAAGTTGTAGCAAATAGGAAATAGGGAGCATTTTCAATTTAATCAATCTGTTTTTGTATCCTTTTAATGAGAGCATCTGCGAGTGCAGCGGCTTTGAAACGTATCCAGTTTTTTGTATCAGTGATATTTGCTGACCATATAGTAGATCCGTAGGTAAGGATGGAGAGTGCCATTGAACGATAAAATTTAAGTTCGGTGAAAGAATTAGATTAAAAGGAATGTTACGTCTGATTTACAATATGAGCGATTGAGCATTTTTGATTTTTTGTTTGATATGAAATGACCATGAAAGTCTATCAGAAATAGGTATGCCAAAATGCTTAATATCAGATACTTGCTTGGCAAAATTAATTTCACCAGAAAAAGGAAACGATATACTTTTAGAATCTAATACATTAAATTTCATTCTGGTTTCAGCACACCACAATTCCAATGTAGCATAGTTAACAGAAATATGATCACGATAAGTAGATACATATAAGTTTTAAATCATCAGCATACAAAAACAAAAGTGAAAATTTGCAAACTGTGGGTAAGTCAATGAAAATGATAAATAACAGGGGTCCCAATACGGAACCTTGAGGAACGCCGCTAGTAACTTGACGAAGGTTCGAGAAAGACTTGCCAGTTTTAACACGTTGAAAACGATTACTTAAAAGAGAAAGCCAAGAGCTTTAACAAATTACAGCCGATGCCAAAGGATAAAGTTTTGGAGGGGAGAATATGATGGGGTACCGTGTCAAAGGCGTTGCAAGATCTAGGTAAACAACATATAGAAATATCAATATTTTCTAGATTACAGTAAATCTGTTGAAGGAATTTCAGAAGTTGAGTTACCGTACCAAGTTTACGCCTAAATCCAACCTGAGTTGAAAATAATTTGGTGGCAACAATGGGGTAAAGGTGGTTAAAAATGATTTGTTTAAAAATCAGTGATATTTTAGGTAATATGCTAATAGGTCTGTAATTATTGATAAAGGATCTTGAGCCATTTTTAAAAATGGATAATGGTACAGATATTTTCCATGCGTCGGGGAAAACCCCAGAGTTTAAAATGTATCGAAAGAGCTGGAGAACATGTGGTCCAAATGATGATGAATAATCTTTCAGAAAAGAGCCAGGAATACCATCATTTCCACAACCGAGTGAAGTACTGCTGCTCAAACAATAGATAAATATTTCGTAGATAGGCTCTGACATTGCAAGGATAGGAGCATGGGCATATGAGGGTTTCTTCACGATTTTGATCATGCGAAAATATTGAAAAAATAATCTTTTTTGACTAATTGACCTACAATGTGCACAAATTGCTTGTATTCTGTAGCAAGTCCATGACAACAACACAAATTCTTTCTGTATACTGCTCTGAAATCAGTGGCGTAACCAGAATACTTGGCTGAGCAAAGGCAAAATTTATATGACTTCTAGCTGTAAAATTGAATATTATTATAGAGTAGAACTTATTTACTGGATGCTAAACTGCTGTTAATATTGTGAATATATTATTAATTTATACGCCAATTGTAATAATAAATATTTCTTAATTGGATTCCCCCATTTTTACCTCCGCCAAGGAGGTTATGTTTTTGGTAGCTTTGGTTTGTTTGTCTGTTTGTCTGTTAGCAACTTTACGGAAAAAGTAATAAATGGATTGACCTCAAATTTTCATCAGAGGTGCATCTCCGCCCAAAGAGGAATCCATTAAATTTTGGTGCTGATCCGGGGGACACAAGCTGCGTAGCGGAGGTCTGCGCTCTCCGAGTACTTAACTAGTTATAATTGCAATACAATAAGTTAGTTGGACGTGAATGATCAATATTTGCCCATGCAACTTTATTAATAACGCACTGAATTGAATTATTTACAGGTAATAACGGGTAGCATTGAATTTGATATAATAACTTGGTTAATAATAGTATATTAATGGCTTTAGCCTTACCATATATAGACATTTTACGATTGGCAATAAAATTAATTAACATTTTATTATCGCTTAGAAATGTATCCTCATTAATAGAGTTGCTTCCATATATTTTGTGTATAGCACCTAAAAGTAAAATTTGGTCATGGGTTGATGTTAGGGTTTAAACATTCTTTAATTCAAATTATTTCAAATAGGCCCAATTAGAGCAAAAAAATAATATTTTTTTACAACTTTCAAGTGCTATTGAAAACTCTAAAAGGCAGTATGGGTCCAAAAATTTTAATTTTTTTAAAAAGCGGGAAAAAAGTTATTACCAAAAATGTGTATCTATGTGGACTGTGCACCAACCTACATCAAAAATTTCGAAAATCTAGATGTTATAAGGTCCAGAACTGCAAAAAGGCACTTTGGGTTATCAAAATTTGAGCCGGAGGCGTTTTGGGTCTGAGTATATGTAAGCAACCTGAACTCATTTGGTATTGGTATTCAAAAAGCGCATGAGTGGCATCCTAACATAGGAAGGCTTCCTGAAATCAGAAAAGGTGTAGTGGTCAACGAAGCAGACGTAATATATACCGATTTTGAAGAAAACAAGATTATGCGTGTTAACCTGGGAGTCACTACTAGTCAGATGGTGAAAAATATTAGGAAGAGTACACTGCTCCCATGTGTCGATATTTATTTCATTCACGCATAATATGTCAAGAAGATTGTCAAATGGAAAAAAGCGGAATGCAGGATAGACGTCCTTGGAAAAGATTCAGAAATTTTGCAAATCTTGGAGATTATAAATTCTGAAGATAACCCCAAAATTCTTAACAAGATATGTAATGAGTCGTGGTAAGTACAACTGTCTATCTATTTCTCTCTCTCTCTCTCTTAAAGAAAATGTTCAAAGCGACTAAGTTTTAAAAACAAAAATACAAATAAAAATCATGTAAATAAATTGTTCATCAAAATGTTCAGAAATGATTCTTAGTCGGGATTTTGGCCGTAAACCAAAATATTTGGTCGCAGCCGGCTAAGCAATGGCTACAGAGCACTACTTTTGAGTACCGTATTAACAATTAACATGGACAATCTCACCTTAGTTGTAGTCATATTTAATTATGCAAAAAGTTAGCGATGACAATAAGAAACAATTCAGTACCAAAACTAACTGTGAACAATTCTGACTAATTGTTTACAATTATTTATAAAAAATCGACTGTTATCTGGAAGTTCTTTACAAATTCAAACTTGAATGTGGCTCTTAGTCGTCTGCAAATGGAAAGTACAATGATTAGCAACACGACTATCGTAATGAAAATTAGTAAATGCATGTAAATGGGACGTAATGAAATTAAACAAAATCATGACGGGTAAAGGAGACTGTTATGCTACCAATTCCTTGAAATCCTTATTTAAACAAAAATATAAAAGCTGCCTAATGCCGAAATAAGCCGACATAGCCCACTTTCAAAATTATGAAATCGATATCACTATTTTTGATACACCAAAGCCATCACAAGCAAACATTGATACAAATACTTGTCCAGTAGACAACAATTCAGTTCAACAACAACAATCACCTGAATTTGAAAGGAAAATAACGAAGGACGTAGCTGATAACATCTCAATATTTATAATTGGTAATTCAATATTAATGCATGTCAATCCACAGAATCTAGTAAGTGGACAGTGGTTGCATACATTCATATGGCAGAAGGAAGGCACACTTCAGATCTTCGTAAGATTTTTGAGAAGTACACAAGATAAAATATCAATCAAGTAGTGATAAATACTGGTCTTCAGAAAGTGAATTGCTAGAATTGGTTGATGCTACTAAAGCACAAATTCAACCAAAGACAATCTTGTTAATTGAAATTTCACCCATAACAAAATACAAGAAAATGCATTTAAATAAAATTATTAAGAAGTACAACAATGTAACAGCTGCATTTTGTCTTGAAGATCACAGCTTAGGATTAATAAAAGTGTTTGACGATTTTATTGAAAACAAAAGAACTTTTGATTCAAAATTCCTTGCATATGATGGATGACGGCTTTCCCGTGTTGGTCTTTCTGTAGTTATAAAGAAGATGAAACTAAATTTTGGTCACTATGCTAATCAGTTTCAACGAAAAACAATAAGGCCAAGCTATTCATATAAAGAAGCTGTTAGGAGAAGTTCAAATATCAGAGAAAATCAGGATCTAAAGCTACTCATAAGAATTCTTCATCAAAGATTAAACTAATAATGTTGTCAACAATTGCAAAGAAAAACCGTACAATACTACAATCGATTATCAGAAAACTCATGCAAAGCAGATACCTAATTCAACCTTTAAGAAAAGATACATCTTATTGTTATTATTATTATTATTTTTATTGGCTAGCGGGCAGGACAATTTTTATATTTGTGCTGATGGTTTTGCAAGAAAATCACAATTACAGAAGTATGTTATAATCTGATGCAAATGTTTAAACTTACTTTTAAACTCATTTGTAACAGCATTTCGCCATATTTTAAGTATGTTAATACCTATTCTTCTACTGACCTTGTTATTAATGTAGTATCGGTATTGGTTGTTGTATCGGCCAAACCAAATGTTTTAGTTTTAGTATGTAAATTGTACATACTGTATGTTGATATTAATTTGTGTATAAGAAGTGCAATTTGTTGTAAATAGAACAGTCTTAGCACAGTTTTAGTGTTTGTTGATATATTATATATATATATATTCATTTAACAGTAAGACTGGGTTATAATATATATATATAAGCAAAATATTCCCAGCTTATCAAATAAAACAAAAAATATTTTTTTAATCTTGGCCGGTAATCTTACAGGTTTTTTAAAAATTTTTAAGCAGTTGCAGGCCGGCAAATTACCAGCCGGTCGGTATCCGGTTCTATCTTGTTTTAATATTATAATGGTCCTTAGCGGCAAGGCTGCAGACGGTGCAGCATTTGAGCATCAATTAAAACTAAATCAAAAGCATTTTTAAAAAATCGATATGAACAGATTCCTTCCCATACTCAATTTTTATCTTGATGAAGGCCAAGTATTGATATCGTCGCTTCTTTTGTATTTTTATTGCATTTCTAGTTTAGGGCCCGGCGGTTTGGATATTTTTGATGTCAGTTCGGTTTTCTTAAAAAAAAACCGCGGCTTCGGTTCGTTTTTTGTAACTTAGCAGATGAGACTAATAACTGTCATCGCAGATATCCTTAACTTATTTTCGTAGTTTTACGAAGATTATTTCACGTACGGTAGTAGTACATAAGTTATACGATAGCAAGCTATTTCTAGTTTTATTTTTAACTGATTTAAATACTCTTTCAGGACTTCTAGTTTTCTCTTCAGATGAGCTTGCCAGTGTCGGTTCTGCAGTCTGATTATCAGGAGGTTCCATCTAAAAGGAAAAGAAAACATTAGTCAACGCCTGGCAACCGTTGCAGAAAATGAAAAGCAAAAAAACTAAAAATTGCAATAAGTCAGTGATATTTAGAATTTAGATATGAATTAAACTTTTAGAATTCAGAACTTTAAATTTAGAACTTTGAGACTTTTAGAAGCTTAGGACTTTAGAAATACATTAAACGATTATAAGATGAAGCATATGAAAATGACAAACATATACAAGCACGAGATTTAGGATACTGGTGCTTAATTACTGACTATTTTGCATCTTCAAAAATCTCAAACCGAAACCGTCCAGTTCCAAAAGTCTGTTTCAGTTAGGTTTGTTAAGAAACCGCCGTTTCGGTTCTCGGTTTGGTATACCGCCGGGCCCTATCCCAGTTCTACAATGCCAATACAAGGCCCAATAAAACGACTGGTTATAACAACGACTGGATTCTAATATGGAAATGAATGAAAAATTATTAATTAATTTTCTTTATAGAATTATCTATAGTTACATTGGTAAGGTTAGCCTGCAAATGTTGATAAAAAATGTCTAAAGCGCTAGCATACATTTTGCTTGTAAAGAGGGCGCCAATCTCGTCAGAAGAGGCCGTCGCCCCCTCTGCCCCTCCTATAGATCCGCCACTGCTGAAAGTAATAAAATCACAGCTTGAATGAACTGAAGACTACACAACGCTAAAAATACAAATATGATATAATATGCTGTTCATTGGCACATAGATTTACTTTTTTAAAGATATTCCTTTCCTATATCAAAACTTAGGAAAATATAAAAGCGTAATTTAACTCAGAAAGGAGGACATCATCACCCCCAAATTCCGCATTTAGCTCATAGTGCAATGCTACACTAAAAATAGACTACACTCTTTATAAATACAGTCATCAACCATTGAGAAAAATATGTTATCCTTAAAATCGCAGTAAGTAATTGACATGAAATGAATCAACTTAGAGCCTGTAATCAGATTCCATTAAAGGAATTTCAGAAAAATATTTTTTTCTATGATTTATGCCAAACAAAAAATTGTTTCTAGATGTCTCAGTAAAAGGCATGGGGCCTATAAAGTCTCAATTTCCCCAAAATCTAACAAACATTTCCTTTAAAGAAGAGCAGGACTACAATGCACCTTGCTTCGTCATTCAGAAAGATTTCGTGACGGTAGAAAAATGAATGCCAATTTAGAGCAATTGCTGAAAATATTCTTTATGCCATGTATTAGTTAGCACACGAAATCAATTTTCGTAGGCATCGCGTGACAGAAATTTTTCGTAGCAAGAAAATATTTAGTGTAATGCGTTACATTTTGACATTTTAACAATGGGGTATAGATAAAAAACCACGTAATGTTGACATTGTCTATGTAAGCATGCAACTTTCTACACATATGAATATACACAGCCGACATAATGGAATTTCACACTGATGAAAGAACTACCCTGAAAGATTTCAAACTTTTTGATGAGATTTTTCTATAATTAAATCTCAGATATTGTTTTGATTCTTAACGCAATATTATCTTTAGTTAGTTTTCAGATATTTCTTTTGAAAACGCAATCAATTTTATTTTAATGAATGGCTGCGAATTTGCTGTCCGATGTTAAATTAATTATATACTTTATCTTAAATAGAAACGTCGTTTGTTTGTTAATACACATTTTTAATTGAATTTGTTTAAAATTTTAATTGTCATGTGTTTTATACTGTGATCTATCACTTCATTTGACTTGTTTATTAATCATTAATTTAGATACTACCATGTGAAATTCATAACGTGCAATTACACATTGCGTTTGTTCCCTCAACAACAATGATGATAAACTAACACAATAGACAAATTTAATAATGCGATATATATGGTCATTATAAGCAAAGTGTAAAATAAATTACATTTTTGTCTTGTCTTAAAAAACAAATGTGGGTTTTACCAGATATGTTTATTAAATATTAGAAATTGCGAGTTTTTGCATAAACTAGTTCTTGGTGTTTTCCAAAAAATTAATTTGTTTTATTACCAAAATAAGGCATTACGCTTTTAACAAGTATTATTATCTCTCTAATTCAAACATTTGTTATTTTACAGGTTGAAGATTGCACAATGCTGAACTTCATCACTCAGAGCCATTGTGTTTGTTTTTACATTTAGCACAAATTATACACAATTAATGAATATATAGCTATATTTCCCCCCTTTTAATACTATATCTTTGATTAATATTAATGCATGTTTAAATATACGTCTATAAAAAATATAAAAAGGTATACCCAAGTGTTGGGTTTTACATGTATGAAGTATTTNTTTAATTGAATTTGTTTAAAATTTTAATTGTCATGTGTTTTATACTGTGATCTATCACTTCATTTGACTTGTTTATTAATCATTAATTTAGATACTACCATGTGAAATTCATAACGTGCAATTACACATTGCGTTTGTTCCCTCAACAACAATGATGATAAACTAACACAATAGACAAATTTAATAATGCGATATATATGGTCATTATAAGCAAAGTGTAAAATAAATTACATTTTTGTCTTGTCTTAAAAAACAAATGTGGGTTTTACCAGATATGTTTATTAAATATTAGAAATTGCGAGTTTTTGCATAAACTAGTTCTTGGTGTTTTCCAAAAAATTAATTTGTTTTATTACCAAAATAAGGCATTACGCTTTTAACAAGTATTATTATCTCTCTAATTCAAACATTTGTTATTTTACAGGTTGAAGATTGCACAATGCTGAACTTCATCACTCAGAGCCATTGTGTTTGTTTTTACATTTAGCACAAATTATACACAATTAATGAATATATAGCTATATTTCCCCCCTTTTAATACTATATCTTTGATTAATATTAATGCATGTTTAAATATACGTCTATAAAAAATATAAAAAGGTATACCCAAGTGTTGGGTTTTACATGTATGAAGTATTTTCCTTAATACAGTGTTGCATAATTAAAAACATTGTTACAATGAACATGTCATAACTATATTAACAGAAGCAAATATGTCAATTTGCCTAAAAATAAAACTAATTTTTACTCTGTCAAACATTTTTTGTCATCAATTATATCACTTTGCCAAAATCCTGAAAAACAAAAATAATAACTTCGTCAAAAAATTAATTTAACTCTGTCAAAAACATTTCTTGTCATCGATTTGTCCAAATCCTAGCAATCAAAAATAAAAGTCAAAAAATTAATTTGTTCAATTTGACTGTCAAAAATATTTCGTCCCTAGATGGCGTCCAATAGAATCACTTGATATCCACATTGCAAATAGCCATAGGTTGGGTGTCCCATCTCAGGGTGTCCCAATGTAACCTCCTCATGCCCGTCTCTTACTACTATACACAAAATAACTGTAAAAATAGTTTGTAAATTTTAGCAGAGTAAATTGAATATATATAGATATATATATATATATATATATATATATATATATATATATATATATATATATATATATATATGCATAAATTGTAGGTGTTCATAAATTAAATTGCAATTTTTTCACATAATATAATAAAATTTTCACAGGTAGTTATGACCCTACTTATTTGGAGCATTGATAAATATTTATAATATATAACTTTAGTACGGTGCACCCAAGAATGCATTAGATAATTAATGAACTGTGCCTCATTTACACACATGAACTGCATTAAGTTAATGAATATAATGTAATTACTATTTAGTACTGTTGACATCAATAACACATTTCTGTTGATTTGAAATAATATCATTTGATATCAAATTGAAATTTGTGTTGATTTGAATTTGTATTGATTTCAATTGATATCAATAAGTGTTTAGTTGATTTGGTTTAGTTTAATGTGAATTTTTATATCAATGGCAACCTTGTTTCTTAAAGTAGCTGTTGCATGGAAAGAAGTTTGTGATGCTACTTTTTCTTATCACATTTAATTCAAGCCCTATGATTAATTGGATATCAACAATTTGCAGCGAAATTGAGTTAGATCGAAAGTACATGCTTCCAATCTTTTGAATCTTTCTGGATTTGAGCCTCATAATTTCTATTGGCTCAAAGATTTGTACATAATTCGTTTTTAGGCCAATTGTTCAACTGAGGTTTCTATATACATATTTTCAAAGAAAAATAAGAATAATTAAGACTTCTCAGATATCCAAACATTATGGGCCTCTTCATTAATATCAAATTTTTGTGTACTGTAAATGGCATCTATGAAATCTTAACGTAATTCTGTAGTAAAAAAACACGCATCCTATATGAGTAAATTGACTAAATCATGCATTTTTCTTGCTTTTTCGCAGTCGTGAAATCGCAAGCTTTATGCTTAGATTTTTCTTGGTACGTACCAGAGAATTATCAAAATCTCGTTTATACACTTATTTGAGCAATGTTACGAAAAGTTTAAATTTTTGAGACAGCATTACATTGGAATCACTCGTGATCAGATCAGGCTAACTGATGAATGAGATTTTACTGCATCATATTTCTCAATCTACATGTCAATTCAATGTCCCACCTGGCTTTTTTCTCTGATTTCGAAATAGAGCATGTTTCTAAAAACAATAAAAAATTCAGTTTGCTCTTTAAACTTGTGTGATAATCAACTCACAACAAGACATTTAGTTTCTGTTCTTCCTAAGACGCTCTGTTAAAGCAAATGAATTCAGTGGGTTACATGGATGGGATAAAAATTGAATGCAATTTCCATTTCATGTCATGGACATTATTAAGATTAGATTTTGAGACTGTTGATTTAATTAGTTCTAATTGGTGTACAATTTAAGAAATATATCGGCTAAAGTATTAAATTTTCGAATTGGTTAGTGTATCATGTGTTTGCTCAGACAATTTCTGCTTGTTTATTATAATGCATGTATGGTCTCATGGGATGGAATTGATGGAACATGAGTGACTCAATTATTTACATGGGATATGATAATTAGACTTTATTGCTAAACCCCGTTCCCACAATTTCAAAAAAACATAAGTGACATAAATTATTAAATTACAAAATTCATCATTGTTAAATAGATACAAAATTGTGTCTATGGCATTTAAAACGCTTAGATAAACAAATTACCATCAACAATTCAAAAGTAAGCAAATAGAAATTAAAAAATCCACAATTTAAAATGATTATCCCTCGCGGCAGATAATTTGATAACAGAATCAGTTGAAGCCACCCATTTGAAATTACAAGCCTATGTACAATTCTGCATTAGTTTTTAGCGACACCTCAGTTAACTGCAAGCGGATTGGATATCAGACTTCACTCCCATCGATATAGCTCATGTCCCGATCCTGTTCAGCGTTTTTGTCTAAATCGATTGCATAGGATTTTGGAGCGTCGTTAGGACCACGTGTAGGACGTCGTACACGCATCTCACTTTCCATCTAAAAAGACATTAAACAATAAGAGAACAGACAAAAATCAGCTACTGTTCTACTACTATACGTTATAATGTTAGTATTTGGGAAATTAAACATTCCTTATCTACCATTTTGCAATAAGTTATGTGCTAACATATTTTGAATATAATTGGAGGGTGACCTCTTGGTATAATATCTTATGCGTTAATTTAAACAAAATTGCAAATATTAAAATCGAAATAACCTTAGGAGTTTAGCATTAAAGTGCAATTCATATATTTATCTGAGGGATTAACGATTTAAAAGCAAAAGTTAAACTTGTTATTTTATCGAATAAGGTGTAATTTCAAGTTTGTAAAACTAACTATATTTTACATATCACTTATGAAATTAAAAATCTATATGCCGACGTCAATTGACAAAGGGCGCCAAACGTAGCAAACAGAGAATTTAAGTGATATTTCAAACATCAAAATCTCGAAAAAGCATTCATTCTAATGAGCTTTCTGCAATCCTAACTTCTTCAAAGGTCTGTTCTTGTTGATATATATGATATATATATATTTTTTTTAAATATTCATATTTATATGGCTGTTAGTCTTGAGATTTTAGAACCCTTCTCACGTTGAACAAGACGAAAATGTAAGTATTCTTAAATGATGGTAATTAATCTTTGCAGAAGTAACGAGAACTATTTGTTGCTAAACAATTCATCAGTGGGAAATGTTGAACACTTCTCTCATTCCTCACCATTCAGTGAAGGTGCATTTGGCTTTATTTTAATGCCAATTGTCTAAGTTGCAATTTATGAATGCAAAGATGGAAAATATACTATTATTCACTGGAATCAATTGAAACAAATATTTAGTATTTTACTAATCTCTTATTCATTCTTATCCATATTACTTTTCTAAAAATAATGCTACAAACTGCGCGGGGACTGTAAATAATTGTCTATGGGCCATTGGTGTTTTATTGAGGCCAACTTGAGAATCAGTATTTTAAAAGCTATCAAACAGTGTGTATAAATTGTCAACTATATTGCACTCATTGAAAAAGCTCTGTATTAACCATTTGTAGTGGGTATATGCATATATTGCATTCAGTTGTTTATATTTATGTCAAAGAATTTAACCATACTTGATAAAAGTTTCGAATTCGTTAATCATTTCCTGGATATTCTGCCAAAGTATATCGATTCAGTTACTTTTTCATTGCTTGTCCTTCTACCTACCGCACGTACTATTTAATACTCCAGAAGTGATTTAACAAAATACATAATTTTTAACGACCATTAACAATATTAATTTAAAAATATTTTTTGAATCAACCAAACTTAATGAAATGGCGGATTATTTCATCAAAGGGCGTATTAAAATCCATAAAAATGACATTGAGAATGCTGTGCTATTGGATTTAAAATAATAAATTTTGAGATTAAATATAGAAAAAGTAGTCGCAATAATTTATACAACTATACCTGTATGAAATTTTTGATATTAGTATGTTATTTATAAAATTTTAAACCACTAAGTATGTAAATGATTTTATGAATAGCCTGCAGAAATTAATAAGAAAATGATACACATCTTTGCACTCGCACTGTTGTTATGCCGTTGTGGTAAAGGAAGCACGTGGTTTTGGAAGAATAAAATTGGTAAGAAAGTTAACTTCAATAATGAATAATGGGCATTTTTCACATTTAGAGGGAGGTTGTCATGCAAGTTGAACGATATTAATGTGCATCGATCAGAAAATCTAACTGGAATACGCCACATATAATAGTCTTCATCAACACAAAAGCAGACAACATCAATGTTAGGCAGCATGTGTTACTACAATTAACATCAAGTACTGAACCAACATGTACTCTTTGTTTATAATATGCTTCATGCCTTTTAGACATCATAACGATTAAGTGAAAAGCGTGAACATAAAATGTATTGATTCTTCTAATGTCAAGGTTTAAAGAAATCTTGTATTTTCAAATATATTTTTATGATTTTAAATATTTAAACAATTCAAATATATATATGGCAAACAGCCTCAAAAGTGGATGAAATCCATTTGACTCTTGACTTAAAATATATTTTTAATAACAATTCCCTATTTAGTTTACACAATAAATTTCATTAATTAAAGATATAGTATAAAGTTGTTAATTTACTTTCCGATGCAAAAGTCATATTATTTTAGGGGGCACATATTGTATTCTAATTTTTTTAATGTTTAACTAAAAACCAGCTTCAATAAATTATGCCTTTTTTTTAATGCATGCACATTTTCGGGCTGATTACTTCTTAACCCAAATTAAATTTTATATTTGCAATGAAAATCGAAACCGAAGCATAACTAAGTAACTAATTACAACAAAATTAGGAACCATGACATCTAGACAATGTAAAATAGTCTAACATGCTTACATAAATTGCTTTAAATTATGTTTTACACATACAGAGCGATCATGTAAAATTCAAATTACTAGGCCGAAATTAAATACCTATTTATTCCAATCAATATTTTGAAAAACTAACTTTTTCCACATCCATCTTATCTATCTTAATAAGTCCTTGTTTGCGAAACTTCTTCAATATAAATGATATGCAGAATCTCCAAATTTCATTCCTGAAAATTTATATTTATAGAATAACTGTAGTCGAGTAACGGTACATTGAATGAAAAATTTACAACAAACACCATTGAATATTATTGAAAACCAAAGCAGTAGATTTCGAGGAATACTCCGATAAATGAAATGTTTATATACGATTTTTTCCACTTTGGATTTGTAAAACTAATTTTACATCAAACTAATTGATTGCATCAGATTAATGTCTAACATATGAAATATAACATAATTTGGGAAAATTGTTAGTAGTGGCACGTTAGCTCTTAGTTGCATACAAGTTAGCAAGGAAACGGTTAAATCAAATCGGCATGCAAAAACGTAGTTCGTTATCTATGGTAAATGTCTGCAGTAATGTCATTGAAGTAAATTTAGACTAAATATCTATATTACTATTGAATTACCAACCAGGGAAGCAAAGCAAATACACGTTTAATTGAATTTCTTAAGCTCACTCTAAATTGTAATCCCAAATCACAATAAATTATATACTGCTATTTCATTACAATGTGGAAATCACACCAAGACAACATAGAAACATAATATTAGCAAAAAGATGTTCAATACTGTAATATATATATATATATATATATATATATATTGGACATGATTTTAAATACGTTACTAATGTAGTTTCTATAAAACTGCGCATTGATGAATAGAAATAGAAAATGCAACTAAATAACTGTAGCTACAACCAATGAATACGGTATACATGGTGTCAGAATACATATCTGCAAAAAACATAACACAAGCTTTGTTCACTCAGCGGCTGGAGATTTACATTAATTCTCAATATAGGATTAGGACTAGGATCGTATTCGCCCTAGGCAAATATAAGACTAGTCGGGAGAAAATATTTAACAAAACGAAGTTTATTCAAAGTCCGGAATAGCTGTAGGCTTACCTATTAAAAGGTCACTGCCACTATATAAAACTAACAAAACTCGAAAATTTAATTGGCGACTTTCACATTAGGGAAAGTGAATGGAAATATATTTATAATAATGAATTTAAGGATGAAGGGGATCCGAACAATTAAATACAGGGTGGACACAAATTTACAAACCTTAGACGTCTCCTAAATTAAAAATTGAAAGAATTAATTGAATAGAGTTATTAACATCAAACTATTCAACCATCCACGTTTAAAGGCTTTTGGTAGCTTAACATTAAGAATGGCACTTTTGTTTCCTATTAGGCATGTCTGCTGCTGTGATTTTTCACAAAGCCTTTACTAATTTCTTAAACTAAATTTATTTCAAAATTTCTGTTAATGGGCAACTTAAAATCATTTCTAATTAATGCGAAGACATTGAAATTTAATCATAGTTTGTTTCTGATTGTGAATGGTTAAAAATTATGTTAATATGCAAAATGAATGTGTGTGACCAGCGATCTGATTTAATCAACTTTATGGGCCATGGGACAGCTTATTAATCAATAACTTTCCGTACATTCATTGATAGTAGTAGATATTAATACCTTAATTTATGGCGGATAATAGTTGATGGATAAAAGGAATATGATGATTATTATCTATCCATATCAATAATCCAAAAATGTTGAGCCATTGCCATGGGAAAAATACATGAGAAGCAGAAAAAAGCCACATCATTTTAAAGGAGAAATGAAAGCTCTAGTATTACTGTTAGAAATATTCACATTTTGTATAGGCTTTCATTATTACCAAAATTGTCAAAACTTTGCTTTGCTCATTTGTGTTCATTTTCAAAAGCTAATGACATATAATTATAATTAAGTTTATGGCCGTGGTGCACACACTGATAAAACCCACACTTGAAATGGTGGTGAGAATGCATGGTTAAATAATATGTTAACTTGCAAAATAGTCATACGTTGTGTTAGGAAGTGTGTACTTATAAACTAAATCATCAAAGCTGGACGTCTGCGCTAGAAAATACAAAGTTATTTAGAAATTGTTCAACAGAGAGTTAGTAAAGTATTATCATTTAGACATGTTTACGAGGACCTCAAGTAGTTAAAGAACAAATGTATAAGGCCAATTTATAAATTAAGTATTTGTGAAGAAAATGATAAAGTAAATTAATGCTTTAAAAAATTTTTTTACAACATTTCCGGAAACAACCCATCGAAAATTTCGAAAAACTCTCTAACATTGTTTATGTTAATAAGAAGAATGGTTGCATAGTGTCTTTGAATGTCCAATTGAATTCAAATATATGGATATTATTGTTTTATGTATCAGCGACAATTCTATTATTCGCCAAACATACAGTATTATTTAAAATAGAAAGTGGCTATTGACCCACATTTGCTCAGAATCTGAACGAATAAAGTATGTTTATATTATAAATACACCTTTGTGCGTGCTCTCGCCTGGCATTGGAACTAATCTGTCATTCAGGAGAATCATTTCCTATAGCTGTTCTAAATTGAATGGTTAATGAACTTTTTTCAAAAAATCATCCAAAAATATTTGAAGGATTAATATAAAGATTAACCTCAAGTTCTGCATTTGACACAGTAGTTTGCTCAAGACTATAAGCATTCTGATCTCCTAAACAATGAGAGATGTTGCAAATACTAGACATGATTGTTATGGGTTTTCGTTTTCAATAAGTGAGTCATGAACAATTGAGACATTTTTGGTGGCTTGGGATAAAACGATCACCATATTGAAGGAATCAAATATAGCAGAGACAAACAAATGAAGAGGAAGTACGTAATACAATATACAAATGATGCTTTGGGGATAACCCAGAAGGTAAATATATTATCTGCATATGCTAAGTGAAATGATTGATTGCACAATTTTGCGCCACCCTGCAATGTTGTTGAAAGAAGTACTAACCCTAAATTTATATTGTAACTCAAATCAAAAGACTTAATTTATATTATTAATACAATAAAATGTAGGACATCAGGTCCTAATAATAGCCATATAAATTTTGTAGAAGTAATACTTGCGGTGGCAACAATAGGCATGTATTGAATAATTACCAAACACCAAGTACTTGATTTAACTGGTATTTGAATCAAAAGGAAGAAGAATGTTTCTGCTAGATGGTTACGAAACTTTGTGTAACTTATATAAAAAAATGTGATTTTTTGTTTCAAAATTGAAACACATTTTCAAAAATGGGGATAATTAAACACACAACTTACACTATTAGTAAATTAGTTTTAGTGCTTCTGAACAAATTAGTTTATTCACAACACAGTTTCATAAGAAAACACTAAGATTTTAAAATCAAAATAAAACGATGAAGTTTACATTTCATATGCCCTTAAGTAATATAATAATAAATAACTGCGAACAATATATGAATTCGAACTTACCCTTAATGAAATGAATAAAAACCCTAATTTTTCGATTGTTATTGCATTCTGAAGTCCTTAATTAATCAGCGGTTTGAATTTTCAAGGCTTGTATTAAAAAGATTGCTTTAATTAATGGAGATGTAATAATTAGAAATAATAATGTAAGAAGGTAAGGGAAAATGTTTACTTTCGCAAATGTCGAAAACGAATGTCGAAGACAATATATTTCAAGTGTGAATTATAATTCATTTCGTTTTACTGATGCTTGGGGTTTCTACATATAGTTACAAAATAACATATATATATATATATATATATATATATATATATATATATATATATACATTATTTCAATATATGGGCAACTATTGAAAGAGTCAATAAGAAAGTGTTTACACAAAGTGTTTTGTAAATTTTAAATTAAAAAATCACCAGAAAACCTTGGTTTCAAATTAGGCCAGTAGACAGCATTTACACCTAAGGGGTCGATACTACTTCAAAAGGGGTTGATGGGAATTTCGACTTTCTTCATAATTTATTCTAAATTTTACCAAATCTGTAACTAATTTTAATATTATGTTGCGGGATTTCAATATGGGTGAGGTCACCTAGTAGTGATCAATTAAGTCAACAAAAGCGGGGTGAACATTTTTTGAAAGTAGAGACAAAATAGACATTATTGAGAGCAAAGTGACAATTGAATTAAGCATTTTTATTTTTAAATTGCTCACTTTGCTTTTAGCTTTATTGTCCAGGAGTGGTTGCCTGACCTGTTTCAAATGGTTTTTCTTCGAAATCGAAGTAGAAGGTGAGAGTTCTTAAATAATTGGAAGCTTCGACATTGGAGTTTTTGAGAGATAATCGATGCGTGATAAACAAAGCAACCACTTTCTTTTTGAACAAAATTATGAATTATTAGGGATGAAGTGATTAGCATCCTATCGAGCGCGAGCAATATCTAGTTTCACAAAAGGTATTTAAGTACATTTTTTAATAATAAAAAGTCTTGTAAGGCAAATTAAAACTATGTAATTATTAGTGCAGAATAGAACAAGGTGATAGTCAGATCAGACACATATAACTTGTTTAACATGCACAGAACTTTATTTATAAAATATTAAGTTAAGGTACATATTATAATATATTTAATCCCAACCCAGGAATATGATATGAGAAGGAAGTGGAATGTATAAAAGAATGGGAACATCGCATATCGCTATGAAGCTTAATCTAATATTTTTTCAAAGACTGAGTTAAGCTACTGATTAGAATTTTTTATAAAGCGCGATAAGAATGAAGAAGCATACAAAACAAATTCAAATATGGTTATTTTGATATCCAAGCAGAGTTGCAACTGACTCAGTTATTAGGCCAAAGCTCGTCCCAAAGTAACCCATACCAAATCAATTTCTTTACGATGTCGAAGTTAATGAATTAGAGTCTAATATAACTTAAATTGTAAAAAGTAACTTTATGAAATTTAGAGCACACATGACTGATTAAAATTCAGCTAAATTAATGGCTTGCTACATCACGAAAACTGGTCTTTGCTGTTAAATACCGTAAATCCGCGTGCGCATAAGTCGCACCTGTAAGCCTCAAATTTTGTTTAAAAGTTTGTTGTGCAGCTTATTCATGATGGCGGCTTATACACGAGGATTTACAGTAATATAAATTCAATCCCAACACAGCGCAAGTACAGCAAAATAAAAAAAATCGGCACAACCCCGATTGAAGGACCTGCCCACTTGCAACTCTGTATTCACGTCACGTGCACTCTCATCAATTTCTATCTTATCCTAAGTTTAGACATAAATTATGTAATCCGCAGTTTACGTTGTTCAGTAAGATTTTTTGTTTTAAAAGACAACGCTACAAAATATAAATGCTTGCTTACGGAGGGTAAATGATACGTTTACGCTATTTAATTCATGCAATATACCAACCTCCAGTAATCGACGCTAAAATTGAAACGTTAGCATAACAGTTGCTAAAACCCCCTTCCACCATGATGATCATGTTGTACAATATATATCATTACAAATCTACTTTAATAAAGGAAGTGTTCATAAATTTAACAGTTGCTATATATTAAATGCAGGAAATTCTCAAGTTCTGATACAACTAAACATATTCTAGTAATTTGAAAACAAATGTACACAAAGTAAAGACCTGTTCTTTTTAAATTAAAGAACATTACCTTGTATTTTGCGTCCAATTTTTGCATCTTTCTAATATTTCTTCCTGTCTAAAACAAAGTATTCATTATTTCTTTCAAATATTGAGGGAAGGTTTCATTTCAATACTTACTTGGAAAATAGCATACATGGGAGATACTTCAACACCACTGAGTTCATTTAACGTTATTCAACAAACAACAAATTAAGAATAATTGAAAAATCCAACAAGTCTTATAACAGATTTTACCAAAAATAGTTTACATAAGGTCAATTCTGTGAATGTAAAATAATTTCAAGAACAACAATGAGTGAATTTAACAAAGTCAAAAAATTAAACTTGCACAAAATATTAAACAGTTCAGAGATGGAGCAAAATATGACTAAAATGAGTCTCACTTTTCTCAAAAGAAGGACGTTTTAGTGCAACCTCGCTCGGCATTGCTAAGTGGCCGCAAACATTAACAGATAATATAATATTACTCCCTATTAGAATCAGCAAAATAAAAAAGCGTTTTTGACAGATGATGTTAAATATAAATTAACTTAACATATTTTAAGATATTTATTTTACTAAAAAATGTTTTTTCACCAATCGCCTTGAAATGTGTCTTTCCTTCAATTGCCTGCTTATGGTACTTCTATGAAACGGCTTTTGAAATCACTTTCTGCTTAGATTATTTTTAAATTGCAATTTTACACGGAAATAACAATTAAAAATGCTTTCTGATGACTTTATATTAAAAAATAGTAATAAAAATTCTAAAAAATCATACCCTGTAAAAGAAAAGTGAAGCATAGCCGATATGAAAGAGAATTTGAAAAAATATCAATGTACAGAAGCATATTCTGTCCAGAAGCACTGCAAGCCTATGATCGTCGCTGAAGAGAGAGAGTATAGCAAAGAGAATACTCATAAACACCAGAAACATCATCGAAATAATTAGGTAAATATCCTAAATGCTATTGCTACACCTACGTATTCAGTTTGATATCCAAATTACAATCAAATATTTAATTGAAGAAGATCACCATCCAAATTAAGTGAGAATCTAAAATATGTACTAGTATGGTTCAATGAAATCTACGTTGTGGCCATTGTGCCTGTTGGGGTTCAAACAATTATTGTCAATGTTAGAAATAGTGATGGAGAATTTTTTATATCTGTGATGTTTTTGCAATGTTGAAAAAATAAAACGATTTACAAAAAAATGATTAAATTAACATAGACATAATAAGATAAAAGTTACTTACTAGAAGTGTAAGATATGAGATCATTGGTAAATGACTGTTAACTGATAACTTAAAAGCTACTGAAGTGAGAAGCAAAGTAAGAGATACGCCTAGTCTGAACTTCAACATTTGATAATTTATGGCAAACCCAGTAAATGACAAGACACTGATGCACATCTAAATAATCCCATTCCTATTTTAGACTATAAAATAATGAGACCCTACCATTATTAAAATTGCATTCCAGAAGAAAAAGTTGCCTTTTCTGACGACTCGACAACTAGCAGAGATTAATGGAACTTTGACGACATTGTTACCGTCTTCTTCTTCTTCATATTCCTCATCGAGGTCGACTAGGTGATCCTTTACTACCTAAAAAAATTTCTAATGCATGTATTTACAACTAGTCAGAACAATAAGAAGTACATGTATAGAAATTACTAGATTTAAAAAGAGCGTAGTTTAATTCAAATTACCTTTAAAATTAGGCTAAAGAAAATATTTCGTATTCATATTTTGTAATTGTTTGAAAATTATTGTAGAATATTTCAATGAGTCATTCAATTTACTTATATCAGCGTTTCAAATGAATAGTTACTGCTTAAAATAACTATTCATTATATTTTTTAGGCTATCAAAAGAACAGGTTGGAATGATGAAATCCATAACGTTTACATTCTGCAAAATGATTACGAATTACGAATTTATCTAAGATGTTAAACTAATTTTCACAAGTGTTTTAGTCTCTTGCTACTGACAAACAAAACCGTTTTCGCTCGATTTACTATTTAGAAAAGATTAATTTATTTAATAGCAATAAGTTACGGTTATAACTTCAGCTACATTTTTTTGCTTAGGAATTCCTGATGGACAATGTTTAAATGTTTTTGAAGAGTTAAACAAAAACGAGCTAATATGCACTATCCTAGCATCCAATAATTTTATTCAAATTCATTTTTATAGCAGTAATTGCAATTTAACTAATAGTTTACACGACAACTTAATGAGTTAAAATTTGCTGAGGTTGTTGAAAAACAAATGCTATCGATACCATTACTGTTAAATTACCTCTACAGTAAGCACATGACATATAGTAGCAAATAATAATCATTGGATCGCTTTAGTGCTTGAATGTTTGGTTTTTTCAGCAAGCTTAACAATAAATAAATAAATAAATAAATAAGTAAATATATATATATATATATATATATAAATATATATATATATATAAATATATATATATATATATATATATATATATATATACAGTAGTGATCAAAAGTTTTCGGACACCTAACTGAACAAATTCTTCATCGAGCTTCCTCTTCGTGTGAAACTTCTCTCTACATCAAACCCTCAAACACTGGGTTATATATCCCCTTCAATTTCTACTGTTCTGAAAAATATAAGTTATCTATCTCCTCGTAACTTATTTTCTCGAGCTGTCCGCCTATCATCTTCTTATCAAAAAGTAACTGAAGCTTTTGATACAATCTTTCAAAATCTCCGCCAAAATGGTTATCCTGATAATGTTCTCCGTCGATCATCTAATGCTGCCCTTAATCCAACCCCTCAAGCTGCACTTTGTGAAAAAAAGTCAATTTATTAGAAAGTTCCCTATATTGCTAGTCTTTCAAAAAATCTCGAAGCCTCAGTAAAAAATCCCAACAAGAAATTCACTTCAACTCAAATCAAGCCTGTTTTTCAATCATTCAATACCAACAACATCTTTTCAAACAAAGATCCTATTCTAATGTCTCGACGCTCTTCTATTGTTTATAAATATCAATGTCATAAGTGTATTCATTATTCTAATTTTTTTCTTTAAATTTTTTACTTTGTTTTCCATATGTTTATTTAAAGCTTCCCTATATAGAAAACCAAGTAAAAAATTTTAAAAAAAATTAGAATAATGAATACAAAATTANGGACACCTAACTGAACAAATTCTTCATCGAGCTTCCTCTTCGTGTGAAACTTCTCTCTACATCAAACCCTCAAACACTGGGTTATATATCCCCTTCAATTTCTACTGTTCTGAAAAATATAAGTTATCTATCTCCTCGTAACTTATTTTCTCGAGCTGTCCGCCTATCATCTTCTTATCAAAAAGTAACTGAAGCTTTTGATACAATCTTTCAAAATCTCCGCCAAAATGGTTATCCTGATAATGTTCTCCGTCGATCATCTAATGCTGCCCTTAATCCAACCCCTCAAGCTGCACTTTGTGAAAAAAAGTCAATTTATTAGAAAGTTCCCTATATTGCTAGTCTTTCAAAAAATCTCGAAGCCTCAGTAAAAAATCCCAACAAGAAATTCACTTCAACTCAAATCAAGCCTGTTTTTCAATCATTCAATACCAACAACATCTTTTCAAACAAAGATCCTATTCTAATGTCTCGACGCTCTTCTATTGTTTATAAATATCAATGTCATAAGTGTATTCATTATTCTAATTTTTTTCTTTAAATTTTTTACTTTGTTTTCCATATGTTTATTTAAAGCTTCCCTATATAGAAAACCAAGTAAAAAATTTTAAAAAAAATTAGAATAATGAATACAAAATTAAAAAGAACAAAGATCATTCCAATATTGACATCATATAAAACAAAAGATATGGTTCTAAATAAAGATCAAATCCCAAAAAGTTTAGTTTCCTCCTTAGTTTATATATATAAATGTGATGATTGTGAAAAATCATACGTCGGGGAAACAAAGCGACATCTGGGTACAAGAATTAAGGAACATATGAATGGGCACCTAAAATCTGAAATTTTTATGCACAAACATCAACTAAGAGAAGAAAATTTTTACATCCGACTAAGATCAGAACATCATAAAATAGGAGAAGCATTAATAATTAAACAATCAAACAAAGATCAATTANAGTTTATATATATAAATGTGATGATTGTGAAAAATCATACGTCGGGGAAACAAAGCGACATCTGGGTACAAGAATTAAGGAACATATGAATGGGCACCTAAAATCTGAAATTTTTATGCACAAACATCAACTAAGAGAAGAAAATTTTTACATCCGACTAAGATCAGAACATCATAAAATAGGAGAAGCATTAATAATTAAACAATCAAACAAAGATCAATTATTGAATAAACAACTAAGCATGATATCATTGAACTTATTTTAAGAGCATGCAATATTAAAATATATAAAGTGTAGTCTATTGTAAATATATTTAGTTTTTTACCGCATATTTGTACTGATGATGTTTTATATAAACGAAACCGGTCTATCCTTTTCTTAGCGTCTATGCTAAAAATGAATATATATATATATATATTAAATTTGCTATTTACAAGAAGTAGAACATTTCAAAATAACATTTTTTGACCAAAATTTTTGAAATATAACAATTTTTACTAAAATTTCAATTTTTTTATATTAAAATTGTCTGTATTGTGATATTATTCAACTCAAATATGATTTCTAATAATCTTACTAAATTAACCGAAATTATGTACTAAAAAGTAATTATCTCTTTGATTGTGAATTGTTTCACTGAATTATTATGTTATATTTCAAATTTTAAATTCAGATTGTTTATGATAGAAAAAATATTTTATTAAGTTAATCACTCCATATTGGAAATGGAACTGAGGGTTAGCAGTCCAGGAAAGTTTGAGGACCAATGCTCTAAAGCAAGAAACAATGATTTACTCAGAGGAATGTGAATTCAATTAGAAATTATTGATCACATNAATATATATATATATATATATATATATATATAAATTTATAACGTCTATCATTCAAATCATCTTGATTAATGCTGCAAAATTCAGATCATTGCAAATATTAATCAAAAGCACCCAATCTTACAACCCTAACAACAAATGGTTTTGTTATTTAAAGTCTACAAGTAAATTGTCCAATCTAACAAAATTATTTTGTTCAAATACATACGTCTTGTTATGAATACTGTTTAAAAGTATCCACTGAAGAGAAAAAACATGATTGTACTGAAAAGCTAAATTTAAATCTTGTAATTAATTTCGTACACATCTGTATGACATTTAAAGTGACACACAGTTTACAGTACTTTGATCCCAAAACCAATTGAAAGCTTTCATATTCAAGTAGTTGAAAGGAAATGTTTCTTAATAAAACCGCCAATCAACTCATAATGTATTGAAGCAAACATTGCAAATTATACGCATATGGATGATATATTTTTAATAAAATTGACACAATATCCATGAAGGACGCCAAGGCATGAAATAGTACCTCTGTGTAGGCTGCTTACTTCTTCTCTTTCATAGTTGTAGGCGTAAATTTCCTTCTTATGAAAGAATACTTAAATGGGTCACAATACATTTAATTAATTTCTAATTCCTATAAATTAAGGATCTATTTTTAGAATCAAAGACTCAAAGGCAAAACCACGTCGCATCTGGATAATTACTGTTGGAATTCAATGAGTTAAATTAAATAAAGCGGGAACAATTGTAAAATTCTTAATCAATCAAAGTTGCCTCACGCATTTGCCAGCAGACCCCGATATTCTATTAATTCCATTCCCAAATACGATGCATGCTAGCAAACCAAACTCAAAGAAGGAAACCTCAAAATATATAATATCAGTTATATGATGCAGTTGA
>CABFPE010000157.1:1020946-1080024 GCA_900660155.1 Hofstenia miamia | reverse complement strand
ATCAATCAAAGTTGCCTCACGCATTTGCCAGCAGACCCCGATATTCTATTAATTCCATTCCCAAATACGATGCATGCTAGCAAACCAAACTCAAAGAAGGAAACCTCAAAATATATAATATCAGTTATATGATGCAGTTGAATCAAAATTTCAGAATTTTAGAATGTAATATTTATATATATATATATATGTATATTTATATATATATATAAATATAAATATAAATATATATATATATATATATATATATAGAGAGAGAGAGAGAGAGAGAGAGAGAAAAGAGAGAAAGAGATCTTATATGCATAGTGATTTCTAATGATAAGCATAAAACATCTTTAATCACTCCTTAAATATCAAATGGATTTCGAAAACAAAGCATTAAAAATTCTTCCTAAATACTAGTAACATTATATTACGCTTAAAATACATTATTTTTTCATGCATTGTCTTTTTGAATGAAAACAACAATTGGCACTGCTCATCACTGCACTGATGAAAATGATAAAAATTGTTACCTAAAGAAAAGGGTTTATTTTCAAAAGCCAATAAATACATACTAAATCAAAGGAGCCATTCAAACAGAAATTCAGCAAATTGAACCAGATCTCACCAGTGCAGTGATGAGCAGTTTGTGTGATTGGGCCAATAATTGTTTGCATTCAGGAGGGCAGCCCATGAAAAATTTTGCATTTAAAAAGTAAGCAAATAAAACTAGCATGTTTGAAGATTTTGTTAATAATTTGCTCTTTAAAATCCATCCAATAATTAGGCAGTTTTTAGAGATTTTTTAGATTCCAACATTAAAAATCACTCTTTCTATATATATATATATATATATATATATAAGATTTTCGTTTCCTTACAGCAGAACAACTACCCTTGAAGCTTTATTGAATGGCCTATGCAATATGATTACTGGCATGCCCCAAATCGTTGACAATGTTTCTACCAATATATACAAATAAGTTAAGATATTATTCGTATTAATGATTTGCTATTTTATAAGGCCATTTATAACGCAGTCTTTTCCGATATAGACTATTTACTCAAAAATACAAGTTATAGAGTTTCCCATTGAAATTTGGTCATTAACGTGAAACAATATTTATCTAAAATCTCATGATAAACGAATTTATTTTTTATAATTTCACTATACATGCTATAGTAATTACAAAATTATTAACAAAAATTTTTATTGATCTAGCAAACTAATATCTCGAACATCATTAAGTGAAAAAATTAATGGCTCATTTGTGGTAACGCATTTGATCGATATTCATTAATTGATGACCTATTTTATGTCCATAAACAGAAGAAAGAAAATAGCAACAACTTATAAATAATGACAATGTCAGCCTTACTAAGCTAACACCAAGCTTAACACATAGGACATTTAAATTAGTCCGTAATAAAGATAAAATTACTAAATTTACATTAAATTTTTAAAATATAATCTAGACATTAATTATAGATATTTCTCAGCAAAGTTTTACAAGTCTAAATTTCAGTAAAAGCGTGAATGAATAATTGTTGGAATTTCGAGGAATTGCTTTGAACACTGTTTGGCTTTGAAATCGTAGCCTAGATCACTTTGCATCGTAAGATATGCGAAAGGTCGACTGAATAAGTGATACATTGAGAAATTTCTTAAGTAGTATTGATTGTCCTTCAGGAGATCGAATTTATTATTTCATTTGATTAATAAATCTGAGAGAAAGAATATTTTAAATATCAAATACAGGCGGAGAAATACCTACTACTTTTCTTAATTAACTCTACCTATTTATTGGAGCCATCATCAATTTAAACTTTGTTTTTTTACAAAGAATTCAATAACTTCAAAATATTAGAATTTACGCTCTACATAACGATAAAAATATTGTTCCATTTCGATCACACGACAAAAGCATATCAATAAATTCTTACATTAAAAATATCACTGGAAACAAGTATTTTACTAAAATATAATATATACTGTACAATATAACTTAGTATAGTTACTTATTACAATTAGTATTTCAAAATCACGGGAGGTATTTGATCTAAATTTGGTGGATAGATCTCATAAGGTTATGTAATATAGTATTTTTATAGTTCTTAGCTATCATGTAGCACGTAGTGCATTGCATAGTGATAGTATACAATTTCAAACAAACTGTAGCAAAGCTTGCTTGCTCTTATGTGATTAACATAGTTGTTTTTTTTGAAATATTTAGCTAACCTCAAATTAATATCAGGTTTTCATCACTCATAAATAAGTTAAGTACAACCTCTACATGTTGGAACATTTGCCATTCCTGTTTGTCTTGAAATGTTGAAGGATCCACAGAAGACAGCTCGTCAGGATCTGATATGAAGTCGATTTCTGATTTGGATAAAGCAGAGCACAAAGTTATAGTAATGTCCTAAGATAGATAAGTAAATACTACTGAATATATCTTAGATCATAATATTATCTCCATATTACAATAGTTTTATGTAGTGCTCATTACAAGCTCTCCTGGTTTTGCAAGAAGAATCTCATAAAATTAAGCAGAACGCAATTGCAACATAAAATTAATCAACATCGGAATTTGTAAAAAATGTTGAGTTTCTTAATTATATCAGCTTGAGAAGAACCTTGTAATTTATAACAAGTTTGTTTTCATAACGTATTGGCTTTGATGTTAACTACAAACTGTAAGTTCAATGCCATTTGTTTCATGGCGAAATATTCAATGAAGTATTTGCGTATAATTTGATCTAATTATTTGTAATTGTTGAATCTCTCACAAAATCAAATCTTGTGCAAATGTGTTTGTTTTGACTCCGTGTCAATCCGCACAGTGTAAATTATAAATAGATAAATAAACTGTAATGCATTCCAAATGTTCTAATAGAAAGGTAGACATAAACATGAATAAAACACCTAGAAAAATATTTCATTAAATTTGTGGGTGCACGTGGCAATAATGTCTATTAAGTTTGTTCTTGAATGGCGGTTTTGACATAGGTAATTTAAATTTTGAAACTAGTCTTATTGAAAATGTAACGAACACAGGGGCGTACCCAGGATTTTCTGACGGGGGCATCATTGTTATTCCCTAAAATCATTCTTTCAATTATTGGATAGTTTCTTAAAGTTCTGTGACTCTGTTGAACTGAAACTTTGGCATACCTTGAATCATATACATTTAAGATAGGAACAAATAGTAATTGAACTAAATATAAAATTTTGAACTAGTTCACAGCTGAGTTTTAGTGCATACAGTAGTTAAACTCATAGGGCCTCAATATGTAACTAGCTAATATACTTGGCAGTTTTATAGCCCGCATAATCTATATAATTGATATTATTTCATAAATACAAAATTGATGTTAAGCAAAATTATATTTTTGTATAAGACATCCACCATAATTCCTCAAATAAAGTGAACCGTTTAAACAAATGCAGCAACAACGCTTGGATTACTTTGTCTGCCAATGTAATAAGTTTTATAGTATTAAAACTGCAAGTTTATTACTGATTAAGTTCCAAATATTCAATGAAATGATAACAGCAATAAATAAACTACCAGGTGTGTGCTTTCTTCTTGCCGATTTAAGCTTTCAGATATTCAGGAATTTCTTTACACCCTCATGTTAAAGGTCAGTACTATATTTATAATCGTAAAATAGTAACAGCAACACTACATAAGTTTAAATATTTCGAAAAATTTAAGATCAAACCATGAAATCAAAATATTATTGTCATTTCTCAGAACCGATGATATATTTTTAGAAATATTTAAGAGCCAGGCATGATTATTAAAATACTTTAACCATGATATCACATTGAACATTTTAAGTCGAACTGAAATCAAAGACGAAATATCTATATATTAGTCCCCAGAGCATAATAGAGAAGTTCACTTAATAAAATTTGGGAAAACAGTTGGGAAATATCTTTTTTATCATACGTATAAAATGGTTCCAATGAAAATCAATGTGTAAGCTAAAAGCGTTGTCAACAACAATCTAACGTCAATTCATTCCCAGTCACTAAAATGGCAGAGAATTAATTTATACTCTACTAGTCCAAACGATAGCTTGGATACACATTCCTTCTCGTCTTTGCAAATTATATTTAAATTTCTAGAATCACATTACTTTGTGGGTGGTCGTTTAAAGTTAAGAGCAAATACTTTGAGCTACATTGTATATTGAAATAGTACATGGATGTCTTATTGAAAAGTGATTTTAAAAAAATATCTTTGCAAGTCAAATATTTCATAGAAATGAAAACTAAATGAGGTGAACGTAATGATATATTTATAATTTACAAACAAGCTAAGCTATTAAATTGCATAGAATATTGATAACTTGTTGCGTAATTCTACTATGCATATTTTGACTACTAAAGAGGCGTCATTAACGTCTAGCAGAAGCCGCTGATACACAAGCACACAAACATCATAAAAAGCGTACCTGAACATCCCTTGGAAAGTCCCTTAATTCCATTTTTTCGAAAAAGGCTCCTTTCAAATGATGCTTATAAATTACTACAGGATCACCATCCCCCAGCTTTACCGTATGCCAGATCGTATCTCTGCCTGATTTAACCTCCTCGAGATTTCGTATTCTTAACTTCGGATCCCAAACATCTGGAAAATTATTGATGTCATCCGCCTAATAATATTTATATTACTATGCATTTAATTACATCCATCTTTGAAATTACTCGCGGTTTGGTATATACCTAACGATTTTCAGATAAAAATGAGACTCAAATTAGTAATAGCCTACTTAATAATAAAAATAGTATCACGTAGTGCATATAGAGAAACATGCAAGCTAAAATAGTGTTGATGTTGATTAAGCAACGTACATCCAAGATTGTGTTATACATTCAATATAAGCAAAAGAGCAATACGTCGAGTGAAATAAATATTCACTGTAACAGGATGCATATAACACGAAAAAAACAGCTTATCAGTTTCAAAATACAGTAAAAATTGATAAACTGAAAATTAGCATATGTTTTCAATCCCAAGGAGAATAGTATAGACGTTTTTATATGAATCTTTGAAAGAATTCTAATGAATAGCCAAACGACAAAATAAAATTATGTCAGTATATATCCCAGCCGTTACGTGACATATTTTTTTTTTGATAATCTGCGTTCATAGTCTGTAATACTCTCTGACATGCTTACCTCAATTTTTCGCTTACTTGACCTAAATTGGTCAATTACAAAAGTTCCTTTGTCTCAACAACGCATGGCTAGTAAAGTAGTCAGTGTCATATTTTTGAAAATATAATGTAATAGAGGACATAATTAAATCTTTATATTACAAAGAAAATATTGTACAGCATTAATGAAAAATTAGTATAAATTTTTTAGAGTATATGTGGAAAGTATGTACACTGACAACTTTATTCCTTAGCAGCCGGTCGTCATCAATAGGTTAAGGAAATTCATGCATTGTGATCCTATACACAAGACTGTCACCGCGGTTCAGAGATACAAGAAGCGGCGTCGGGATAGAAAAGCTTAAGTCTCAACTATTTATATGCAGTACATATAGCCAATATAACATACATGCTACTATACGAAAAAGCATTTATAAATATGTATTCAAACATGTTTCTCAATAAATAATGCATGTAATAAAAAATATTCACGAAATATCTTCATAACAAATTAAGATACATGCTTCGACCTTGGTGTGCATATGAATTTTACTAAGATTCATATTTCTAAAAAAATGAAGTTAATTGAGTTAATTATATTTAAATAATACGTCATTAAAGTCAAATTTCGAAAGTATCTACGAGCTGAAATCAAAATATTAAAAAGCACGATTGTACGCTTGCAACAATAAATAAATCATAATTTTGAAAGCCTATTGATAAAATTATCCTGGAACCAATTTAGCATCTGGATTACATGGACTCAATGCATTATAATTATTGTGAAAAAATATAATATCTCTCCGCAGATGTTTTAGTTACAGCCGGCGATATTTAAATCTATGATCGAACAAAAGTCAGTACATAAATAGATTGAAACACAAGGAGACTTAGTAATGTTGATTGTTTTGTATATAAAGGTTCAATGGAACATATTATAGTTCAGAATTGAATAAAATACACTGGCAAATACTCATAAACGAATTTCACAAATACATTCATTGGACAGGCTGAAATGACAAAGTCATTGAAATATTCCTTATATTTCTAAATGAAAGACTGAAGAAATAATAGAAAAACGTTTTATAATACTAAAGTGGTTATGAGAAAGGTTACATCGTGAATTAATTGTCAGTACCAACCAATCAAACAATGGAACAGTTAAAATTATTTGCACAAAGCTTGTAAAAATTCAATTCTGACATAGTTTATAAAGAGAATCTAATACAATATTCGTTAATCTTAATCAGCTCTTAAGTATGATAAATCAATATGAACAATTATCACAGTCTAAATATCGAAATCCAAAATAATTGAAATTGCTCCTTTGATAACAAAACGTTATATAATGAACAACATCAAAATTAATAGAAGTAATATATTATTAAGTAGTATATACTCTCTTTGTACAGCACATTGGTTTATTAATTTACTTAGCAAGTGGAATTTGTACATCTGCACAAGAAACCTTCTCGTTTCATTGACACAAACTACTATATTTTGTATCAGAATTATAAAATCATAGCAAAAGTTTGACAATCATTTGATTATTTTATTTTATATATATATATATATATATGTATGTATATACATACTGTATATATACATTGCATGTTGTCCTTAATAACTTAAATAAAAACAATTTGAGTGTATTTTGAAAGATTTATGTTTAAGAATCTTAAAGATTCAACTCTTTATATTTCCTATCTGGTCTGTCGTAATTGGTTGGTGATAATACCTGATTATCAGAATCAGGGTTGACAACGGGTTGTATCCTGTTGGCAAAGAGAAGAATGATCCGTTATCTCTGTGACGAAATTTTATAAAGATGTAAAATCACAAAACGAAAACAAAGTAATGATTGGCTTACCTAAATATATATATATATATATTTTAGGTTTCAATATGATGAATCTAGAGAAATACAAATCAATACTATTATCTAGTATGATGTGCTATTGTGTTAAACTTTTAAGACTGTGAAAATTGTTGGCAGTGAAAAGGAAAAAAAACATTTGCAAGCAAATCATATCGTCCATGTTAACAAACTTCAATGAGCTGTTTACTATGAGATCAATAGTTCCTATATGATCCTCAGATGCATTAATTAAAATGCTATAAAATCAGTAATGTATTAATCTCATACTGGGAGTGTATTTTACATTTGACCTTCATAACAGCCGTTCAGATGGCAATAACTTCATATGTAATTGAACTCTTTGTACATTTATCTAGTTCTTTTTAGAGATCATGATTTTTGAAACTCTTAGCATTTTGTTTTCTTAGTAATTTACAGCTGTAGTTAGATGCTTAGATTTCCTTAATGTTTATGGTTTTTGCTTAGTAATGAGAATAAGTTCCACTCCATTACCTGACTGATTATATCTGATGAAATCACAAACAAGGAATAATTAAGTTATTCATATCTTCTAAATATCATGTATGAAAAGTAAAGAATGTTGGCAAATAATACCGATCCATAGTAATTTTAACGCAATAGGAAAGTCTCTAAAAATGAAAACATATGAGAAGCTCATGTGTGTAGGACAATTTCAGATTTGAAATGAAAAACTGACTGGTAAGACTATAAGCTATAATACAATTGTTTTCGGGTGTTGACATTTACATATTGTGCATAAAATTTAGTATGAATTTATCTATAATGAGAAAATTGTACCTTTTTGAAAAATCTTTAAATCACATGTTACAAATGATGCTTACTTCTGAGAATATTGGTAATTCAGGCCAGTATAATGTGCAAGTTTTTATTTTGAAATTACTTTCACTCAATTAAATGTTAATTTTAATTTATATTAAATGAAATATATTTAGGGAGCATGCCCCTCTCTAAAAATGTAGACACAAAATATCAAAAACGTAAGAAGGAAGATAATATAACCATGCATGATTTGATTTGCCAACTTAAATGCACATTTCAATTTCATAAAATATGTTGACTAATTCTATATTTGCATGATTAACGTGCTTTTTGAAAACAATTTTATCGTACCTTGAGATGGAAACTAAGCTACTTCAATTACCAGCAAGAAAATTGCAAATGGTCAAATCATACATTGGAAAGATGCAAGAGATGCTTAATTAAAGTGAAATCATATCACAAGAATCTTGAAAAATCAAATGATCTGTGCAGCAATGAATATTTCGTCCCAACAAAAAAAATATGCCATTTACCAAATCAGTTAATGGATCAAATTGTTTATGAGCATCTTCCTGCAATTGAATGCCAAGAAATGTCATCAAAATCTGCATTTATGTTATTGCTAGGTAACATTCTCGCTATTGCATTGAAAGAATTGAATAATCATTTTAATGATGACAATTTCATAGCACTTCCTCCTCATTCTAGTACTTTTATCAACACAGAAAAGCTCAAGTCATTACTAGATTATTTTCTGACAATACCAGAATTTAAAAATATAATGGATAGTATTAGAAAGCTTTCAAGTATAAAGACTTTTTTGGAATCTGAATATACGGTACTTAAGAACTGCATTCTTGGAAGACTAAATAATTAACGATGCAGAGCTTGTTAATACCTTAAGAATATTAAAATTTAACTTTAGTGAATCAACACCTATTTTATGCTCTTTACCACAAACTGCTGCTCTTTTGGTGTTTTCAAATGCGTCTTGTGAAAGTGTTTTTTTCTCAAAAAAAGAAATCATACTTCTCAGAGACAGTCTATGCTCTCCCACAGGTTAGGAAATTTAACATTTTTATATTCTGACAAGAATTATGCAGACATAAAGTTTCAAGAATTTGCTTTGAAATTGCATAAAAAATCTCCTAAACTAATTATTTAGAGTGTCACATGCATGCTATTTTTGCAGTTATGGTATATTTCACAATTTTATTATTTGTTCTAATCCATTAATGTGGTATTTGCTTAAATTACTGAGAATCTCATTGTCTGATACATTTCACATATAAATTATATATTTGTAGTATCTGTGTGTTCAAAGGTTTAAAATATTATCCCAATTTCAAATATGAACTTTTTTGGAAAAAAGTGTGCGCCTCCACTGGAAATTTAGACATGCATACAACTAATGGAAAATTTATTGGAGTATCAAATGTGATATTCAACTTTTTTCTTTTAGCCTTGGATTTTGACTGAAAAATCCGTGTATTGCATTGACAGTCTTTAACTCTGACGAGCACGCTTTGTTCAGACATTCTTATCAAAAACCTTCTTTGCTCAAAAGGTTATCAACAAAATATACAACCGCTATATAGTGGTAATTCAAAGACGATTTCCCTGAAAGTATATAGTGTTTCTTATTATAAAATGTTCGCTTAGGGCAATATTTAAATTAAATGCTATATAATTTGTATCCCAAGTTGAAGATTCGCTTCATTTTTACACTTGTTGGATTTAGGGAATACATCATACGACCTAATTAAACTTCAAACAATCTTATCTGATGAAAAATTTCCAACAGAAAATCTATTGAACAAAGTGATCAGGCATATTTTTTATCACTTAGCTGCTAAACTGATTTGAAAGTCAGAGAGTGCACATCATCTCTCTCAGTTCAGTGATTTCAATGTTAAAATATTTTAATGAAAAATATTTTCTGGAAAATAATGGACTAGTATAATATCAATGTAAGGATTCTAGAATATTCTTAACCCGAATAGTTCAGATAGGATTAAAGTATCTAAGTGCTAACGTGACAAATGAAAAAGAGTAATTTGATTCTGGAAGTGATTCTCCACGTGCAATTAATACCTACGGAATCGCTTAATGGACTTCCTCTGTGCCGAGGGAATTTTTCACAAAGAATGTTTAAATCAAGTCAATTAGTCGAAAACTCTCTTTAAACAAAATGGCAGAATAATTTAATTGAAAAAGTGAGAAATTAAAAGGAAACCGCCGTGGATTATTCGAAAAAGATGAGTCCGTGCTTCATATAAAGCATTCAGCCGCCTTCTAATCAAATCTTAAAAGAAAAAGCAATGAATGCTTTCAACTTTTACAAAACAATGCATTGAATGTCAATCAGAAACAAACTTTTTCGTTGAAGAACAAAAGTTTTCTAAAAACAATGACGAAAATATGAGTGCTTACGGAGATGAAATGCTATTGAGTGTGCTTCAAAATCAATAACATAGAGTAGGGGAACTATAAAGTCACTAAGTAAACTATTTGCATAGTAAATATAAATCAAACAGAATAGAACAATATGTGACATTGGCAACAATGCCTGAGCATCTCTAGTCAGGAATCTACATTATCAGTAGGCAAAGGATAATTGTCATAATACCGAAATCATCTAAAAATTGATTGGAAAACGTAAATACCTCATAAGTGATTGTGGTCTCAAGTAACGACTGAACTTTTCAACGAATACTGCAAAGACAAGCCTATAAAAATGCCCCTTTAAATGTTGATCAACCAAATTTATAGAATACACTCAATAAGAGTAACAAATAGCATGAGGGTGAAGTGATTTATTTTAATTTTCAAGACCGCCAAAATGTTTAATATTCATGCCTTGCTAGAAAAGCACTAAAGCCAATTAATGCATAGGAGGGAGGCATTACTATGCTTCTGAAGTGCCAACTTGCTTAGAAATCTAATTTAAAGAAGAAAAGCTGCTATAAACATCTTCAAGACTATGCTCGACAACTCTAGGGTGCATGATGTAAAAAAATAAATTCACAGTAATTGAAATGAAATCTACAAGTGCTGTCAACTTTTTGGATGAATTGGAATGAAGTAATAAAACACAGTTTGAAGATTATTTGCATCAGACAAAGTTATTCTTCTTGGAATACAGCCCTAGATTTCCAATGCAAAAGTTCCACTATTTACTCAATCGAATACAATATTACTCATCCACGCACGTCAATTTTCAAATGTCCACACGAACAAAATTGACTTCTTCTATAATTACAATATTGAAGTAACCCTTTTACCGAATCATTTTGTGACCTCATAGCTATTCTAAATTTTGAAATTTCACTAAAACAGACAATAAGATGTGACGGGTCCACAATTTGATAGAACAAAAAGGTTAATATTAAATAAGAGAATGGCAGAATAGAAATCCAGTCTACTATTTCAATGAAATTTACTCAGCAGATCACACCAGTTCTCGCTTCTTGATATTTGCAATCAAACGCTAATCTTTTTAACAGATTGAACAAACTCAAAACTAGCATGCTACGAACGACATGCAAATTGAATTTAAAGTAATATAATCGCAAAAAACTTATTTCATTTTGCAAATTCGAGGACAAGTCAAACAACATCTCTACTGTAATTAATGGCATTATCCTTGGAAATTCCCAGTTAATAATTTGTAGTATTCGTTATTTAAATTCTAATATTCGAATTCATTAGCTAAGTTAACCTAAAGATATGCAGTTATCTTACTACTTGGTACAGAAAGAAGTTCAATTACCAATTGTTCCACACGATATATTGATCCTATCTTGCTTCTTGTTTTAACCTTCAAAAAACAATTTCTACTAGGAATTAAATATTATAACTTCCAAGTAGGTTATATAGTTTCCATTACCTATGCATAGCTATCAGGCTTCTTCGCTGCAATATTTTGCACTTTAGAGTAATAGATCTTAGAATGGATTTCTTCCAAATACTTTTATACACAGTATTCAAGATTTGAGGACTAAAATCCTGAAAATATTCAGTAAGTTCCACAATTGATGATCTAGAAGTTAGTTAATTTCATATACTTAGAAGTAGTTCAACAAACATATGTACTCAAACATATATGAGCATGTCAGATATAATCGCAATTTCGTAATTAGACAAAAAGATAATGAATAGAGGAGTCCCTTTTCACTTATTATATTCCTTTGTATTTAATATCATGCAGGCAGTATATCATATTAGTATGACATTTGTCTCTAATGACAGCATATGAGATAATTAGTAGGATTAAATTGCCATCGGTCTAATTATTTCTGAAAAACTGACGTCTTAACACACGTCACTGGATTTCAATCTACAAAAAAATTATTAGTAGTGCTACATAGGTTGTATTATCTCAAACAATGCAAAAGCACGATGCAAATCTCATTTTTATAGTTTGCATTAACCAAATTCATCCCATTTATCTGTGATGCAGTGATGAAAGAATTCATATTTAACCGCGAAATCCAATGAAAATTATTTTCCAAGATCGAAAATTCAATTCCTAGCCAAATGAATATCAAGTGAACAGAATAAACATTCTACAATTCAAAGTGTACAAGGAATGGTAATAATCTTGTCACACTATTTCATAGATTGCATCAATGAAACTAAAGCATATAGCACACAATGATATGACAAGCGGCCTTTTCGAAACTCAGATATACCACAAAATTTTATTCATATCATAGTTCTTAAAATCTTGCAATAATTTCAGCAGCATTCTGTTATTAAGGCAACCCATAAGTGTCATTACATGAAAATCATTTTTATTAAATTTAAGATTGTATCTACCATGGGATTAAATGACATTAATTCTAAATGCAAATAACAAACTACTGCAGGCTTTTGAAATGGCTTTGACCGAATTTCATTGACAGACAGTATAAATAATGTTGAACACTTTATGCTCTAATAATTGTATCATTCTATCAACAAATTACACTTATTTCAAAACAATTTAGGATTTTCCTACCTTAAATATATTATATATATATATATAAATAAATAAATATACAATAATATGTTGTTAGTGCAATATATTCAGTGTTGGACACATTTACTACAGCCCTATCATATTTTTATAGAAATTAGATTTATCATTTTATTAAAAGGCAAAATTCATATACGAAAAACAGAATCAAACATGACTATAGTTTTTTAATTTATATCGAGCAAATGACCTTCCAATGTCAAGTAGTGCTTGAACTCAGCCAAAGTATATCTTTGAAAAAATAACCTTGAAAACATCCATTTGAATATTCGTTGGCCCAATTTTTTAGATATCACCCAATAAGGTTTTAGCACACATTAAATCCCAAGCTAGAAAACCTCACTTTCTATGACTGCTAGCTGTGTTACACAATTTCTCTAAAGCCGAAATGGTCTGAATAATTGCAAGAATTTACTACATTATTGAAAGCCAATATATTTTTATTGCAGCATGTCATAGGACACGAAATGCACTAATAATTTTCTGACGGGGGACATCTTAGTCATGATCAAGTGAATCACAAAAGAGGGGGGGGGAAATATTGAAACAAAAGTTTCGAAAATATTGAAAAAGGAACCCCTAAAAATGAAATTCAGGAACTTAGTTTTAACTTTTTTTAATATTTTGCCGAAAAATCAAAATCAATATTGAAAATCTGATGGGGGACATTCCACCACCCCTTTGCGTACGCCACTGACTATACATATGAAATGCTTATTCACTTAGAAATGAAACTTTTGTGGAATGAAAATTTGATATGAAAATCTTCATTTTGTGCACTAGTAAACAAACAATGTCAATGTAGTGTTTAGGTGCTGCAGTTAAAGTGCAAATCACTGAACGTGTTATTTTCCCGACTAGATATTAGTTTATCTTTTTAAAGTCTGCCCAATCAGGCAAATTGGTTAAAATAAATAATAGAAAGACTTGAATTTTAGTTAAACTGTTATATTTATCATACAAACAACAAAAAACTATTGATAGTAACGTAAATTCAAAATGCTTTTGATAGAGTTTTTGGCTGTATACGTAAGATATTTTCTATAATTAGAGGCAAACGCATACTAATTTATTCTTTGAAGTTAAGATGAAATATTACATAAGAATGAAACGAGTTAGATATAAGCGATAGAAATCGTTCATGCTTTCACGATGCAGAAACGCATACCTTGTCCCTGTACCATAAATGAGGCTAAACAAATGCCCATTGGTAAGAAATTATTGATATAAATTAGACACTTAGTGACACAAATTAGCATGCTTGAAGTATACACTATGTTTTATATATACTTCCTAATATACCAAAATGAGATTAAGTTTTGAAATTTTACAAAGATTGTTAACATTTACATTGAAAAGTATATTTCTACAAACCTTTAGAAATTGCTATAAAACGAGTAGAAAGTAATCCATAACCTTCAATATTACAAAGATGTATCATATAAATATGTGTTATTATTATATTTAAAAAACTTCCAATAAGGCTTTAGACGTTGACGAATTTTATTAACGTCCAGTTTTATGAATTATTTCAGAATAAACAGAACTAGTGCTGAACGAAAGAGAGTTGAAAAAATGTGTGACCAGTTAATTTAAAATACGAAAACAACAATGAAGAAGTAAAAACGTGAGTACTTGTTACCGACGGGTCGGTTTAGGTTTCCTTAGCCATATGCACCTTTATATCGGATTAGTGGTATTTTAATTTTTGTCTTGGTTGAGTTATATCAATTAGTAGACGTATGCATTAATTCATATTTATTCCAGACGCTATATAATTTTCAACCCACACAAATTCCAAGAAAGCATAGTTTGTACTCGCAAAAACTCATAATTTTAAAAATTCTTAATTTTAGTATCACATTTACATTAATGAAGACAAATTAACGAAAACCAAAATAACAAATTTCTACTAGCTGAAGTATAAAGATTGGACTTTTTCAGGAACACGTAAACTCCGACTAAAAAAAGGTGAGATTGGAATGACCTATGACCTAGCAATTAGAGGTCGACGGTAAACCGAACCGAAACCGAAACCGCGGTTTTCACGAAGACCGAAACCGAACCGACTCATTTTCACTAGCACGGTTTGAAACGGTTTTTAATGACTGGTAATTAGTAGCTGTGTAATACTGCCAAAGCTCTCGCTACTGGCGAAAAGTGGTTGGCAATTCAGGCAACAAATGTGTCATCAAAACGCATGGGTTCAATTGGATCGAACACGATCACCAAGAAGCGATGCAGTCTTTCTGGTGTTAATGCTTCTTCTCTCATTAAGACTAAGAAAAACTTGAAATTAATCTTGTAAAACCATAAGAAAATATAGCTTCGAAATTACATGTTTTCATTACAGAACAAAACCGAAACCGCGGTTTTTGCCCCAAAACCGATCCGAACCGAACCGAAGTTAAAATTTCAAAACCGTCGACCTCTACTAGCAATGAATTTCGGGTTGGCATGAAACTCGCCCAGTAAGTTATTAGGTTTCACATATTGTGTGTTATTAACAAGGATATTTATTGGATAATCGGCCAAATTAACCAAATAATCTAGTTGTTATAACCTTAAATTCATATAAAATTCTCACCAAGTAAAAACGCCTTGATATAGTGCTTACACAAATTTGAGCAAAAATTACATTAACCACACTACTACGTAGAATTTACATCGTTTTTATGACGAGCGTCTGTTTAATCTTGACTTCACAGCAATATAACTCTGATTTGCATAAATAATTTTGTCTATTGGCATACTTTAAGTTCTTTGATATTCTATATCAAAAATAATTGGTTAATTTCATATTTCTTGCTGTAACTCCTAACTCTTATTTCACAATTTATGCTCGAACTAGCTTCTTAATTGCCTTCGCGTTTGACTAAAGCAGATTAATGAGCAATAAAATTATTAAATAACATTAATAATTGTATAACATTGCGGTAAACATATTAGGAGCACTGTAGGTACATAGATGACGATAAAACAAAATATATTAGTTTCTATTATTTTTGTTGATATTTTTCTTTAAGAAGCTTGCATAAATATATATATATATATATATACATATATATATATATTGAAATTCAGAGGTTTATATATGTCTACAAAAAGAGAACCTCTGAAATTACAATGGGAAAGCCAAATTAGAAAGTTGCATAAGGCTTTTTAAGAACTATAATAGAAATTCATTATTAAATGTGGCCACATTAAATGTATAGCATAGTTTTGTATATTTTATATATTCCTCAGAAAATTTATATATTTTTCAAATATATATAAGGTGTTTAAAGTTTGAAAACATCCATTTGCTAACGCAACGTTGCAGAAGAATTTTTCTATTAACAGAAAATTGAAGAGCACTTTAAATTCTTTCATGTATAGAAAAATGCCTATTCACATCTGATAAATAAAATGCCATTGTGTGCAAAAGTATGTTTGATATATCATAACTAAAATTCAATTGCGTAAAATTGAACCTACATGCAACATTTTCAATAAAATAAAATTACTGCAAATGTATATCCTTCTGAAATTTACAAAAAGTTTGGCCATGCAAACAACATAAATTATGAACTTGTAAAGAAAACAAACAAGAGTTAATTCGCATGCAACTTTAATAAAACAAAGAACAATATACTGGATAAATTTGCTGATTTTTCTTGAAATTGCTCTTTTATAATAATAGTAATAAGCTTAAATCATTTAAATACTTAACCCTATTTCCACTAGGAATTTGTCAAAATCTGTGATGACTTAAATAAAATTTTAAACTAACTAATGAATATATTTACAATCTGAAAATACCACAGGATAGAGAATTACTCCCTCTTTTATATTCACTTTCAATTCGCGTCGGTACAAACTGGTGCCCGAAGTCCTCAGTGCCTACGGCTCAACAAACTCTGTCTTTGCTCACTGCGCGCCTGGCCGGTACTTAGTTTAACTTCAAAAAAGAAAATATTTCAGGGTAGTTGTTGTTCCCATGGACACTATCAGAGTTGGAACTGGGTCGGTTTTTCTGCCCAGGTCTGGCTCGGGCCCAGTCCACATAAACACGAAGAAAATCAAGCCCGGGCCCGGGTGACAAAATTTATCGTTTTATACATTTTTCTTGAATGTTCTACATGTACATATATTCAACAAGCATTATTATTATATTTCATTTGAGATTTCATTTCATCTATATATTTACTCTTGTAAGTGCTATTCATGTTTAATCAAGTTATTCATTCAAACAGTAAAAAGAAAACACTGAAGACATTTATTTAGGTAAGGAACTTTTTGGGGGTGCCACACGAATAGTCTTTTGACTATAGTCAAAAAAGTTTTTTGATTATAGTAAAAAAACTAATCGTGTGGCACCCTCTTTAGTACTTCCCACGCCGATTTATATGTAATCGCATTGCTCACATATTATTCTAATAAGCCGTCACATGAATTGATGCATTGAATTCATCTTATCATCTTATTCAATTAATGAACATACACTTAATTTCAGACATGATAAATTTCTGCCCGGGTGTTAAATTTTTCATTCCCCGCCCGGCCCGGGTGCTTACTAATTACTCCAGGCCTGGGTCCGGCTCGGCCAAGGCCCGTGTCCGGCTCCAACTCTGCTCATTATCATAGAAATAATTGGAATATTTTTGAAAAAATCGGATTTCTCATCGAAAAAATATTTAATTTCATTTATTTCAGGCACAAGAATATATTTTAGCACAAATCTCAATCATTATATCAACACCATAAATGTGTCCACGTAAAAGGCTTTTAAGATTTCTTAACAGGTTTGTATACAATTGTTAAAAAATGCGGACAAATCGATTTGTTACATGAAAATAAAATTAGTGGAAATAGGGTTAAATTACTATATTAAAGGATAAATATAAACAAATTTTCAACAATGTTTCTGATGAAATGTGTGCTATTATATTACAATAGATCACAAGATCATTAGGTATGCCTATAGTGTGGAGTGAATTACCTAAGACTTCATCGAAGAGCAAATACGAACGCTGTTTTGTACGCTTACTTAAATGCCCTTAACGTTTCCACAGCTAAAAGTTGTAACTGTATTCTCAATTATTATGTTTAACTAAAAAATTTGAAATTTAATTTCGCGCTGTTTCTTAATCTACATTCTTCTTGTAGCTATTCACCATAAATTAGCGCATATATAGGTTTGCATTACATTAGGAATAACATGCGGAAATTTTGATTGATCAATTAATCAAAACAGACAGGTAGCGCCAAGCTTCGGGGAAGAAAGCTTCAAAGGAATTAATTGGTTGGTGAAAAACTGAAATTAATGATAGAGTTGTGCAATTGGGATCCACTATAACATGCGAATTTTGCAGAGATGAAAAAGAGGTAGTTTGAACAATGAGATTAAACTGATTTTTGTAGAGTGGAAAATCGTTCATTTTGAAATCGAGACATATTTCTCATGAATCTTTGCCAAAGACTGTTTTTCATAAATGTCTTTATTTATAAAATAGCATTAAATAACATTATCAATGGACTAAAATTTGCGATTCAGTTTGCAAATTCAAACTTCAGTAGCACAAATTCAAACTAGAACGACTTACAGCATCTCAATAAGCCGAGGTGAAATGAAGTGGGCAAAGCATGAAATTTGCTACTCAACTCAACCAGATGAACTGAATGAAGATTTTCAAGGGTATTAAAACTGTAAACTTTCATATTATATGTGTGTGGATGCTTGAATGCAATGAAGTTATAAATGAAGTGAGTTTTTTGACGCTATCTGTTTGGAAACGAGTTATGGGACACTTATCAGAGATGGGCATCGGGTAATTGTGGGATATGACAAACTGAATAAAATTCAAATATTTCGTTTTATTTGTTTGCAATTCATGTGCATTTTTATATTGAGTACAGCACTGGAAAAAACAATTCGGCCACCCATGATGTGTCATAAATATTTTTAAGAAATGGACGCCAAGAATGTCATAGTTATTTTTTTAATTAGATTTGGTATTGCAGAAGGAGGAATTCATCAATGTTGAGACATAATTATCACTGTTTGCTTAAAATTTCAAGGAGAAATGCTACAATGCTTGTAGTTAGCTAATCTCTTCTTGGAAAAATGTATTCGGCCACTTCAGACCAAATCAGAGAATCTGTAAATAATTTCATTAGTTGAGCTTTTTTCAGTCTATTTATATTGAAAATATCGAACAACTATCTTTCTTCGCCATATGCGATGCCTGGTTACGTACCTCTTGCCATCCGGGAGTTGATTATCTCCAAACATTTGGAAAGGATGAGTCAATGTAATATAGCCCGACTTGTAGAGCCACCTCAAAGTACTGTCGGGAATATCATCAGACGTTTCACTTCTGAAAACATCATTGCCCCAAGCCAAAGTCCGGAAAACCTCCAAAACCTCCCAATCAGCTCTTGTGTGCCTTTCAAAGCGAAATCCCAGGAAGACTTCAGAGAAATTCGCAAAAAATGGGCTGATGGTCACCTCGTGACAGCAAGAATTATGCTAAGCATCCTGAAGAAGTACTTAATTGGGACTTTCGGGGCACCCAGAAAGCCATTTTAACCTCAAAGCAAAGATTACGCCGGCTGGGGTGATCCAAGTTGATGAGAGACAATTCATCTGAAAATTGGTCTAATGTTATATTTTCAGATGAGTCAAGATTTGAACTATACTCATCAAAAAGAATGTTGATGAAGAGACCAACTGGACAGAAGTTCAGATTCTTGCCTCAACTTACTCGGAGCATCATGAAGTATGGTGGGAAGTCTGTAATGGTATGGGGTGCAATATGGAAGTGTGGCTTTCGCAAGATTGTTCACATCACTGGTACTCTCCGAAGACCTCAATATGCTCGGATTTTTGAAAAGGAACTCTGGCCACTCCTTACAAGTGATTCAATATATCAGCAGGATGGTGCTCTATGTCATACCTCAAAAGAAATGAAAAATTCCTTCTCCAATAATGGGGTTGCTATCCTTGCTGACTGGCCTAGCCAATCTCCAGACCTTAACATTATCGAAAATATGTGAAAGGAGGCAAATATCGATTTGCCAACATACTCTTCACAGTAAAGACGAGCTTTGGAGCGCAATAATGAAAGAATTGTATGCAATTGCAAACAGCTTTATTGAAAGACTTTTTGCTTCATTTCCTGATCGCTTTGAAGCTGTTATTCGCTCAAAGGGACACCCTGCAAAATATTAGAAGAGAAAATTTTGTTGCTAAGTGCTTATATTGCATCAATTATTAATTTATGTACCTTATTTTGAATTTACTTGTTTCGGAATCGGTCATTTGTTAAAATTTTTTCTGATGGCCGAATCATTGTTCCAACACAAGTTTTCTAATTTTGATTAAAAATTAATAGCCAATTGTTATTCTACATATTTTATGGTATTAGACATACAGATTTTTCTTTTTCAATCAAAGTAACACTTAGTTATAATCTTAGACACACTCTATCCAATGAATGTTCATTATTTATTTAAAATACATGTAGCAAGGTGGTCGAATACATATTTCCAGTACTGTATCTATTTTTCGAGTCCGGTCAGGTCAAATGGAATCAATAGTCGATTTAAGGTTGGCCTCGGTTAATCAAATTGTGCATCGGAGTCGGATCGGATCGGGTACAGTTCTATTATTTAATACCCGTCAGTGATACCTATATTAATAGAAACATAGTTGTGAGTGAAAGAATTCTGCATTCAATTGAAAATATGAATTTAAAAATTATTAGTGTGCTACATTCGCAACTCAATAAGCATTTAAAAGAAAATTACCTTAATTGAAAAGCACTAGAGTTTTTCTCAAACATAATTTTAGCTTTATTAGCGTGAGTTTTCAAGAAGAATGTATAAAGTAACTAATTAATGAAAGTAATTTATAGCTCGTTGTTAATTCAATTAAGTAAAATAACTTTTCAACATCGCCAACTACTGGTTAATGAATCGGTGTCTTTAAATCATCTCAGTGCATAAAACTGCAGGTAAAAGAGCTTGCGGGGAATAAATGAAACTATTAAGCATAAATTTTCTTTTATGATTTTCCATAATATAAGAAACCTGCGCGTTTAGAATTAGTTAAGGACATTCGCATGGATGCAAAATTCAAATTTAACCCATCTAAGAGATATAACTGCTTAGTTAAGTAAAAACCACATTCTCATGTCTTCATCTTTTTGCTTTAAACACGAATTATAAAAGGATTTATGACTATAATAGCACTTTGGGTTAATGTACTAAATTTCAAGGAATGCATCCGCCATTCTCGTAACTGAAGTAGGACGGGTATACGCTTTGAAATATACATAAATCTAATTTTCAAAAATATGTGTTCTATTTCTTAAAAGTACACGTCTCCAGATTCTACCCATAAATTAATAGTTAACCTTCTTCCCTCACTTACAGAATTTGAATCAAACGACATAAAAGATTAAAACTAACTATGTACAAAAATAGTAGTTGTACATTTTTTAAAATATTATAAATGACCAAGATGACTTCTCTATGGATCTAAGAAAACTAAGATTAACTTATATGTTGCATTTCATATTTCATTTTAGCATATGAGGCTTTCATGGAGTTTGATGTATTTGCTACAATTTATAAAAGCAAACGTGAACGTTTAAGCTAATTAAAATACAATTTTAGAAGATGTCATGAATACTTATTAATGTGCTAATACAAACATTTCATGCTAAAATATAAAGCAAAAACAGATGGTAATTAATTTAAATAGCTATTTACAAGCATATAATTGAACATCAAAGCGAATGCACACATAGAAATATCCATGCATGATTTATAGAACAGCATAAATGTCTTCAATGATTGTGAAAAACATCCTGAAATATCAAACATAGTCAATGATTGAATTCGTGAATAAACATTCAGCTTGACGTGCTAAGAATAAATGTATACGCACCTTTGAAAATATATCCATCTAAACAATTTCCCTGTTTTACCTTTCAGTTCAAAATAACTTGATCATTTCTAATAGTAATTATTATACAGCATAACAAAATGTGAGTTAACAACTCAAGTTGAGGTATTATGAGACTGTCTTCATTTGGTAAGAATAATGTGTATGAATGTAATAATTACAAACTATGGCACAGAAGAAGAAAAAGGTTTGTGAGCCCAAAAGCTTAAGAAAAATGAGTAACAATGAATTAAACTTCTTGTCTAACACCAAGTATTTGTAGATGCAAAGTTATATATTGGGTTAATGTTTCTGATAATCATAAACAGTTCATATGGAAGTCGACATGCACACTTTCACATCAAATAATTACGATGGATAGACCTTAATTGTTAATATTACTTCTTGAATTTTTTAAGCAAGGCTTCATTTTTTTGCAAAAAAATTGAATAAATTTTATAAATGTCTTGTGAAAACCATTCCTGCAGATAAACTTGTTGCCACTTGTTTATCATTTTTGGAGACATCTTTCCACTATGTCCTTGATGAATCTCACATACTCTCCCATAGAAGAGAATTCAGCTAATATTTACAAAACTGTTGGGCTTCTGCCGCATTCAAGTAGCATGTCGCTGGCTTCTGGTTGGGTGGGGGAATTGAGCTATTCAATTAATTATAAATACAATATAATTGTATTGCTTTTCCTACTAATATTTCTAATTATTACTTAAAACAACTGAATTTATATATTCCATATCGTTTAGTCATATAATTTTGTAATTCTGATAAAGTGGAATTTATGAATTCAAATCAATATTTACGAATCGGTTGAAGCGTTTCGGATTTCAAGCGACTCAGGCTTGATAAATGCAACTACCTATTAAGAGAGTTCGTTTGTCAATACAATGTTTCTATTTTGAGATGGAAATCATGCTTGTTTTTGACTTTTTTACAGTGCGAGATTTTGTACCACATTGTTGAAGAACTCGACCGCATTCAAAAGTCAAATTGGGTTTAAAACGTTGAATAAAATATATGAATATTTATTATATTATGTGAAATGAACCCCATTTAGGCACAAACCACCCCAAACTATTAAAAATGAAAGAAATTAGGGAATTATGATTTTGCGCCATTGTTTTACAGCCAGTGCTGGAACCGTGCCTTCATTTTCAGCATAAGCACGACACGGCGCGAAATTATAAAATCTATTTTCACCCCCGCATAGCACGAACGTTGGAAATCAATATGTGATTTTTAATCATCTGTAGTGAAACGCGATTTGAATTATTTTTCAGCAATTTTATTTAGTTGAATGTAAAAGGCATCTTAGATTAAACCTGTATGAATGAAATGTCATTGACAGCAAATTGTTTTAACAGCTTAAATTGTTCAAGAAACAAACCTTTTGATGAATTTAATATGTAAACAATAGATTTAGAAAATCAAAATAACAAATATATTCCATATGAATTTTAATATGGGTAAGAGCACGAAATTTTCTGTAATAAAGGGCACGAGCACGGCACGGCACAGCTCGGAACGACACGGCACAAAATAAAGCACAACACTGTTTACAGCATATCCGATAAACAACCTAAATCATCAGTAAAAAAGACGTTTTTTCAAAATATGTTTTGGAAAAATTGAAGTTTGGTTGGCTGTTGAGTTTTTTGAAAATAGATTACAAATTTCAACCTAACCTATAAAATATTGAGTGCTATAGGGTTAAAGTTAAATTAAAACTCGTAAGATGTGCATGTGAAAAAACTATAATTTTTAAAATTAAATTGTACTTACACACAATCTGTTAACTAAAAATAAAAACTTCTTTTATAAACTTATTAAAATATCTTAAACTTCACCTAGAGTTGGAATGATTATCACGGATGATTTAGATAGCGAGCACTATAGCAATAGAGTTTGACACAAATTGCAATAATTTCAGTTCATGAAACGGCAACGGCATTGAAAAAACTTGTAGAAAATATTTTGAATTCCAACTACCAAATAAATAAAGTATGTAATAAGATTTCCGAGAAACTTATTAACAAAATAAATGCAAAATTTTGTAAACCATAGAAACTAAAAGTTACTATTAAAATCTGGGTTGGCAAATTAAAAAAAAACCCCTGTTTTAAAACACATTTTAAGACATGTTTTAAAACACCTGGTTTTATTGATATTTTTTAAAAGTATTTTTTATTATGACAACGTTGAATGTTGCTGTAGTTGTAATTGTATTTTGTAATGTAATGTAAATTAAACATATCAAGCGAGCGGTGAATTACATCGCCGCCGCAGTTTATAGGAAGCTCTGCTTCCAAAGAAAGGAGTTTCTCAGGATGATGAGACTCACTCACTCAGGCGGAATTGCGCAACTATCTTTAACATGAAAAACTCCAAAAATGGACCTTTCTCCAAACAGTCATGAAGAAAAAATAAAGCTTTTCATGTAAAGTCGTTTTTTTCTTATTAATTGCTCAGGTGTTTTAAAACCCTAATTTTAATAGAAAAAAGCGCTTAAAAAGTTTTTTATTAATTAAAAACGTTTTTTCCTACCCTGATTAAAACGTTAGGGTACACATCACTTGTCTAAAAAATTTCTTGGATTTTTCCTTTTTAATCACTTGATGTCATCATATGCTCATTCGTACACGAACTTTGAAGATTGTTCAAGTAGTTCACCATACGCTCGATGCACTTTATAGATTTACTTGTTAACTTTGAATGCTATCAAAAAAATTATCTATTATTAGTGCCACCTGCTATTTTCTCATTAATGGTGACGAATAAACACATGCTATATTTCAAATAACGTTAAATATTAAAGACTTACTAAGACTTTTTTCAACAACTATGAAACATTTTAAAGACCGTTGGTATAAATACAGTTTTTAAGGCACTTATATTTATATACATATATGTATATGTATATATATATATATATATATATATACATCATGTATATATAGGACAGGCATCTACTGTAGAGTTGTCTTGCAGATAACTGAGTATTTTTCTGGTCGAGGTTACTCAAGCAATCGACACACTGATGAGTGGGTGAATCCACGATCCAAGTCAGGACCTTAACCCCAGGAAGTATACCACAAAGGCCGATTCGATAGTGAGAAACCCCTGGCACGCAGAGTGCCAAGCAGAGAGCGTCTGGTGGGTGCTATCAACGATCCGGGAACTATATTGGAGTATGCAACACTAAATGCAAGCATCTAGTGGTATGAAACTCCGTGGCGAAATTGAAATATGTCTGATCATAACTACCTGTCACATAGAAAGCTGCCTCACATGACAACACATCAAATGCTGGCCTAGGCCTATCTTATAGGTCAGAGACAGAGACTCATCCCTGTATGACTGCCCCATGAAACGCACTCATAAAAACTGGCACCAGTAGCAGTCTTGCTGACAGTTTTACCACTGTGTCGATGTCTGTCTACCCGAAAAACTAAACAGACCGTTACCTCCCTCACATATACAAAGTACACATGGTGGCACCTTCTTCTACCTTGGTGCAGGACTTCGTCCAGGGACGCACCCGTCGAGTGTTAGCTAAGCACCACCCTTCTGGTTCAGCTTTCGCCTTTCAGCTTGACTGGCTGGATTATCCAGAAAACCACCGTGAGGAGGCAACTCTCTGGGAAGGTTTAAGCGCACTGCCCTTTCTGGTAATCTTTTTGGGACCTTAAGATCGTAGGAAATTGGAAATAACATATAAAACCAGAATGACAAGAGTGGGGTCGCCGGAGACCCCATTGTTTTTAATCTAACTATTATTCGCGTTAATTTGAAGGGTAAGGAACAATTTCGGAATAACCCAATTAGTTTTTAATTTATTCAACATTATTATTATCACCCTGATTTAAAATCTTAAATAATTAATCTGAAGAAATAATTGAAATAAAAACTGTTTGATCTATCATATACATTTGCAATACAAGGATTTTTCATTGACCACAATATGTTGATTGTAGTTATCATAAGTGAAATGTTTTGGGAATATAATTGTAATAATATCAAATATTAAACATACGTTTATTGCTTGCATTGTTCAAATTAATTATCAAGTATTAGTGTCAGTTTTCTCTGACGCAGTGGCGGCTACAGAAATATTTTTTAGAGGGCGCTCAATGCAAGACAAAATGCTAAGTGCATAATTCGGTACTACGGCTTGTTAAAAAGTATTGAATTTTTAATTTCAAATTTTGGCATGAACCTCACCATCATTGTACTAACTCCAAAAATGCAAATATACAATTTGTGCAACTTCTCAAGAACCAAAAGAATTTTTTATAAATTTTAATTATTTCATTGTTTTTAGCCCAAAGTAGTAATATGGATATTAGGCAATTGCGAGAATTTGTATTATTTTTTCAACAAAATTTGATTATTTTTAGAAACAACGGTATTTTTGTATAATATTTTTCTTAAAAATATGCACTAAACTGAATACATATTTTTAAAATTATATGATTTCATTTTGCACTACAAATGCGAAATTTTTGGTCAATTTTGATTGATATAGGATAAAGAAAATAACAAAATGTTCACGCAAAATTATGAATGTGTGCCTACTCGTCAAATTTTGTTGAATATTTTGATGAAATTCAAGAAAATCAAGCATCCCAAAATGAAAAAATCTTGCTAAAATCTGTGAAATTTTAAAATTACGAAAAATTGTGCTGGGTTTTGAGAAGTCAAAGAAGTGCTTCTTGTAATTTTGGAGAAGGTGCATGTTGGTGATGTCCGCCCATATTATTGAATTTGAATACACAAATTTGATGCACCCTATTGGGTATAAAATAATTTGGTTTGTAATTTTTTGCACCACTTTAGCGAAGTATTTATATTTTAGAGGGGGTCCGGGCCCCCTCGGCTCCCGCCTTTTTTCAGCCCCTGCTTTGAGAAGGTATGATATGGGCTAATATACTAGGCCTATTACTATTTCTAGAAGTGAATTGTAAAAATCTTTGTTTTCATTTAGAATCTCGATCTGTTTTTAGCTAACAATTTTTTCTTAGATGACGCCATTTTGTATTTTCTAAGTTTTCCCATATGTGAGATATTCAACTTGGTTTTCGGCATTCGATATTAACAATAATTTGATGTGCTGTTAAAGGTGATGACGTAATTTTATCGTAACATTTTATAAATTAAAAAATATTAATTTTATTTGCACACTTTAATACCAGAAACTCATTAGCTTATGTTTGATGATTGTTGTTTTTGACAGAATAATTACTTACTAGCTGCATTTTTTATCAGTCTGAACCTCAATTAAAAATTCATTCGACAAAATGTACTGTTTCATTCTCTGAATATAGACAAAAACTTGTTGTCATAGCAACAGTGTCATGTTTCAGTGAGTAATGCAAGAAATGCCATAAGGTTAATTCCAATAATCAACTGCAGTGGAAATACTTCTTTTAAAGATGGGCTAATTTTAACAGTGCATTCCCAAATACCTCCTATATACAAATCTTTAAATGCATGGCTGCAATATTCTAGTTTTAGAAATTTTTGCTTAAAAATGTCCATAGCCACACTATTAAGTTAAAGATAGAAAAACATCAAAACAAAATCGATGTCTCGTAGACGGAGGTCTTCAAGATTTAACACAATTCTGTAAATATATTTGCAATAATCTTTGGAATCAGCAGCATTATAAATGAAGCTAAGTTCAATGAAGGGTACTAAGTAGTGATGTGTGGGTACGGGTACTGCCCGCGGATAACCGGTTTTACCTGCTCATACCCACGGGTAAGGGCGCGTGCACATAATTATTATCGGGTACGGTTACGCTCTTCAATCTAGACTAAGATGTAAAATTTTGGAATGTGAATATTGCTATTCAGCACATTGTTTATAATTTATATGGCATTTGGGTTGATTTGAGTGCACTGCTGAGCCATACTAAGTTATATTTGAAATTTCAGCCCATTTTTCCAATAACTCAACCCAAGCCCGGACCATGTTCATCTCTAATTCCTCATTGTGTTTATTTTAAATATGATTTTCTCAAAAACAATTACAAATACATTTATGAAAAATAAATATGCAATGATATTTTCGCAATGTTGCTGAAATTGGTTAAACTATTTATTAACAGCAAAAATACTTTTATTCTCGGGTACGGGTGGGTACGAGTAAAAGTTTCGGATACGGTTGGGTACAGGAGGTAAATTATTTTTTGTTGGGTGGATGTGGCATTAAAAAACCTCTACCTGCACATCACTACTACCAATAACAAGACTCTAGCAAACTCATTTTAATGTGACAGGAATTTATTTATTGCTTTATATTTTAAAACAAAAATTACTAAAATAATATTTGGTATTAGCAATCACTTGGAGTTGATTGAGATATATGGTGAATTGAAAATATATTATTTAATAGCAGATTTGTACTCAAGATTATTGCGCTTTTAGTACAAATTCCAGCATGGCATTAAACAGTTGAGTCTACTAAAAGCTGCACGGTTTAATGAATACAAAACACCATTTTCAGTAATTGATAATCGCTGTGTCCCTCATTTTCTATTGAAGGAAGAAGGTTGGTTGGGAAGTAGATAATTAATCGTCTATCTCTTCGCGACGCTAATTTAACAGCTCTTAGAATTACAAAACTAGTATTATAATACGTAAGTAACATAATATAACTATTACTAACATTTTTTGTAAAATATGCATACTATGAAATTTTGTATACGATGTTCTATTAAAAGTAACAGTAGTATAACTCCGGTCAAAAATATCCACTACTAGTAACTTAATATGATTAAAATCCTTCCATGTGAGTGATGTTTCTATACAACAAGAAAATTTCTCAGCTATTTCTATCCTCATGTCATAATATCATTCTGTCTCATAAGTTTCTATGGAGAATTCGAAGATGTTAATAACAAGAAACACCCATAGTTTTCTCAATCATGAATAATTTTCTTAGAAAATGACTTGCTCTCTGGCTATACAAAGCAAGAGAACGTACTAAATGAAATATTTTGCTATAATAAAAATCTCGATTTAAAAATTCATGGAAATGATTAGAAATATATTTTATATACTTGAAATATATTTTAACATTCGGTTGCGGTCCATATTAAGAACTGGTCTGTTATTTACAAATAAATGTTCAACAATTAGAAAGAGGATAGAATATATTGAAAACCTGCTCAAATATTGAAAAGAAATGTCTAAAAACCACATGTTACAGAATATAATCATACAAAGAGGTTTTAACCCAATACCTGAAAGCCATAAATACACACTAAAATGGAAAGCGTTACCGTAACAGGTTGCACACGCTTCGTTCCACACAACTAAACAAACTTTTCTTAGCACACTTTAGTCGGTGTGAATGCTGTGAAGTATATTTTTAAAATATACCTCTTGGCAATGAATACGAATTTTTACTAAAAATTCATATTTATTTATAGTATTACACACCAAATAATAGACAAAACTGTAACAATGTCTTTTTAAGATAAATTATAAACTTAGTAATTCAAAATTGTATAATCTATATTATGTGTAAAATAAGATGAACGGGGAAAACAGTCTACGCTAAACTTAACATATTTCAAAAAAATGATAATACCAAAGTTTTGAAACACAATCTTTCTAATTTTTATAGCATTTTGTTTCTTAGAACGTAAAACGTTACTGAAAGGTGTTTTTAGAATGAAGTTTTTCACATATTATTCATCGAATAATTGGAAAAAGGTGTGTCACTCCTGGATGTGCCTTATTTTCCATTTCATATTCGATTGTCCATTACCAATGCATAAAAATGGCTAAATTCCTAAATTAAGAATAACTTTGTTTTAAACAATGTTTTGGTTTTAAAGTGATTGAAAAAATAGCTCAGACTGAGTGAAGATAATTGACTTTTGTTGCACTCAAAAATTTAATTGAAGAGTTTATGCGAAAATTCATTTCTTATTTAAAATTTCAATGTTTTCTAGTGTTCCCAATTAATGCACTGACAGTCTAGGGAAGTTGTAAATGCAATTACAGTAAGTATGAACATAACAGAATTATACTAGGTTTTACAATTGACCTATTTTAGAAAATGTGTGAACCTCAATTGTATTAATTCGTTAAATCTACATATGAGCATTTCACAATGCGCTTATCACACACTTAAATTTTACAAGTGTCATCGGTGTTAGTTTTAAACACACCGAGGCTCCCATGTGAGAAGCAACACCCAAGTTTATTAAACAATACCTAAATATATTCATTTTTAGACTTTATGAAAAATATAGACCGGTTTCGATTCTCAAAATCATTATCAATAACAAACATGCGGAGAAGTAATATTTACAATTGACCACTTCTATATATAATTACTGCATGCCGCTTAAAATAAATTTAGTGTTATCATGCTTTGTTGCTTAGTTAGTAATGAATGTTCTTTATTTGCTTGATTAAAGCTTCGCCTATTTTAGGATGTTGTGATCTCAGTTGCATGCAAAAATTACTTTCTTTAGATGGATAGTTAATGCATAAATATTTCTGATCTTAGATGTCCGTTAATATGCTCCTTAATTCTTGTTCCCAAATGTCGTTTTGTATATTTACATGTATATGATCCAGAACAGTGTTCTTAGTTCACTGGATTTTACTGGTTACCATCAAATTTCTAATAACATCTTTGGTTTTTGACTGCCTAGCAGTCCTACCGTATGCATTATATTATATAAATTTCCCATATGATTTCGTCTAGTTTCTACCATTGAAACTTCAGTTTATACTAATTGGTCATTGCATTTGAACCAATTTATCATATTGTTAAATTCTATTGTATATGGAAGGCAACCACTACTGCACATGCACACACACGCGCGCATAATTAACTACATGTAAATTAACATGCCTCATTTAAGTAACCTTGTTATGTGACACCTACTAATAGATAAAATCATGTTTTAGACAATTCGTGCAAAATTGGCATTATCAAAAATTTTTAAACGTTTATTTAAGTGGATACCTACTTGCATTCTTATACCATTATTAAAGGTTGTACTCTTTTGAATATATTCTACAAAACTTATAATGAACATACAAAATCAGTAAATATTTAGGACGCCCTTGAAATAACAACAAACATTGTTATAGTAATTTAAGAAATATTATCAAAACGTGTCTGACCTCATGTATGCCACGTAGAGCTGGTTCTGTCCATTTAGCTTGAATAAGAACTTCTGCTATGAAACGTTGAGATTTAGTGTCGATATCCCCAACTGTGATAAAGGTGAATTTCACGCGCACCTGTCGTGGGCCAGCGTTGAATTTCTGAAAATCACTTATAGCAGGTTGCTTAGTATCAGATTTAGCAAATGTCCAGTTTTGAAAATTGGGTTTGCTTTGTTCAAAATCCATGCGAACGCATAGACTGAAAACACTTCAATCTATCCTCTATAAATGTTTTTTATTTCACTCTAGTGGTGGCATATGATTGGTGGAGATAAGACTGAATGCTAAAGCGTCCGGTTTCCAGATATTTGTTTCTTCAAGCGTTTAATGTTTTGTCAAATAATTACAAGCCAAACAATGCAAAGAATTATAAATTGCTAACTGAAAGCATGTGTAGTAACGCCACCTGTCGAATTGTATACGATAAATAGCTCAAATCACATGTATAATTTGACATTAACAAATTTTGTATTTCATTTTGGAATGATATTATACTTATATTTACCAAAGCAAACCAAATATTCAAAACTGTTGTATAATACAATATATATGTTTGAAATTGGTTTGAAACTAAATTAATCAGTTTGTAGTATCAACTACCGATACATTAACTGCAAATTTTTGAATTGAGAAGTACCACTAACATTTCATTTTATGTTTCATAAGAAATTCCTTGCCAGTCAATTTTTTAAAATTTGTACAACTTCTTAACATTAAAAAAGTAACTTTTTATCTATGTATCTTGGAATCGCATTACATGACTTCTACCTAAAAATTGAAAAATATTTTTTAAGTCCCGAATAGAATTATGCATATATCATTCAAGAATATTTTCTTATTACTTTAAAAAATTTAAGAACAATTAAGTGCATAGGCAATGCCATCAGTGTATATTCATGGACTCCTAAGTACAAGACGTCCTTTGTAGATTATAGAAACTAGGCCAAGCATTGTTAATTCAAAGTTGAAGAACATTGATATGCACTAGGCTTTTCAAAATATATTAAAAAAAAACATAGCACAGAAGTATTTCTTCATTTTGATGAAAAATATTATTCCATTATTTTTTACATGGTTGCACTCAAATAGTTTGATAAAAGTGTCAAAATATAGGGAATTAAATTCAGTAATATCAAAGCGTATTTAAAAAACATAACAATACTTACTACACTTGCTATATTTTCTCAAAAATGCAAAGCAAATACAAAGCTTTTTTAAAATATTTCTATTTGCTCATATTCAATGAAAAAATAGAAAAAACTTCTTTGTCAAAATTATTGAAATTCAAAATTACTATTTTCCATCCCAAATCATAAAATGCATTTCGTTGCATGATAGCATCTAATAGTGTTGAGAAAAACTCAATCTGAATTCATGAAGTACTACTAAATTTTCAAAAAAAATCGAAATAATGTAAATTTGAAATCAGTCATTAATATTCAAAATTGATTTAATCGATAAATTATATCAAAGATTTCACTGGAAGAACAGAACATCGATACAATTTCGCATTAGAAGTAAGTTTATGCAGGAGAATTGAAAGTTCTTTGAAATGCTTTGCACTTCAAGTCTTAAAAACAAAATAAATTATTCTGAACTAGAAACACCAAAATATATGCATGTCACTTTTTGAACATAACCTCTGTGCTTAGCTTGGTTATTGGAATTGAAATCATTGACCCGCAATACTACCATAGCCAATTGCTAAAATGCAGACAATTGCCAACGATATTTTGTTATCTAAGATAGTTGCGTTGGGACAATATAATTTCAGGTGAAATAAAAGTCTATTTAAAAGTGTTGTTTGCATAATATTTTAAAAATACCTTCTTACCAGTACAGACCCTGTAAATTGGCAGTACGTAGAGAGCATATTTCATAAATGTCAGTTTTTTAAAAATGCACGTATATAATCACAATATCCACAATATATATATATATATATATATATATATATATATTGGGGATACAATTTCATGATCACATGTTTAACATAAATGAGCTCAAAATAACATATCTTTATTGACTTTATTCTAGAATACACTTGTGATAACAAAGCGTCAAATTAAAATCTTCGTATTCAAATGGCCAGCCTGTGCTTATGCTCATTAGCAACCATATATATTGCTAAAATACAGTTTTGAAAACACATTAAAAAGGCAGAGTCGATCTAACCGTTATCATATTCCATTATGGCTTCCGGTTAGAATGCAATATAGTATTGAAGAACTAACCTTATTAATATAGTAAGATAGAGAATTGAATATATTTATAGTGCTTTGAGCAGAATGTATTCGAGAATTAACTGAAAGTTTCAGCACACTCGTCATTTCTATTCCTACGATGCGTTATTGGGATATTTAAGAATCTTAAAAGTTTCAGCTTTCTGACAACGCTAACTATGTAATTTATGTTGTGTAAATCTTGTACGAATATTGAAAATGGCAAATCCAGCTTTGAAGAACTGTTCGAGGCAAATTTCCTTCATAATAAATCAAATCAGGAGCATGAAAGGATAGTAGATTAACTTTGAAAAAGAAAGTCTTTTTACAAAAGGACAAGAAGTGAATTAAAAGTAATCACCGACAACACTTAACTAATATAATTTTATTCTCTAATCAATTAGAATAACTTACACGATGCTCTCATTTTTTTTGACAACGCTAATTTAACTCTAGTAAATGTAAATCCATTTTAATTATTTTACTTTCTTATAATAATGTACTCCCAATATTTTAAGATTTCCCTTTTGACATGTATATATATTGGCCTATGGAATTTATAATGTATGCTGAAACGATGTATCAGAAAAATTCTGAAAGTAAATATGGTCATTTGCTGTGGATCTTGGAAATTTCTTTTAATGTAAATGTCGCTACACTGCAAGTTTACCATTTATAGCATTTAATATATATATAAGTACCTACAAATTTATGTTCAAATATTTTGCTTTGATAGTGTCATCCACAACTTTAATAACCTCTGTTGAGATGAATCCTTGCTTAAGCTCGTAGTTCTTTCTGAAATGACTCAATAAAATAGAGCATGAAAAAGACAATATCATAGATTTTCTTAATCTTATAGTAACTAATCCTAATTCCACCAAGTAGTAGCAAAATACAACATATACAGGTTTATATATTCCATTTGTTTCACATTGTGATGAGTGTCATAAAATAAATATTGTTTCGATTATAGTAAACAGAATGTTCAACTCATGCTCAAATTATAAGAATAACAGTCGTTTGGATAAAATCAGCAAATATTTGAAAAATATTGAAGAGCCACAAAAATATACTTAGAAAAAATTTGAAATTATAACTATCAATACAATACAGAAAAAGATTGAAAAATGACAAGAAACTAGCAGCTTCAGAGAATTTCTCAATAATGTATATATATATATATATATATATAGGGACCACTCAAGTAATATGTTATTAAGTACATAAATTACCAACTAACTATTAAATCCTTATAACAGCGAAGAAAAAGTTTTAAAATTTTTGAAAATTGATATTCATAGCACCTGATAAAAAGATAAGTACCGGATAACATCTCTAGTAAAAAAATTGTACAAATCCTATTACTACAAATGTTATTCAAGTAATGTGCGGATATAGATATTACGGGTGCCCGGTTTTATCCGCACGTACCCACGGGTATTTGCGGATATGTATATTTTTTAGAATTATTATCCGTATGGCTGGGCATGGTTAATCGTACATCGCTAATGTGCGTGATAGATAATATGTAGTGTTTTGCTTGCGTGGCCATGTGTTATACATGCAAGTTTAGTATGCGTTCAATCACACAAGACGAAAATGTAAATGAAAGGGATGCTCCACTAATGAGCATGCTCCTTCAGTCGTTTACAAATGAGAATGTGACAACTATAAATCACTGCATAATGAGCAAAAAAGCCTCAACTCCAGGAAGAAATTAAATTTATTTACATGAACATGAATTAAAGTGAGAAAATTTTATTAATATTTTACTGAACAAAAATAGGAGAGCAGTAAATTTAAAAAACTCGATAAATACAGAGAAGATCTTAAATAGACAAGTCAGTTGTTGAAACTTTTACCTTTCTTGCATTACAAAACACCAATTTTTTTCAATTTAAAAGGGTACAAAACACCAAAATGCATTCAAGAGGGATGAAAAGTTTTTTAATAAAAAAATCAATTGTATCCTTAAACTAAGATATTATCATGTAGTTTTTTTATAATTTCAATTTTTTCTCTAAAATTAAAAAAGTTCAATGCATCACATATATTGGTGCTTTGTAACTTTTCACATATATTGGTGTTTTGTATATTGAAATACTTCTGTTTACAATGATATGAAAAACTAAAAAATAAAGAAAATTATTTGAAGTGCTACAAAAAACTAAAAAATTACAAAACACCAAATATTTGTGCAAATAATTACAAAACATATGTACATATATATATATATATATATATATATATAATATAATTGATTCGATTTTGCTACTAGGTTAACTTTGATGAAAATAGAAATCATCTGCTAACCTCACTTTGAATTTAAACTCAAAGCAAATTTTATAGTTTTATGTTTCCATAAATGTGAGTGAAACAACCTTTAAACCATTTTGACACTCATTGGGCTTTCGAATGAAAGAAACTGTTAGCTTGTGATAAACAATTTTGAAAATTGCATTTCCTCTTGACAAAAACTATAATTTTCTCAAATGTTTTCTGTACACATTATATCCAATTATTTACACAGCTGTTGTATTGTAATAAACATCAATTTAACATTTGTTAACGATAGAATTTCAAAATAATAGTCCTCCAATCCAAATTCATTTCAACACTTTAAGAAATGCTGGTTCTTCGACTATTCTTTTTAGACATTACAAAATTGTTAGTTTTTTATATTCTTACATATTGATATTTTTGCTATAACATATTCTCCATATATTTCACATCAATTGACAAAAGGATCCATGTTGACCTTGTATCTTGGCGCAAAACCATTTTCCAGAATTGAAAAATACGCTAGAAAAAAAATTTTTGGCAACAACATTATAGTGTGACTACGAATGAGATCGAAAATACAAATTTTGTCAAATTTTGTAATTGTAATTACTGATATCAGCTATGCAAGATTTCTTTAATATTGGTATAATTCACCATTTTGAAAATGTTAAATATATATTTTTAACATAAGATGGCGTTAATTGTACGAAATTAAATAATTTGATTAAAGAATATTATATGCAAAAAGTTTCTGATTCAATTATTCATACTTAACTTGCTTCTTAAGTATCAAATTTACTTTGACGTTATTCAAGTATAGTGCATTAGTAAACATTGGTTCAATAAACCACTATAAAATAGTCCATCACATTAATAAATAATTGTCCTTTGCAGTCTATATACGTGTACGGGTAGAGCTTTTTTAATGCCTCACCAACACGATAAGAAATACTTTACTCCCGTCCCCACCTGTACTCGAGAATTAAATTTTCCTTCATGCTATTAGTCAATAAATAAATTTCAACATTTCGAACACAATTCACATTCATAAATTATATGTTAATTTTTTCAAAATATTAATAATATTTGCTTTTGAAAAAAAATCTTATTTAAGATATTCATAATGGGAATAGAAGAGCACCCGATAATAATTATGGGCACCTGTATGGGCAGGAAAAAATTCCGTACCCGCACATCCGCAAAGCTCACTGATTATGTTATTGGAAAAAGGATAAGCTCCCTAAGATATGTTTTCTGTTCATGGTGTGACAATTTTTCTAGAGATAAACTAAGATATGACTATAAGAACTCATTATAAATGACTGTATGGAAAAAATAATTATGTATTATTCCTCAAATATGTTGTCTGTACATCATCATTACCCTGTAGATACACTTGGTAAAAAACAAAATATTACTTCATTTTTAATATTCAGCATTACGATGTTCAAGACACACTCGTTTAAATTTTTGAAAAAGTTTATTTTACTCAGAAAAGAAGAATGCTTATTAAGCTGAGGCAACTTTGAATATACAACTGAAATAATGGAATATGAATACTTCAGAGTGGACTGGTCAACTTATTGGGATTAAGTGGGGTTGGGCAATAACTTAATGTTCACTCTAGGTTTGGAAGGGCTTTTTTATTGTTGACTATGGGCTAGATGTGAATGTTAAGTTTTTATTGATTCGCAAAGTTTTACTAGATAACTCACAATTCCCTAATTTCGAGAAACTCAACTGTTTTATTGAAAACTGAGAAATTTAGACATTGTGTAATATTCGTTTCTATATGGAAGTAGTATGCACACGTTAAGGCAAAAGTGGATTCTACTCGCAAATGTTGTATTCTCTTATTACAAACAATAAATTGCAATAAAACGTCGCTAATTCAAAGTCTAAACTTTAGCAAGTACGCTCAAAAGAAAATCAACAACCAGCAATTTGTCGTAAAAAGTTTCCCATTTATCTTATAATAATATTATGAGAATCTTAATTTAATAGAAATGCTAGTTTTTCCATAGAAGGTTTCCTCAAAAGGATTTTGATTTTTGAGTACTACACCAGTTGATTGGCAGCTTGTTGACATTTTTTTCTTCACATTAAATTTCAATATAATGAAAGCGTATAAAAATTGATTTTGATAATACATTATCATTGAAATACATGTATAATCCTATAATCTATTCCAACAATCCTTCGACCCCGCGAACTCTTACTTTGTGCACGGCACGCCTCAATAGGACTTGGATATTTTGCACATATCAAGAAACAGTTAAAGTTCTTTATTGCTTCTATCGGCTCATTAACTTATAAATACATGAACATTGGGTATGGAGAGGACGTAAATCCCTTTCAAAAATTCAACAACTTCAGCTATACAGCAATTTTCAAAATTGCATTAAAGCATGTTCCCGAATAGATCTGCCTATACCTCACGATTTTCAAATTTGCTAATAGTCTTAGAGAAAATTCTTTGTAAATATGGAGAAACAGTTTGTCGTTTAAGACGGACGCCAGGCGGTTTAAGGTTAATATTTATTATTTAAGTAACTTACGGTTGTATTTTGAATTGAACACAAAATGTAATACGTTATCACATGCCACAGGGAATTAACACTTAGTAAAATCTTGTTAATTTTTTTAGGAAAACCAATGCGGTGCATGCAACCAGATTAAAAAGTGAGGGTAAACGTACAAAAATACCAACCTCTAAAAATTCCTAAACAATCATTCATCACTAAATTTTAGAATCAATATATCTAATAGTCTGCTATGCAATGCAACAAGCATACTGCATTGCTTTTAAGCCATTCAATATACCACTAAGTCCCACATTTTCAATAGATTGCACAGTAATATGATATTATGATGATTTATCTATATAAAACATTTTAGAAAAATGAATTACCTAAATTTAGAAGATTCATATATAGATGTATGATATATATCATATATATATATATATATATATATATATATATATCGACATTCTCATGCAACTTTGGAGTGAATTGAACAGTACATTTAAAGAATAAAGAGAACTTAAGGCACTATTACATACTTTCCTCTTTTTAAATTCTTTTTTTAATAAAATTATAAGGAGTGCAGATTTGTGTAAATGTTCTAGTCTTCAGCTTAGACTTTCATAAACCTCATTATATAGTGGAGAATGTTGAATACATATATTTATATTGCATTAATCACTTGAACTGAGATTAAAAGCAAAAACTAGGTAATTTATTAAATAGTAAACGTAAACTACTACATATTCTCCAATGTTTTCAAAATTCGTAGCTGAAATTACAGAAACAACCATATCGTATTTCGCTTTGAAGGAGTTTTCTATTCAAATTGCGATAATTAACGGAAGTAAAATGCTAAGTTTAGTTTCAAACAGATAATTGTCACTAGAACAGCTTTACTCCTCAATAGTAATCCATGTAAATCCATTGAATTTAGGGCACGGTATGCTTACAATATAATATATTTTGGAACTAGTCATAGATTATTAATATATTAGGGCTATAAGTACCAAAAAATTAGTAAAAACATTTTGGATTATGCTATTTTAAATGTTTTGAAGCCCCTGTTGATAACTAGTGAAACAGTATTTTGCAATTAACATTTAAATTGGCAATATAGTTTCAATTTATTTAAACTAGCCGCTCGAATTTAAAGAATTTTGTTTAAACGCAGAAATCTGACTATTTTTTTCAATCAGGGAATTGTGATGAGGCCTACTTGTAAGACTTTATACTCAATCCCGTATTGTACTTGAGAATAAGGATATTTGATACTTGACACTTCTCAGAATTACTTGCAATTAATTGATGTTGTAATTTACTATTTCTATAATATAAATATAACCGTCATGTAGCCACTGTCCATGAAAATTTTAACGTAACACATTCTGCTTGGTTCATCCAAAGGTCGGTTATATTAAACCCATAAGCTATATGATCATTTTTTGCAAAATATGTCGTCACTTGAACATATACCACACTCCAATTGTCTTGGTTCTCTCGCTTGCATAATTCTGCATGCTCAATATGATATATCAGACGACCACGCTGTTGGAAAGTTTCTTTACTGCTAGGAAAAAATTCTTGTTTCTGGCCACCTAAATCGAATCATTTTGTTGGATTGTTATCTCTGATAACATATCGAATATGAATTGAGTCAGTAGTTCCTGAATCAGGTTTACCACCGTTTTTGATAAATGTTTCATATAAAATTCCAGTTTTTTCACCATTGTGCTGCAGTAATAGAATAGTGCCTATGATGAGGAACGTTGCAGTCATCGACTGTACTATCATTGTTCAATCTTCAAAATTCATTAATTGACATGTATGGTTCTTAGTTCTTATTGTAATTGTGTTTTAGATTGTTTGTTCCTCCACAGTGATCAAATTAAGTACAGAAATTTTAGCGAAATTACTGAAACTTCTGCTTCACCATCTACAGCAGCAGCGGTTGAAAGATTTTTTAGTAAGGCAGCACTAAACTTAACTCCACTTAGAATGAAACTAAATGCACAGCCTACTGAATAAACTTTTGTTTGTTAGTCATTGCTAATTATAACCAAAACTCATGAACTTCTAAAACACTAACTGGACTGTAACAAATGAATAAATAACAGCAACATTTGGCCGATTTCACTCAATCATTTATTAATTCCGCTCTTCTATTAGTGAATTGAAGAGCGGAGTAAATATGATTGAGTGAAATCTGCCAAATGTTGCGCTAAATGATAATTTGCTCCAGTCCAGTTAGTTTTTTAGAAGTTCATGCCAATATTATTATTTATGTTGATGATATTATGAAATTGCTTGAAATGCTTACTTTTTCGCACTTGGAAGAAATGGTAAATGCGATACTTGACAATACCTGATACAATCGATTCTATCACTTAACAAATTATTCGGTCCAGTATTTAAACAAAGGTTTAAATAGATTAGCCAAAATGACCTATAAGCCTTCTTGTTTGCTTTATTATTCATTCAGCAAAAACACTAGCAGGTACATATACTTCCAATTATGTTGATAATCTCATTGAATTTACTGTTAGTAGAAATTATGTTTCTATTCAGTAATTTTCGCATTTGAAATGTCAGATGCAAATATATTCTCAATAAGTGCTCGCTGTTCTAGTGTTAAACAAACATATTAAACAGAAATTTCTGTTAAATAAAACGCTGATGTTAACCATAAGAATTATTATATGGTTATAAGAACCGTTAAAATACCGCGAGGTGTGAGCAATTTGATTTCTATCACATGCCTAAGTCGGTTTAACGTTACATTGTAATCATAAGCAATAAAGTAGTAAATATTATAATTTTTCAACTCCACATAAAAAGAAACAGTTAAATTTAGGTAATTATTAATAATTAATTTTGTCATCAAAGGAAAGAATACTAGCAAATTCATCAAATTTTAGCATAGAACATTTAATTTATTTATATTTTACTGAAAGAGAAAATGTTACATATAGCAGAATGTGATTTAGTAAGATACTAGACTGTAGCACTGTATTAAATTTAGTCCAATTTAATACAATGGCAACGGTTTCAAAACACCTCTAGATTACTAAATCCAAGTCACACAGTGAAAATGATAGTTGGCTGACAACAGTTAATTCCGGCTAGTTTTCGCCGGTAAATTTTATTTGCATTATATATTTACTTTATGCATTTTATATATTATAATAAGTAAAAAAATATGCATATATATTTTTTCCCGCTAATACCAAACAATTACTTCTCTAGTAGGATTTCTCTAGCATTTGCATTTGAATGTGTTCGCACCTGAAAACCTTTCCTAATTGTTTTGAATGACTCTTCCAATATTAAAAAAATACAATCGTGCAACTGCTTTATTTTTCAAAGCACTTTCACATTTTCAAGCGTATATTAAATTTTCTTTATTATAGACAACTCCTGTTAATATTCTTAGTTAGTATCATAATGGAAGTAAAATTTCCAAATCAAAATGCAAACCAACTCAATTTTAAAATTAATGACAGATTCTAAAATGATAAGCTGAATTATCATTAATATTGCCTGCTGAACAAAAAAATTTTTTTCAAACTAGATTTTCAAATGATTTCTTCCTAAGCTAAACAAAACATTCTCTACTTATCAGATATATTTTTATCAGAAAATATGTTTTGAGTTTTTGCCAGTAAACAGCCGAAAATTTTCCAGCCTTTATTGAAAATTTTCAAGCAGCTTCAGATCGGCATATCTCTGTCTCAGTCTGCTCTGTAGGCAGGTTCGCAGCCAGCATTATCACCTAATGGGGTTGACACGAATTCGGAAGAGCTTGACAGGAATTTCGACATTCTTTCAGATGTAAACAAACATTTTGCTAAGACTACACTATTTGAATTTTATGTTGTATGCATCGGCAGGGGTGTAAAACAATAATGAAATTATCTAATTCCTAACAAGTTGGCAGCAAACATACACCAATCATATAAATAAAAATACTGTGAATGAGCCGAAAAAGTTTGCTTTTGTTGAACTGCCAATGTTACGGTACATTCCAATGTTACGGTACACTTCAAAATTTCATTGCATTTCGGAATTAAAAAAGGTCATAACTAACATTTTCAACTGAAATAAACTATTCCAATAGCATTGCCATTGACACCTTAGCCTGTCAGAATTAGAGTGATTAACATCGACAATTATCTTTTTTTCCAAAATTTGCTACAGCAATTTTGAATGTATTTGCACACGAAAATATTTTAAATTTGGTTTGAGGGTCTCTTCCTTTTTAAATTTATGAAGTTTCTTAAAATTTAAGGTGTAAATTTTGTTAATATTATTAGTTAGTTTCATAAGAAATTGGAAATAAAATACACAATCAATAAGCAGAACAACTCACTTTATAGCAAATTTAAAGAGAGACTGCAGATGCATGAGTGTAATTATATTATTGTAATTGCAATAGTGTAGCCTGTTGAAAAATAAAGTTTACTTAACCTTAGAATTTTATAGTGATTTCTAAGAATCTAAAATATTTTATTCTCATCAAATGAAACAGGATTTTTTTTAATTGTGGCCTATAAAATTACCAAACTTTATTCGAATTTTCCAAACGGCGAACATGCCTGTAATTATCGACCTCTGTGGGCCAGTTGTGTTTACAGACTATATCGTAAAAATTTGACCCCATTATGTGTGGAAGCATGGTTTTCTTGCATGTAAGCCACACTTACCTGTGGGGGGAATTTTGTCGAAAATAAATTTTTTCTCTTATCGTCCCAAACAATTTGATTTTTTTAACTCTAGAACGGCCAGGAAACTTTTATACCTATAACGGCCAAGCGGTCACTTTTGACTGCAACCTGAAAACAACGTACAACACTGCAAAAAATTAATTTTTACAAATGTTGCAAACAACTTTCACAAATTTTCTTGTTTCTGAATGTTTTCCATACACAATTTTTCGACAACCATCGCATAAGTTGTTTGATTTATTTCTACAATTCTCAAAATGGCAAGTTTTTCGTTTTCTAAAAGCTGTTGCAGGCGTTTGAGGTTGTGACCGTATTAGCATTCCATAAATCAATAAGTTGCTCTGCTAAATTGAGGATGAAATTTTTTCGGGTAATTTTTTGTCCAGTAGAATCCGTAAAAATAATCCAGGTATTCAATGCGCATTTGTCCAAAAGATCATAAAAAGCTACCACCGGCCATCTTCGTGTGGCTGATTTGGTACTATATAATTAGAGCATTGCATCTAGACAATCAACTCCCACCTTGTTTTCGTTATAGTAAGATATAACTTCAGGTTTTTGCTTGTTATTGTTGTCTATTTTTGGCATAGAATTCATAGTCGAAAATAAAGTAACACTTTTTTGCAGCTTAGCTTGATAAGATATCGCCATTATGCACTCAGAACGATAATTAATGCTTTTATGGAGTGGCTGCTTTGCTTTCATTGCTGGAATTAGCGACCTTGATGAATGTCTAACCATCCCAACATACGTCGTGCCCTGTGCAAAGAGAAACTTCGCCAAGGGGGCTGAAGTGAAGAAGTTGTCGGCAGTGATGTTGTACCCCTTCTTCAGGAATGGCTCTGTTAGGTGTTTCACAACATGAGCCCCAACGGTCTCAGTAGAATCTCTATTTGCATCTGCACCAAGATACAGGTAATACTTGACGCAATATTTTGTCTCACAATCTGCCAATACCCAAAATTTCAAACCAAATTTATCTGGTTTATTTGGCAAAAACTGCAAAAACGGACACCTGTTTTTCATGGGCAGCAAATGCTCATCAATTGTCAAACTAGGGTGAGGCACATAAACTTGTACACATCGGCTAACAAAATCTTTGTGAACATCTCGAAAGTGAGCATATTTATCAGTAGTTCGTCTCTCTCTTCTGGTTTCAAATTTGTCGAATCTCAAAAATCTTAAAATTGCCTTGAATCGGTGTCTTGGCATAGTTTTTTTGATTAGAGGTGAGCCGAATTTCTCTGACCAAATGTCGTCTATTGATGCTCGTCTCAAGCCCATGACACCTCAAATATAAATCTAGCCAAGGAATGCTTCAAATTCAGTTTTAGGGAGCGAAAAGTTGTTATCAATGTCTTTACCTTTTTCTTTGGTGCATGAGATTATATGTGCTAAGTTTTTTTCAGTGAATAATAAGCGCCAAGATGATAGTTCATTGGATACAAATTGTTTGAATAATGGTTTGACTCCTGGCGTTTCTGATAATTTCTCACTCTATTTCGTCACGTGAAATCAATGGTGATGATGCTATAGCCATGGGAGGACTAGTACTGGCCTCTTTTTCATCTGATGAAGTGGGTGCACCACTACTAGATTGGCTACTTTCAATTTCAACACGCGTGTTTTGAATTTTTTCTTCATTTTACTCCATAATTAGAATTATTCTCTGATTCTGAGTCAAACTCAGTTAATTGCTTTTGCAAAAACAAAGCAAAAGCTCGCTGTGAGGGTTGTCGGCGAGGCATAATAAAAAGACTTAATGAATATAATGGGTAATGTTGAATAATCAGGTTTGAAACAAGCGAAATTTACGCAGTGGTCAAATAAGACCGCTTGGCCAAGAAAGGTAGAGCTACNTCACTTTTTATAAAAATTTAAATTCGGTGCCAATTCTACATTATTAACTTTGTACATATTTATAGCAAAACGAAATTCTCCGTAATTATCCAATAAAAGCTTTATTAAAAAATCAAAGTAAAATGTAAGAGAACTAGATTTGTCTTCTAAAGTTAGCATTATCAAAATTCCGAAATAGTTGGTGAATATTGAGTACAAGTTATTAGTTGTTAGTTAAATAAATAGATTAGTTTTCGTTGCCAGGCAGATATATTTCAATCTCATATCGTTCTATTCATAAATATAAATTTCAACTAGTGCTAATTGAAAAAGCAAGCATTTAAATTTAAATTACCTCTAATGAAATTTTATGCTATAAAAAAACAGTTGATTTCTGAAACACTTTAAAGAGGCTTATAAGAATAAGCTTATGATCTGAAAGAAAATCAACCTCAGCGAATAAAAATGTTTCTTTAATGACCGCAGTAAGAAACTTGCGAAATTTTTAATCTTTTTCAACAAATTGAGAACTCCTGAAGATATTAGTGCTTGACACTGGCTTTGCCAATTAACTAAAAGAGACTAACATCAACAAAATATACTAGTGAAAAATGTTGAAGAATTACACTACCTAAGACTATAAATACCTTAATACTTAAAACCCATAAATATATGTGGCTTCAAAAAAATACAATCTTTTAATTTTGTAAGCGAAACCAAAATGGCGATTATAACGTTGGGCTTATATTAAGGTCACACAATTGATTAATTACATACATTAAGCCAAAGCAACATTAAAAAGTAAAAAAGGGAAGATTCACTTACCATATATTGCACCAAAAGAAACAAAACTCCATATACTGTACAAATTCAGTTATTATACTGTCTACTCCGAACTCACAAAATCTTAATTCCCTCCTTTTCTTTGCAAATTCGTTCACCACTTCATCATAGTTCAATGACAGGTCTCGATGAACATACAGCAGCATGAGTCCGTTTAGCCTCCCTTGCCTCATTTGGCATCGCAGATAATTTTTTAAGTACTTCAGAGCACTGAGTAATCGCTCATAGCTGTTGTCACTGGAAGAGTTGCAAAGATTTACAACAATTTTGATATGTTCGTATAGGTGCCAAGGGCTTTCGTGGATTCCAGTGCTTGCAGGACGTGAGCCGGGCGAACACCAATTTCTCGCCTCTTCCAATAGCAAATCCATCGGAAATAATCCGTCTACACCACGTCCATAGCTTTGGACACTGCTGGTGGCAAGGTACAATGTTTGTTGTACACTTTGTAAGTTTTGAGAGAAGGGGTTGGTGACAGACAATACGAACGAAATAACTTGCATTGTATCAAGAAGCTGCATCTGTCATGGCTTTATGGAAGCAGACTCCCTTTCCTATTTCCTTTGACCCACTTAAAGAAAGGTCCTCAATGGGCCGCAAAATGGCGTCATATAACTCTTGGAACACGAAGACAGCTTGTTGATTTTCGACCCAATGAGTGGCGCACTTTTTTTCAAGCGCTGATGGGTATTGGGGGGACACAATTCGGAAATTTTTTCCTGCAGCAGCATCATGCGCTTATTAGATTCCCAACAATATAAGCTTATTTCATTCATCAGAGAAAAGGCTGACTGAAATTCTCTGACACTGCGGGCCTTTACTATGCTTAGGTTCAGCCAATGCGAAAAGCAATGCGTATACAGAGCGGTCGGACAAACATTTTTCACATGCTTCTGAACATCATTTTTTTCTCCAGACATAGCAGCTGCCCCATCGTAGCCTTGGCCGACCATGTACTATATGTCCATTCCATATTCTTTCAAAATGAGCAGCAATTGTTTTACAAGTCCAGCTTTAGTTATAATCCGGGGCTTCAGTCAGGCACAGAATGTGTTCTCGAATTGTGAAATCTTCGCGCACATATCTTAGACAAACACTCATTTGCTCTTTGGCACTGGAATCTGTAGTTTCATCAGCCAGGAGAGAAAAAAGTTTGCTTCTGTTAACCTCGTCCGTTACCTGCTTCGTCAAAACACTCCCAATGGCTTTAATGATGTCATTTTGAGATTCCCAGGATATGTACGAGGCTTTCTTTCTACACTTTTCGATATGAGTTCTCAGTGTCTCATCGCGACGCTCAATCATTAGCTGCAAAATGAAACAAAAATTTCCTTCACTGAACGAAATTTCCATGGTACTGAGTGAGCCACCATCTTTGTGCCCTCTTAATGCAATTCCATTGCGGCCCAAAAATGCAACAGCTCCCAAAATTCTTTTAAAAAACGCATGATTTCCATCTTTTTCGTTTGCAGCAGCAGAATCCAGTTGGTCTTTTATGGAGGAACAACCTTCTTTGTGCAGTTTCACTTGATTTGCCTTAAAAAGCTGTCTTCGTGATATTTTGCTTTAAGATGACTGCTTAAGTAACCATCACGCCCAGTTAAGTGTCAACAGTTCTGTAGCGGTGAGCAAATTAATTTGCCAAGTGGCACACCCCGTACGGTTTTGCAACCAAAAAGAACACATGGTAAGCATATAATCCTCTCTGCGAGGGAGAATACACAAAGCAGTTTAAATCGCGACTCAAATGTTGTGGTCGGAGAAAGCGCTTAAGCATCACATTTTTGTCTTTTCTTTTCCAGAAGGGCATTCAAAGTTTTCATCTGGTTTCCATTGACATTCTAACAAGCGTATTCTGTTTACTGAAGTCAAACGAGCAAGTTTTTCCATTGAATTTGCATACTCGCCTATATCATTGACGAGAGGTGGCAGAGATTGGGTCGAGAGGTGAAAATCCTCAGAGGGGGAGGGTTCACCAGTGAACATTTCACTACTTTTGCTGGGCTCTTTTTCGCTATCTGGCATTTTTTGTTTCTTTTTTACTAAAGAAGCCGGTTAATGTTTTCTGTCTTTTCATTTTCACCACAAAATAGACCTGTCGGTATGCTAGTCAAAGACAAGATTACTTGCTATTACGCTGTTACACTTTTAACTTTTCTCTTTCCGCACAGTATTCACGTGGGGTGCTACTGGTAATGAGATTCGAATCACACCAAAGAAGTGTGCCCTCCAACGAACCAACCCCGTCGACTTCTGACATCTCATTTTTTCTCCAATTCTTTCAAGGATTCATTTTCTCGCATTTGCCAAAATTGTTTGTTGTCATATGACTAATGGCCCGGGTCTTTCTCTTCTTACTAACGGAATATTCATATTGTTTGCAGAAAAGTTGTTTTTTAGCATTGGAGATGGCGAGCAATAGTTGCGACTACACTCCTTTTTGAAACTAAAGGCAACCAGAAAAAAAGAAGAATTAAGAAATTCGCCATCAAGAATAGAGAGTGTGCTTATGAAGAGTGCTAGTTGCACAATTCTATATGAGACACGTATATGTAATGGATGACTATGTATTATGAAATTAGAACATGTTTCATTTGAACATATAGCGACTCATTTAAATTTCTAACGAATTAGCCATGTGGCAACACTAGACAGTCATAAAATATATATATAATCATGATCTAGTAAATATTAAATAGGATTAATATTATATATTGTCATTGTTTCAATGGCCATAGATGGCAAGTAATCAATATAATTATTACGCCATTGCAGACATGTCTAGCTAGTGATTATAACAGCTAAGTAATGCAATGGACACACCATCACATGTGTGTTGTGAAAAACATTTCCAACTCATCACACTAAGATTCCCTCATATCTTTAAGCAATTGTTTAAACAACTCTTTTCGTTTTTTTATATAATGATGTTAGTTTACTGATTTTGATTGACCGAGCAATCCAAAATTTCATTTCCTATAACAACAATGATGATTATCATTAGCACGATTAATTTGAAATGGACAGTAAAAATTGACTTCAAAATCGTCATTTTGTCAAGAATACATGCACAACAAATATTCATCACAATTGTTCCTATATCAATACGTGTAACTGACTCTACGTTCTCTTCAAGGAAGGTCTGCCATCAGCCAGAAGTATGGTTAGTTTTGGAAAAAACTTAAATGATAAGCCTTTTTGCAAGAGTAAATACTCAGGGAACAACAAGATTCCGCTTTCTTGGAAATTGACCGCATTTAATAACTTAGAAATGCATTTCATAATATTATTGAGGGCAAAGTTACAAGAATTGAAATAAAAAATATTACATGCTGATTTCGTTTTTATTTATATTGGGCAGGAGGGGTTACCTATCGTTTCAGGAAGATTTGTCTCTTCTAGCCTTCTGTATATACGGGCTAGCCAAATTGAGTTTATAATCGCCCTAATAAATGTATATTTCTTATTGAAAAATTTATCCCAAATCCTGATACAATCACCATAACAGTTAATGCCTTCTTGTATTTTTTCCGTAAGTCCATCAACGATTTTATCCATTTATATTCTTTAAATTAAGGCCTTTGGCAAACAAGGGATTAAAATCATGTGCAATTTCTGCTGTATTAAAAAATACAATCGATCTAATTGCAATAATAAATAAAAATATTGCTAACTTTGACATACCTAAACGAATTCCAGCAGAGGAGTTGTTATAGTTCATTGCTACAAAGGACTTAACCCTGATTTAAGTTCTGGTTAATTTCTGAATTGTTGGATGTATCTTTACATTTGCATGTTGGAAACTGAGTTATAAAACTGTGTGAAAACTAATTTCATATTCCTTATAAAAATAAATATTTGAAATACAGAAAATAACTACCTTAAATTTTCGTGTGTCAATAGTTGACTTAAACATTTTAACAATGTCACTGTCAGACCAGATTCCGCATATGCTTGGGGTGAACATTTTAAAATAAATTAACTTCTAGATCTAGTTTGGATGGTAAATAGAGCCATACAAATTTTTGAGTAATGCTTTTTGAGATTCAACAGGTAGAAAAGAAATATATCTCATATTTCGAGACTTGTTCAGTTCTGATATAATATAAAAAACTGAACTATTTGAACTTCATTTCGATCTGAATATTGAAAATGTCAGGGAAGGAAATATGAATTACTTCTAGTGAAAATTAAAATGATAATGGATTGCAACATGTACTATAAATGTAGCAATTCTATGCATATCTATTTTATAGAATTGAACAAAATGTAGTGTTAGTTGATAGTGTTGCCATATGACAACATACAATGTTTTCTAATTTCATTACCAACAAAGTGGGATTCTAGGAAAAGTCTCATTGTATGTTGTTTTTTTTCTTGTTTAAAAAAATTTCTACAAGTAAAATGTAATATCAAAACTCAACATAATTTTAATGAAATAGAGAAGTTGAAAGAGAAAAATACTACTTTTTCAAAATTGAAAAGAATACAGAGAATCCGATGCTAGGAACGTTGAGTGTACCTACAGCTCGTTTTGTTTAATAAGCTTATTTAAACATAAATGTTGTAATTTAATAGACATTTAATATTATTAAATTTATAAATTAGTTAGGCAACAAAAAAAATTAAGCATAGGAATGTAATATTTTTATGCAATTCACATTTCTAAATTTCAATTTTGATTCAACAAAATATCCGTACAGTGAAATTCAAACAATATTTTTACGCATGCATAAAAATGTATGCGAAGCATTTTTTAGTATTGTGAGAAAGTCAAAATACATGGAAAGAATTCATCTGGGTGTTACATCGTCCCTCACAAATTGATGTTAATATTTTAAACAGCGGATGATCATTGATTTTGTTCAATACTGAGAATTGATGGTTTGCATCGCATCCTGTAAGTTGGAAGTGAATGCAGGTGCATAGAGGCTTACAACAGCGAATGAAATATGTATGAGGTTTAATCAAGCGGCAATCTGCAATTGACATAGCAATAAAATTTTCATAATTTTTAAGCAAACATTCCCAGCTAGTGATGGAAGCATGATTTGTTATTGGAAATCTGCAATTATTCAAAATTTTAGAATTAAACTATTTCTTGAATGTATTTCTAAGTGCAGAAATCTTAATAAGAGGTTCATTAGACCCGTCGTTTTACATCACAGCTAACAAGCATAATTACAAGTACACTATTTTGGTACATCCTTTATTTAGCTAATAATCAAATATCAGTTTTCATTGATGAAAAGATTAAATAGTCCAAAATTATTGCATTTTAGTTTCATGTTAAGATATACGCCCGGGTTACCATTAGTCATTCACCAAATATAAAAACTGAATATTATATTTTACGAGCATTTAAGCTACATTTCAATTTTATATTATTGTTTGTTCATTCACTACATTATTTCAAAATTGTATTTGGTTAGCTTGTCAGAAGGCTCAAAATACCTGATCCAGTGACACTTCTATTTTTAATATAATACTGTAATTTTCCCAATATATTTTGTGTATTCCATTGTGGGTTCTCACACTATAGCTGTAATAAAATTTATTCTTTGATTCTTTTCACTAGAGGAGAAATTATTTAGTACATATTTAGTTGAATGCACTATTATTAAAAACTGCATTGTATTAGGAATAGAAAATACACATTATTCATTAAAATGATATAATGAAATGCATTAAATAGATTAGTAGCGAATGACTCACCTGACTGATATTAGAAAATTTGATATATTTGGTTTAAAATCGATATGACCCCAATTTACTTATTAGTGAATTTTGTTTTTAGAAAACTTTTAGTTAAGCTTCACTGATTAAAATTCTTTATTCTATTAATGCTCAAACTATGTAAATAATTCGTTTGAGGCTTACCAAAAACAAAAGTTAAATGTATTAATGACAAATTTTATTGCTAAGGAAACAGTTTATATTAGGTTTTATAAATATTTAAAGGCATATATTTTAAAATTTGTATGTGCATATTAGAGGCCTACTTTACCACACATTCTTGTTCAGGATACTATCTACTGTGTTTCATTTTTCAGTTTCCAAAAAATTTTGTCCCGGACTGAAATGCAATGATATTAGAGATATTGTTGTTTAACAAACAATATAATATATTATAAATATAATATAAAAATAATTATATATATATATATATATATATATATATATATATATATATATATATATATATACATTGTGCGTGGATAAATTGGCAAAACTAACAATAACACATAAAAACAATTGCAACAAAAAATGTAGTGTAAGTGCGATACCAAAATGTGAAACAATTCCATAAATATGTCTATTAGTGTCAATTTGTTCCAAAAAACCGCCTTTATCTTCTATCTGGCTTCTAGACGATGGCTAAATCCCTCCCAAGCTTTCGCCACAACATCTATTCTAAGATTGGTCAATATTTGTGACACCATCAACTTCAAGAACTCGATATCTTCATGGCAGTGCTTATTGATTTCACAAACGCCACATAAAAAGTAATCAAACAGGTTGCAATCTGTGAATTTGGTGGCCAAAACATCCTTTTCTCAATACTCAGCAACATTATCCTGCAACCATATTTGCCTTTTCCTATCTCCTTTGCGTGGTCTTGTGAAAAAATTGACCTCAGCGCAAAACATCAGACCTGTAGCAATGATCTTCATTACAAATTCGAAGAATCAAAATGTCACATCTCTAACTTCCTGGACATCGACTCATTGATTTCAATGACTTCTTGCACAATGGCGACAATGTCTTCACTATGGGCATCATTGCATCCACAGTGATGCTGTCAAGCAGGGGGATTGGCAGTTGAACAGATTCTAGCATTCATTTCCTTCTCATATCTTTGTTTGATATTGCACATAGTTCTCGACGGAATATCATTGAAATCATCTATCTCTTTTGCAGTATGTTCGGCGCAAATTCCACTGATGATGGTGGTTTGATGTGTTACTCTGAACTCATTGCTTGCGTGGAATTAACTAAAATGTGATTTTTTAATGATTTTTTCTGCCTTTGACAATTTGGCAATTTTTTATCATAGATATTTTATGTGTTAATTTATCTCACGAACCCTATATATATATATATATATATATGTATATATATATATCATAGTTGGATCCGACAAGAAATAATTAGGCCCGGAAAGGGGTCGGTGAATGACTTAGTCTTTCCGGCCAGTTTGGGCCGGCAAAAATGTAAATTTGCATTCTTATATTACCTCATAAAGATATATATATATATATATATATATATATATGAACACAGCACATGTTAAACGTTTTCATTTTTAATAAATCATCTAAAATCGGAAATATTTCTCCACAAACATCAACCAAGTCTAACAAATTTTAAAATTTTAAAAAGAACCAAAGAATTAAAAATAATGGAGGCTCTTTACATTAAGTACAAAAATAAAGAGCAATTAATGAATAATCAACTAAGTACTAACATCCTAAAAATATTTATAGTTTTAATGTACACCAAAAGCCGGTTAATCAGGTTAAAATCCGGTTAAGTATTTCTATCTTTGGTTTTCAAACTTTATTGATTACAATGATTACGGTGTTAGAAAACAATAGAAATTGTGGGAAAGGGTGCAAAAATTCCTATTTTAATTCTAGTCCCATTCTACATTTTCGCCTTTTAAATTCTAGAATTGCAATAATTCTTGCACCATTTTAAAAAATATTGAATTTGTGGGAAAAGGATACATCAATTCCAAAACGCTTAAATTCGGCTTGATGTTGCTATATAGACTAGACTTATTCAATTTATTCATAAAATTCTAAATTTAATATTTAATTCTTATTTATAAACATCTTTTGAGTAGATATTTTCTTCATCATTCTCAATAATGCTTACTTCATAATGTAGATATAGGTATAATATAGCCTATTAAGAGACGAGAATATGCCGTAAAATTCCTTAAAATTGAAAAATAGATAAATGATATGATATTGAACGTCAGTTGGATGTTAACACATAGAAATAGACCAATTTGATTTCGACATGTAAGAATTAAATATAGATGCAGCATAGATGGATGTAACCAAGCCAGCGCTAATTTTTAAAGATCCGGTTAAAATCCAGTTAAGTTAAGAAGCAATCCGGTTAATCCGGTTAAAGTAGGTCGGGCGCACAGCACTAGTCTAGACCCTAAATGAATAAACGTGATTGATTAAATACGGAAACAATTCAAGCCAAGCGTGCTTGCTTAAACAATTACCACATTACAGCATATATTTAAAGAATAATAAGCTAAAAGGCAAGCATTTTATCTGTTTTAACAAGCTCTTATTTTAAAGTTTATATTCTTTGGATGTGCATATGCAGGAAAAAGCATTTTCTTTAAATTATTACATAAATTGTTCTAGTAAAGAGAAATTAACAACATTTTACATAAAATCCGGGAAGACCTTGTCAAATTTCTTTAGAAAAAATCTAGTACTTTGCGTGCCATTTTAAATAGGACCAAACTCCTAACATATACTGTAATACCTCAACAAGCCAATTTTTATTAAAAAACAAAATTTTTAGTTGGATGTATATAATAAAAAACTATTCAGCAGCATTATAATAATTGTGTATCAAGCTGCACAATAATGCTAAAAATAAAAAATCAAGGATGCTATTAAAATTCAGACGTATTCAATTGTTATATATGTGTAAGTGATAGTTACTCATTTTTGTAGTTGGTTTTACGACAAATACTATTACAATGTTGTAAAAGATAACCGAAAAGTTGAAGGTTTTTGTTGAAAAAAATTTCATATATAGTTAAATTTAAAAAAATGCTTGGATAAAAGACTAACAGAATATAAATATGCTCTTGTTGTAATTCAATTTATTAAGCTATTCTTACATGCAATAATCTACTTCACAGGTCTTCAGTTGATTGGAAATTGGCAGTTAAATTTTGTCGTGTATATATATATATATATATATATATATATATTAGGGTGATTAAAAAAATCGAAATTTTGAAATGTTTAGGTGCTCATTGCTTTTCTGGTGAGGCTTGATGAGAAACTTCTAAATATGAAATTTTACCCCAAACGGTCAACGTTTAGAGGTAGCGCAAAGGTGTTAAAGTTTTAAAATTTTCCAAAAATTGCAAAAAAATCGTCAAATTTTGGTCCTGTCTTAAAAATCCTTTGCAAGGTCGTTTTTTAATTATCATCATCGATTATAGCAATTCTCTGCTATTCTATGAATGTCTCATATTATCAAATGAACCGTCTGGTTTGCTCTCTAGGTGCCTTTAAAGATTGCATTTTCAAATATTTCCTGGAATTTAAGGATTTTGTAGTTCACAGAATGTAAACATTAATTAGAATATGCAATTTCGTTTGGCTTGAACTTTTCTACCGACAACTGCATTAATGATGTATTCTTTTTTTAAAACACATGCCTGGTATCCCTACGTCAAAGTCAGTCAAATGAAAGTTCATTTCATGAGTAGTGTAGATATTGGCTTCGCCAACTCAAATTTTAAGGGGGTCAAATATGTCGCATAGGGGTCGAAATTTTATGAATATACATGTATATAAGTTCAATTGTTGCACATTATCTTTTTATGGCTATTAATATTTTTAATTGTCTTTATGGACCACTGCATTAACGATACAATTTTATAATTAATAACACTTGTTAAAANAATTTAAGCGTCAGTTTGCGACGATTTGGTTTTTTGGTTTCTGTCAAAAATGGGTTGTTTGAGAGGTGTAACGGCTCTTAAAAATTATATGCATTGCGCAAGAAATCAATGACAAATTTTTGAGTATAAATTGAAATGGCTTAGCTCCCTTGTGCTCTCCCGTGGCTTCGCCATTTTGTCAGCTTCACATCATTTTGTATAGTTGTCAGTATGCAAAATTGTAAGATCTAGAATCTTATAAAGTATCGCTCTGTCATTTTGCGTTTCGACTCGACTCTAGTAATAGTCATTCAATATTTTTATTAGTTATTCTGCTTAAATAATTTTCTTTAAAATTTGTTTTGCTATAAATTAGTTTTGTTATAAATTCGCTTTGAATAATATGTCATAAAAAACACAAATAATTTTCATTTTTCTTTGTGATAAGTTTTTTTATATTATTTTTAAGCAATATGCATTATATATTTTATGATAAAAAGTAAAAGACCAACCAAGATGATTGATTGCATATTACATTATACATCTACTGTATATATCAATAACAGCTGCTGTTTCTGTTATTAATTACTAAATAGCACCTTGTCGATCTCGCTCCACGCACTGTAGTAAAGCCTGTTTCTGAATCTCGTCGTTAGTTAATTCGGAATTGAAATCAGTAATCAACTTGATTGCACGTTCAGCAGAATCATTTACAACACTAAGCTTTAACACAGTTTCCAATTCTTTTTTGTAAGATGTGTTGGTTTTCCATTCACAAGCTGGATAATCCAAAAATTGCTTTGAGATGTGAAGAATATCAAATAAATTAAGCGATTCTTTTGAGCACAGATCTTCAATACGAAGGTGGAACAAAGTTTCTCTGGAGGGTATCCATTTCCTTTTGTTCAACTCTGGTTTCTCTTTCTTCATTTCTGATAATATATAGTCTTTGTCGGCATTGGAAAGTGAGCGGCTAAATATAGCAAGTCCAATAATATCTGTACCCAGGTACCATAAATGTCTTCCAAACACATCCACAGTTTCATTGGAAATAATTGGATTAATAGAACGATAGTCGTATAAATCTCTCATAAGAGAAAGATCACCAACAGCAGCTTCATCCGGTTGTGAAGCAGACACCCAATTACGACCATATATTAACACTATAAATAGCACAAGTACAATTATTGATTTGTTTTCGCTTTCTGTCACCTTGAATTTATGACAAAAAATGATATTTTAATTATATAAATTGCCTTTGCCATCCATCTTGCATAATGATAGGCTCCGGGATGATGAAACGAAGCAGGAGTCTCACCGTTGACNTATATATCAATAACAGCTGCTGTTTCTGTTATTAATTACTAAATAGCACCTTGTCGATCTCGCTCCACGCACTGTAGTAAAGCCTGTTTCTGAATCTCGTCGTTAGTTAATTCGGAATTGAAATCAGTAATCAACTTGATTGCACGTTCAGCAGAATCATTTACAACACTAAGCTTTAACACAGTTTCCAATTCTTTTTTGTAAGATGTGTTGGTTTTCCATTCACAAGCTGGATAATCCAAAAATTGCTTTGAGATGTGAAGAATATCAAATAAATTAAGCGATTCTTTTGAGCACAGATCTTCAATACGAAGGTGGAACAAAGTTTCTCAGGAGGGTATCAATTTCCTTTTGTTCAACTCTGGTTTCTCTTTCTTCATTTCTGATACTATATAGTCTTTGTCGGCATTGGAAAGTGAGCGGCTAAATATAGCAAGTCCAATAATATCTGTACCCAGGTACCATAAATGTCTTCCAAACACATCCACAGTTGCATTGGAAATAATTGGATTGATAGAACGATAGTCGTATAAATCTCTCATAAGAGATAGATCACCAACAGCAGCTTCATCCGGTTGTGAAGCAGACACCCAATTACGACCATATATTAACACTATAAATAGCACAAGTTCAATTATTGATTTGTTTTCGCTTTTTGTCAACTTGAATTTATGACAAAAGAATGATATTTTAATTATATAAATTGCCTTTGCCATCCATCTTGCATAATGATAGGCTCCGGGATGACGAAACGAAGCAGGAGTCTCACCGTTGGCGACAGCAAGAATAAGTTCCGCAAATTCTTTATAATCATCTCGCGCAAATGATTTTATATTCTGCATACTTGCTATTGTGGCAAGCTTCCATTCGTTCACTTGTGGTTCGTTTAGTCGCGGATCGGTAAAAACATATACTGTTTCTTGATTGATGGAATTCCAAGAGTCTCGGAATCTCTTAAAAAGTTGGATATCCGATTGAGGTACCCATCATCATATTGAAAGCGGCTGACAATATTAATTCCATTACGTGGTGTCGGCAGGCCAAATGTAGCAGTGGACGTCCAATACGCTTTTCCAACAATGCACAACATCCTTTTCGTAGACCGGTGTTTGACAAAGTAGTATCAAATGATAAGGAACAATTCGATCAGTTATATTCCAATCACTCAACACGTCCATTGCTTTACTGGCCATTGCTTCACCTGAACCGGAAGGGATGCATGACTCGTTACAATTTTCGGATAAAGCAGTTGATGACTCGTTAGAACCAAGGCTAAACGGTGCACTCGTTCTCTTTTTCTGATGATGCCGGCCATTATTTTTCCATCCCAATGCAAGACTAAAGCAGCATTATTTCTTTCAACAGTAGTTTGAAACTCATGAGCGATGTAGCGTGGAATACGAAGACGTGGATAACCCCACAGATTCAGCAATAATTTTGATAACATGATCTGCTCGACGTGAAGTAATGTTTGTTCGAGCAAGGACAACAGAAGGTCTTGAGTCATCTTCAACCACTTTGGCCGAAGATTCACTACTGCATTCGACGGTAGCCATCGCAGCCTTCTGTCGCTCAACTTCACGTTCCTCTCGGCGCTGTTTCTCACTCTGTCTTTGTGTAATCTTCTTTTCTTTCTTCACTTCGTGAACATCACTAGGTCCCATTACCATACACTGCTGCTTACGTTGATAATTTAAAAATTTGCGATCTTCCTCAATTTTAATGAGTTTATCAGCACTGTAATGGGCAATGTAAAAAAGCTGATTTAGTTCGATGAGGTAAGAAGAGAAATCTTTCGTTGTTCGTTTTGATGATTTTCTATTATTTTTGTACTTCATCGTAACTGATTTTAGTTTTCTTTGCACGTTCCGCTTTTCTTGAGTTTGTATCTTAGCACATTCCCATATATATTCAATACCTCTGCCATTACAATATTTCGGTTTCAAAGTAAAATAAACGTCACAATATTTCGCTGTTACTAGGCAGGGTTCAACCAGAGAATTTGTGTAGTGGATGTCCAATAAGGAACAACTGAGATTTACACCGTGTTTCCATTCAAATTATCAGTTGCAAATAATTCTAATTTTAAGGAAAACGACAACGAAAGGATCAAGCGTTGTTAATTAATAATGAAAAAACAAATGACATCACTTCTAAAAATATCAATGAGACAGTATTTATTAAAAGTAAAAGTGAAATATCATTTAAAGATTGGTAAAACTGAAATTTAGTTTATTTTTGGAAATGAAACTAAGTGTAATTATAACTATGTTTAGAAAAGAGGCATATGATGAGTAATATATTTATTCGACAACTATTTCTAACATTGAAAAGACCAAATAGATAATATATATTAAACAAGATACATTAAACTAATAAAGATAAAAATAAAATTTCAAATTTCACTTATAAGACAACAATTTGAAGATTGAAAATACCTGACCCAAATAAGATTTAACAACTGTTTTTAATTTTAGAATTTTAAATTTCTGTCTACTTATGAAATTACTCATGAAATGAACTTCGATTTGACTGACTTTGACGTAGGGATACCAGGCATGTGTTTAAAAAAAGAATACATCATTAATGCAGTTGTCGGTAGAAAAGTTCAAGCCAAACGAAATTGCATATTCTAATTAATTTAAACATTCCATGAACTGCAAAATACATAAATTCCAGGA